>JARLTB010000139.1:3840000-3990000 GCA_030141615.1 Unio pictorum
TCGAACGCAGTCTTCTATGAGATACGCCTTTATTAGATAATCGAACGCAGTCTTCTATGAGATACACCTTTATGAGATAATCGAACGCAGTCTTCTTACCACACCTTTACCACATGAGTAAACGCGGTCACATTTTGGTATGGTAGTGGAAGATTTCAAGATCTACATCTCACTCTAGCCTACATACTACATGGAATATAATAAGGCACATACTATATTAGGAAGGATAAGTAACGCGTATAAAATGCTAACTAAATCTAAGGAGTGACTTTGATAGGAGAAATTCAACATGTTTACAAAGAATTGTATCTTTATTTTATTTTAGATGACAGGAGGTTTTCCGGCTCGCCCGTTTTACTTCCGTTTTTGATACGTAATATACAGTGATAGAAATGTCAGAAGTTACATCAGGTAGTTGTTAGGTTAAACAACTCGCTGGAATCTTATCACATAATGATAATAAGTACTAATGATATGTGTCATTGCTGGGATTGACCGAATGTAGATGACAATCAAATAGCCATGGGATCATGTGGACAATGACCGTATCACGAATCAATTTGTTATTTAGTACCTGCAAGCCTTACAAATATCTTTGCTCTACTTTAGCGGTCGAATAACAAATAATATCGCATTCCCCACCCCACGATTGTTATGAGGGTTTGAAAGTGGATTAATGTGTTAGGAAGACAAGAAAGAAGGAAGAAGACAGAGGAGAAGAAAAAGAAATCATTAGTAAAAGGGTATGCACCCCATACAAAAAAAAAAAAAAGAAAGAAACTCATAAACTTAAGAGTGTACCTAATAAAATGTCTACGAAATATATAGGTAGGCAAGTAAGTAAAACATAAATAAATAAATAAATAAACAAATAAATAAATAAATAAATAAATACATTTTTACTTGCGTGTGTGCTTGGAATAGGTCGATGTTAATCTTGTAAAGTGATATTTTTGAGGATCTTCATAAAACAAATGTGTCAATTGCAAAAGAAATGCGTGTCGGTGTTATACACTTTATTTGTGTAATTATCATCAAGTTGTTCATTTATCGTTTGTGAGTTAAATAAATAAATAAATAAATAAATAAATAAATGATCACAATGGCTGATTTGCTGAGACTGAAAGAATTTGTAAAGAAAGTATATTTTTATTAACTATTTATCATAATCGTTAATTGCACAATACTATTTCTTCTGTGATATAGAATCTTAAGAGAAATATTTATAGTAAATGTTTAATTTACTCCTTATTTCGACAAATGAGGGCGAATAACAAGAACTGTCTTTAGATATTTGTCAACATCGACTGATAAGTGGGATTTTGTATGATCTTGGTTCTACAACTGAGAAAACATTTTGCATAAATTGCTGATTTCATACACGTGCGATGACGCTTTATTATTCTTTCCTTCTTTGCAAAACAATATAAAACAAAAAGTGTTCATATTTGCTATAGAAGTTAACTTTGACCAATTGGAAGTATCGTCTTTACTCGCGTATACGTCGAGTCCACCTGCAAATATAATAAATAGATCTGATCTATCCTTGCATAATGTGCCGGCATATCAGAATCAATGATGTTTGTTGTGCTGGTTATTCCTAACTAGATGCATAGACTTAGATCGCCAATGCATTATGAAACAGCATATCTGGGTCTATGCAGTTGGACTCAACTTATAAGCATGTGCATACGGTAAGTAAAAAAAAAGAAATAAAGAAAAAAAATCCGCCTTTTTCTCTTTTTTTTAATTATGAAAACATTTATTTTTGGTGGAGAAGAGGGATATCCGTTTCGATGTTTCTAATTCATTCATTTATTTACAGTGTGCACGATGAAGAAGACATGTATGTTAGATAAAACATAGAACAAGTAACCAAAAATACAAATAAATTAAAAAAGACAATAGTATACAGTAAGCATAGACACACGTTTCCTGGATGGTATCCAGGAATCCATAATAAACCCTTTTTATTGATCCTATTAAAAGAGTATGTAATTTTCTAGCATTAACTATTTATCCATACATCCATCCATCCATCGTCTGTCTGTATGTCTGTCTGTATATATATATATATATATATATATATATATATATATATATATATATATATATATATATATATATATATATATATATTAAACTTAACTGTTTATAACGTCGATAGCTATATGTCTCTGCAGTAGACTCATACGTTATGGTTTCATTTTGGATCATAAGATTACAAAGGTACTTGTACCAAGTGAAATGTGTCATCCAAATTTATCTATCCGTCAAAAAGTTCATTGATACAAAAAAGAGTATCATGTATATCCGTCATCTTTTAAATGTATTTCTTTCCTTTACTTCTTCATTTGTTTTATAGCTTTCTCGGATATTGCACCTTCGAATGATTTTCAAATCACGCTGTGATTTATAGACACTGCTCTTTGTCTCCATAAAGCGATGTGGGTATTTAAATTCTAGAGAAAAGTAATAATTCAAACTAGACTATGAGAACTCTTTGAGACCATAAGTTTATTCTTTTTAACTTTTCTAGAGATGATGATGACGACGACGATTATTATTATTATTATTATTATTATTATTATTATTATTATTATTTTATACATATCTGCAAGAGCAGTAAAAACTTATGACAGATGCGATGCATCTTCAGGAATTTAAACATAAACGAAGCCACATTTTGTTTTTTGTAAAATCACGGAAATTCATGTAACAAAGGCCAGTGACTTCGTATGACAAAAAAACTGTTCGTAGTATTAAACAAAATATATAACATAATTTTGCGATCAAATATTAGAAATAGTACATATGGCAAGAAAGAAATTGTACGCAAACGATTAAACAACTATAATGTATATTACTTATTTCAATTTTCATGAGGAAGTCTAAAAAAAAATCATAGTTACAAATCGACAATAGCAGCAGCAAGAATTTCGTAGATATTTGGAAACTCTCTGGACGTGATCGGCATGGTAAAGAAAATGATACAGTATAGCGTGTACAGAACAGAGGAAAACCTCTTTTGGAAAAATCTTTTAGAAAATGTATTGTGGTAATGTTTCTTTCATCGAGTGATTTAATGCTATGTTAACGAAGGTACAAATTAAATTATTGAGACAAATACAGGTAATCTAGGTATTCAAATAACACTCCTGATTACACATCTATTTCTGATGATTCTACCTGTAGTAATTCTATGTAGCTTTATTGGGCAAACACGTAACAAGTGCAGATTTCGTAATAGGCCATTTATTGTATCACATGAGATGCGTTCTACTTAATCAAAATTATCTATTCCGCTAATCGAAACAACATAATGGACTCTAGTAACTCGTAGAGGAACTTTCGTTGTTAAATCAGTCAAAGTATCGGCTGGTTACAAACATTTCTTCGGGGTATTTATGTTTGCAAACTGGAATGTCAGCGCTCAAAAGACTAATTTTCGTGTCAGACCAGGGTTCGACCCGGAAAGGCAACCAAAATACCGTATGTCCATGGTTCTGAATCTTTACCAAAATTATGAAGATCCAAAAGATATTTTGATATGTGAACAAACGTGTCAGAGTCACGTTTTTATACGTGTTCTGCACAGTGTTACTAAAAGGTACTAGTCAAGAAAGACGAAAGTTAAATTAAGACGTATTACACAAATTTCATTTTTTATGTTCAACGGAAGGCTGGACCCGCAATAATATTTACGGTGAAGAAGATGGGAGTGTCATGTGGAAAGTAGTTACATTCGATTCGTCTCAGTTGTCAAGTCACCACGCCCTTCTCCTATACCGCACAAAAGCTCAATTACTAATTGTGCAACAGTATGTAAACAAGCTCCGGGCCATACCAAGTAACAACAAGTGTCCGGACCGGAAATTTGTGCCAGAGATTGATAGAATCATTAGTATCCGGTAAAGACCACTTGGCTTGTCTCTATCAGGTCTGAAAAGCAGGGGGGGGGGGGTAACATTCTCGTAAGGTAGCCATCGATAGTTTTTATGTTTGGCCAGAATAGTCATTGGTCATTGTCACGAAATGATAGGTACTGAACGTCAATGCACTATTTCGAACGAAAATTGTACTTGGATTTCTCTACAGCGTTACCAGACAGTTTTGTTTGTTTGATTAGGATTTTTAACGTAGCTGTAACATTTTTATCAGTGATATCGCTACGATGTCTGCAGTGAGGCAGTTTATAGTGATGTCTAGCACTGGGGCATCATGCCGCAGACATGTAGCATGATGTCCCACCCAGTCATATTATCCTGACACCAGGCCGACTATTCATAAAACTAACCTCTTAATGCAGAGCACCAAGCGAGGCAGCTGTTAGTATCATTTTGTAAGTCTTTGGTATGACTCGGCAGGGGATTGAACCCCACCACCTCCTGCTCCCGCGGCGGACACTCTAACAACTAGGCTACCGGAGTGGTCTTACCAGATAGTAGTTTTGTTTAATCTTGAACTATTTCAAAATACTAAGGTTGGTTCAGTCAATGCTGCACGAACAAAGTGCTTGCGCTGAGAAAAAGGTTACCTCTTGTTCTCTTGTTGCGAATTTTAAACCACAACCTGTATACTTATAAAGTTAACTATATGTTATTTTATCGTATACAGCGAGTTGTATCAGGAAGCAGTCCAATTTTGGATGGCTTCAGAACCAATACAAAGCCTGTAAGGCAAAATACCTAACAGCAGGTTCTACCAAACCAACCCAGGTATGGCTTGAATGTTGAGAATATAGACATCAGAAACCATTGACGGGATCAATCTGCCGTTGTAGAGTTACTTTTAGATGGATAGTCTGGTGAGTTTTATTTTTGCAAACGATATGCTGCAATCGATGGCTCAGACGACGGTAGTGGTGTAATCGCGTTGGGGACCAAATTTTTGAACCAACGGACAAAATCATACCTTATTCAAAGGTGTCTAAATCGACTTTTATACCCATAGTGATATATTACACACTGTTCATATCTGTGCTTAAATTCTAAAACTTGATCATCCTTAGTAATAGATCCATATAACAATTATATTTGTTTGTAAGTTCCATACATTAAATCTTGCTCGATTACTCGTTGAAGTTTCGTGTTTTGATTAGTTTCGTTTTGGAACGATATCACGCCTTTGCATCAGTTATTTCACTCGGTGCGCATCATGCTGATCAATCTGTTGGTTTAAAGTATGCACACGAGTCTTGTCCGATTCACTAGTCTGCATATTTCATTCACGAAATCGCTTTCAGTTTATTCGCTATATTGTGACCCAAGACGGCTTCGTGTGTGTGCGTGTCATTGTGTGTGTGTGTGTGTGTGTGTGTGTGTGTGTGTTAGGACTCCACGTTTTAAAATATGTCACAGAAAGAAAGTTAAATGATTGAAGTAAAATCAACAGGAAATATGCTACCCTACAATAGAAAATGAGAATTCAAGAGACAATATTGTGAATTAAATCACAGATAATTATAAATGTTCTGTCACAAGTGTAAAAAATAAAATATGCGATGTTCAATCTGAATTGAATGTCCTGATGTAACACAATTATGTAAATCGGGATGTCTTTGAATGAGTTTACAATAATTGCAAAGCAGTGTATTACTCCAATACTTAATTAGTTCCAGTGAATATTTAAAACAAATGCAGTTGCAAATTGTAATCACAGATGGATTCCCAGAGTCTATCGAAAGTAGGAATAACCTTAATTATACACATTTTAACTCGACCTAGATGTGAGTCTTTGCAATTAAACATTTCAATCTAAATGTAATCAAGACTGTGCCTAGAATGTTCCAAACTCAGATGCTAGGTAGACACCCTATTTACAACCTAGAGTTAGGTATGTTAACATGCTATTTACAAACAACCATTACTTTAAAGTACAACCTACTAACATGGATAAAAGTTAAGCATACAATATGACGTCATCAGTCATCTACTGACGCGGTTAGGTCTTGAAGACCAGGCAATCTAACTTTGAAAAATGCCATCCATGATTCATCCATGTTACCCATACACTTTAAATATCTAGGGAGGGGCTAGTTTCTTTAATGTTTTGAGACTTTATAAGCACATCGAAAATTATTTGATAAATAGAATATTCATAAGCCAATGTATCCTCTTTGGAAAGCAAAGTTAAGGAAAGGTCGACGGCGTGTGACTGTAAACTTGTAAAAACATTCAGTTCCTGTTAATTTAGGTACTCACCTTGCATTACCGTGTCTCGTGTTTGAACCCTGTGCCTATCAGAGGTTATTTGTAATGAGTCGTTATCCAATTTTGGTAGCCTTTCACCTCAAGTAAAAAAAAAATTATTATATCTCAGATCATCTAGAGCATCAAGTTAAAAAAAAATTGTGTATGTAAATCGATGCTAAATGTGCAGACGAGATTGAAAATTGCCCCCAACATGATTGGTCCTTAAACATAAATATTTATATACCATTGGAGTCCATTCAAACATCGTATCTCAATATAAAAAGAAAAAGAATATATTATCAGTATTATAAAGGGTACATCTATTGTAAAAAAAACTATTCCCGTAAATGTCTTTTTCCGCATTTCCCGAGAAAGAATCTCGTTCAAACATCCTGTCTTTATTCATTGTCCCATCTGACTTCATATTCGAGATTTACATGACAGGGGACGCTCCACAGATAGTGAGTACTTCTTTCTGACTGACATGTGCGTGAAGTTTTTTGCATTCGCAATATGCACAATGTAGTGAATTTTGCCATTCCTCGTTCATGTATTGTTACTGAAATTTCTGTACATGTTGTAGATGTGAAAATCGTGCATAATCTAGCACGCTTCTGGTCAAATTGTCTACCCACAGACCCCCCCCCCCCCATGTCATCGACAAATTCAGTCTGATCTAGTCGAAAATACATCAGCAGGTATTGAAATAGGGAAAACAAATTTTAGCATAGTATGCAATACCAGTTTCTTCAAGTGTAATAAATGAATTACAAAATATATCAAAAATATTTGTAAAAAACATTATGGACTTTTTTATGTGGACAAATTACGTTTTAAGTCCTTGATTAGAAAAATGATTAAGCAGAGCTAGCAGTGTTTTAATATATGCACATCAGAAGCAATGTCAAGCTGTATACTATATAGCCCAAAGTACACCATCTGACAAAATGAGACAATTATTAGGTCATTGAAAAATACACAAGATACACACGGTCTTTTAAAAAAAAGTTTACGAGGAAAGACTGGAAAAATCAATTTCGTTTTATAAATTAAACCCTATGCAAAGTAAGAAGCAATGGAGCGCCATTACAACAAAAATTTTATTTTCTTGAGTCCTCATTTAGTAGCATAGTCAAATACTTTAAACCGTTAAGTATAGATTGAAAATAGAAATAACCAGAGTTTTTTTTATATAAATCTTTGCATTCTTTAGTGGGTCTCTTTTGTGAATCAACATTTCTCCCTTTCGCAAGTTTATGTTGTCACTTCTATTCTTGTTGAACGGTCTTCTATGATCTCTAGAAATGATCTTTTTTTCTTTTGTACTCTCTCTTGTTTGATCTTTGCAGACCAGGTAGGGAGGCCCTCCTGCTTTAGTTATGACGTTTTGCTATTTTGTATGTATTGTTACTATGTTGATTTGTATTAATTTTTTAAAAGGTATTTATTCTATACAATCATCATCTTCTAGAGAACAGTTTTGTTTCCTTCTCGGTTCTACCTCTCTTTTCTTTTTTTTTAAGCTTTTTTTTTTATCTCTTTAGGAGCCCTAGCTGATGATGATTGATCTGAAATGAAGTTCTTTACACTCTTGCAGATATTTACTCTTGCATCATCGAATGTACACGTTGAATAATTATTCAATGGCGACCAAAGAACAATTTATGTCAAAATACTCCTCATTGTTTCTAAATGTATTGTTCCTTTCATATCTTGTGTAACACCATAGTCACTGTAGCAAGCATCCCACACAAATGAGATTTTGCCTTAAACCTTTAGGTTTCTTTTAATTACTAATTCATATTTTTCTAATTAGTCAATAAAATCTTAAACACAGAAATATGTTCTGTGGCATTTTGAGATTTTGCATCCAGGGGCGTGAACTCGATCCCGTTGAGTGAAAATTTTGCAATCTCTAAATTGGAAATTTTTTTTATTTTGATTGGAGTTAGCATGGTATGACTTTTCAATATCTTTGATTTAATTATCAGAAAAATATTAGTAACTCATTTTATTATGAAAATATTTTCTGAAACACGTTCTAGTTTAGCATATGAACCAGTATAATGCTTTTCAACAACTGCATTTTGCATAAAATACTCGGACAAGCTAGATCTTTAGAACCGTTTAAATGATGTGCTGTATAAATTCAACTATTTCGAAAAAATAAGTGAGTGTTGTTTCATATTTCATTGTTTGACTCAAAGAGACAGCTGACCATCATCTTTTATTTTCTCGGATAAATTTCAGTTTTTAATTGTTGTTTTGTATTTTATTTTGTATTTCATGATAAATTAATGTCTTTTTAAAATACGTTTACGTAGTGGAGCAGGAAACGTTCGGCTTATAACAGTATTGCGAATCTTGTCTGGCAACAAATCTTATCCAAAAAGGGCATATAATTGTAGTGTTATCTGTCAAATTTTTAATTGTCATTTTTAAAAATGTTAACAGCGAATATTTTTTTAATCGACGTGTAAGACAACACTAAATATAGTAAGGTATATTTTATTTTAATAAAATTTGTGCTTTTTGTGTTACTACAACTTTTCTATTTATGAAAATTATAAACATTTTGTCTTGTTAAGCAAACCAACACCATCCTAATAAAAGTTTACATGTTCACATATATGGAGAGAATGATCTTATTTTCATGTTTTATCTCGTTCAAGTAGATTACAAGTTTATTTATTTGTTTGCTTATTTATTTATTTATTTATTTATTTATTTATTTATTTATTTATTTATTTATTTATTTATTTATTTATTTCTGAATCTTTAACTTAATAAGAACGTTTTAAAATATTTTCTCACTTTGATTTCCGTTGTGCCAATGCCAAAATTACAATCATATATTATCACTCTTAAACCGCTCCTGTGGCCGTGTGGTTAGAGTGTCAGCCTCGATTGCGGCAGGTCGTGAATTCGATCCCCAGCAGAGTCATACCTAAGACTTATAATAAAGATGGTACTATATGACAAATGTACATTTGGTTTGGTGTAAATATTTTTATTTAGCTAAATATAGACGTGTTATGCTAGTAAAGAACATGTCACACAGCGATACATTCCACAATATCTCTTTCATTAAATGTTTTGAAAAAAAATATATTTGCTGTATACATTATTTTGTGGTCTTTATAATCTTAAGAGATTCAGTTACATATCTATATATCCTATTCCGGGAGACGCAAATGTGAAGAAGAAAAAACATGATTGCGAAAATATATTAAAAATAGACAAAACGTTTCAGAAGAATGTAATACATAAAACTACTAATATCGTGTTAGTAGAATTAACCAGAATGTTTAAAAATAATTTATAAGATGAAAATTTAGTTTAGATTCCATGACTTAACTATTAGGTACACATCCTCAAATACAAATAATCTCTTGATAAAGCCATACAAATACTTCCAGGAATCAAGTACTACCAATCAATTCCGATCTAATCCACGTCGGTTTCACAACAGCGCGTGGTCAGTGAAAACCAAAGAGAGCATCCCAAGATCGGATAAAATCGGCTTAGGGTGATAACAAGATATGAATGAATTTGACAGATAAATAGGGATCTTGTTTAACACCCTACTGGGACTACTTTAATATAGTGTACCCTATCCACTTGAGATGCTGGGAAGACATATTTTCTCACTTTTTCTTAACCGACAAAGGATTTAAGTTAGCAGGAATGTAATTGCTTCAGTATCTGAAATTACATATTGCAAATAATCCACTTTCATCAAATTAAAAATTGTATCGAGTGTAATGGTGAATATTCAAAAGAAGTAAATCCTGATATTATCAATATATTTATTTCGTACTTTTTCCTTTCAATACTATTGTGCTGAGAATAGTAAGAAAGACTTAGGAAACGAGAGTATGTCTTCCGTAGCAAATGTAAAATAACACGTGAAAAGAAAGCAATGAAAATTAAAATTCAAGAGTGATGTGATCTGGGTGATTTTGGTGTTTAACATAGCTTTAACAATTTTTCAGTCATATCGCTACCATGTCTTTAATGTGAAATGACAGAATTTGTTTCAAAGCTACGTTAAAAAAGACCCACAAGATTTCACTTGAACTGGAGAAAGCATAGTTGTTTTGTGAAACTCGTCAATTATATAAGCACCGGATACCAACTCAGTGTCTTTTCTCAAGGGTCTATTGACACAGCCCCACACATTTGGTCTTGCTCAAGTTTCATCATATCTGCTTTGTACTGTTCCAAATGCTTCTAGATCGTATCCTGATTTTGAGTTACCCAAGCTGCAGCCTTTCAAAACTGACCGTATTCAGATAAAGTCGCATCCATTCGAAAACTTAAAAGGTGTCATGATGGATTTTGTTTTCTGGAATAGACGATGAAGAACAATTTGAGTACTTTGACATGTTAACAAAATATCCAAGTACTATGGAATGATTTTGCTGCCATTTTTCCTATTGATTTCCGAAAATGACAATCAATTCCATTGAGATATTCGCATCTTGAAAAGTTAATCCGACTGTTATATCAAGCAAGTCATCAAATCGGAATACTGGACAAAAACATAATTAATATCTCTCTAGATGTGCTACGATAACGCTTACAACTACGTTCTATGAGTTTCTTCGGAAAACCATTCTCCATATCGACAACTGTTATGGATAAGTAACTCCACACCTCCTATCTGCATAGCTGCTGAGCAAGCCGTGATTTGATTGGCTATCCCAGACCATAGCTATTCAATTACCATTTCAAATCTGACAGATCTGCGAGCTTCCACTAGACCTCCCGGCTGTAAATAAGCTTATTATTAATTTTGATATGACGTCATGCTTCACCTAATGATGCTTTGGCTATCACCCATAGAGAGAGAGAGAGAGAGAGAGAGAGAGAGAGAGAGAGAGAGAGAGAGAGAGAGAAAGGGTGAGTCTGTCTCTTTTTCCACCATCCAACAAGAAGCTCCGGGCCTCTCTACAAGCTGACAGTGATTGGTTGAGGGCCACCGCAACTCCGCCTCTAGCCTTCCCTCGAATGGCCATTTAATAAACATGTGCTTTCACGGTTAAAAAGAGTTTCTCAACTGAGGTGTCGTTATCAATTGGGCGTTATAATAAAACAAAGTAGTGGAAAAAGAAATCGTCCACGAAATTGGGATCATCCTGCGAGAAAGAACTATTCGATCACTGATTTGGACGAATGCACAGGCGATGATAGCAATACTAATTGCGATAACTCATGTGTAACAGCAACTCTTCAATAGCTCAATTTTTACAGTTCTATCAAATCTTCTTCCTTATTTGTGACGTCCTTTCCTTTGACAAGTCATACTCAAACAGTTATTGATACCTATGGAGACGGGTTATCTAACTCTATTTCAATAGCTGAAACTTCGTTCGATTACATCACGATAGGCGCTTGTTTTTTTTTTTAATATATGTAAGAAAACCAGCTATTTTTACACAAGGACACATACAGCAGAGTTCAAAAGGCATTTGGTTTGGATTAAATCCGAGGTGCCAGAAAACATAAGGTGAGTGGTTTCTTCGTACATATACATCAACATAACAAGGTATTTCTGCCTGACAAATTTATGTTCGCTAGTTAACTTCCTGTTCATCTCATTTGACTCGTCGTCAATGACAATGTATTCTATCCACACTTGGTCGACCAAAACTAATGCATATTTACCACCAAACTTGAGCCACATTTTCTCCATCGCTGCAAATTCTCTGGCTAATTTGAGACATTTAAATTTCTGGCTGGTGTGAAACATTTAAAGCGAGGTTCTTGTTGGAGACGCGACGGTACCAACATCTTATCCAGAATTTAGACTTTCTTGCTTGTTTGCAGAACTGATTCTTTTGGCGGCTATGTGCAGATTACATCTGCACCACCGATTCTTTTGGCGGCTATGTACATATTACATTTGCAGAACCGATTTTTTTGGCGGCTATGTACAGATTACATTTGCAGAACCAATTCATTTGGCGGCTATGTACAGATTATATTTGCAGTAAGTTGAAACACAACAATATTAACTGATAAATTTTCTCTATCATTTTAAATTTCTTGCTTCAGTTTTGGTGGTAAAGATTGTTTAATAAAATTTTATTGCATTATTGTTTCAATTTTTAAAATTAAAATCTTCGAAGGTGTTATAAAACATTTAAAGATATATAAAAAACGTATAATGTCTAAATTTAAAACTGCATATAATTAATATAAAATTTGAAAAAATGGCCATACCATATTTCGAGAAATTTTAGTTGTTCATCATCAAAAATTTAACTTGAAAAAGGAAAATTACTAGTAAAATAACTTTCGTAATTTCACATCTTGCTCACTTTTCATATGCATTAGTCCAGTGCTATTCAATTTATATAAATATATCAGTTTGATATGATTATATATAAAAAAATTAACTCTTCATTTTCTAAAGGTAACAGCGTGGTATAATAATCATAAGGTTCTTAATTTTTAAACTCTTATTTTATGTCCATATTGTCTTTGGATTAAACACAGTTTCCCAAAAAGTTAATCTGGCATCAAGGGTACAATTTTCATTATTATTTACGCATTAGAGGAACTCACTTGAGTGAAAAACCCAAAATGTAACGCATGACACAGAACACGTTTACAAATATTAAAAAGATAAGATTTTTTGAACATGTTTGCTTAGTGGTATTGACTAAATATTTATTCAACCAATCAATTTAATCATTTTACGTATAGGTAACATGACCACAGAAACAAATTAGCACACACACACACACACATTATATATATATATATATATATATATATATATATATATATATATATATATATATATATATATATATATATATATATATATATATATATATATATATATATGTGTGTGTGTGTGTGTGTGTCTGTGTGTGTGTGTGTGTGTGTGTGTTGATTTCATTTAAGGAATACATTACATTCTTATCTCCTAATGCTATAATTATATGTACGGTTTTCTGAGTCAAATGTTTATGATAATTTGTTGAAATATCATTACATGCTTCCTGACACGTGTTTTTTGTTGTTGTTTTTTAACATAAGGTAATGCATGAGGTACTTATCGGTTCCCAATCAGCAAGGTGTGGCCTTTCCTGTCCACAGGCCAAAACTTAGCCTTCACTGTATGATCCTGGTTGTTAGCTAACCCACTTTGCTTGAAGGCGATTTATGTGTATATACATTACACAGGGAATTGAGGCAAAGGGCGAGAGTGGTCAATTTATATGTGTAATGGCGACCAAACTATTGTCATAAAACCAAGAAAAATAACAACTGCGAGTTTTACGTTGTCCAGTAACTAATCTGGATTTACATTTAATAACAGTTCTTAAGACTTTTTATCTTAAGCTAATCTTACATGCAAAAGGACGTTCCAAGGATTTATTATGCGCGAGTGCATTTTGTTTTAGATTTGCTGAAGTCTCCAATACACATTTGAGGTATAGTTTATAAAAATGATATACATGTTTTTAAATCACGCGAAGACATATAGAACATGCGAAACCCATTATTATATATATAATTTTTTTACGAGCAATATTTTATAAAAATACTGCAACCTTATCTGCACAACTGCAAAAAATCATTATTTTAGGTTATATACATAAAAAATAGTTTTCGGGAAGATATATTGACATGACTGCATGTCCAAAAATACATGTCTCGATTTAATAATCTCCTTAAGTTTTATTGTAAGTCAAACTTTAACGGGTGAAAAATATGTAGATTGTATGTACTTATTTATTTGTATAAAAAAGTTAAAATCGAAGCATTAATGAGTTTCTAGTTATATATATATATATATATATATATATATATATATATATATATATATATATATATATATATATATATATATATATATATATATATATATATATATATATATATATATATATATATATATATATATTTAGCTCTGATGATTGGTAATGTGATAAATATGTGTAGGTTTAGTCTACTTCCCTAGGGCCCGTATCAAGTCATTTTTATCGAGACCTGTAATCAATAGCCATATGTGTGACTTTATCTATAACAGCGCTTGGAGTAACACATGTGTGTCGAGATGTACCCAAACTTATACCAGAACTCAGATACTGATCTGTTGATAGTCTGGTATTTGAAAAGTCACAAATGGTTTTGCAATTTAAGTGCAAATTTTTGGTGACATTTTCAAAATCAACAAAATGCAGTTATTAGTAATTTCACTGATATTTTACATCTGCCGATTCCGACCCCAATGAAGAAAAAACCCATAGAAGACTAGTATCCCTTTCAATCATTCGACAGCTTAATCAAATGAAAATAAAGTATATTTTGAAAATTATTTTGAGATTTAAATTCTTATGATTTGAATGTATATCGGTCGACAATGAAAACCAATGTATTTGTGTGCATTATAAAAATTATATTCTTGCAAGAAAAATGCTTGCAATCTATTAACATTAGAACTATTTCAGCATGCTTGCAGCTATGTAAATGTCAGGTTTAAAAAGGTAAATTTTACGCACAATATTAACAGTGTCTTTGTTTTGTACCATATCCATGGAACTGTACATCATATCCATTGAACTGTACACAATATCCATAAAACTGTATACAATATCCATGAATATGTACCCGACGTGTTGTTTCCTCGCAATTTGGTAAATGTCACAAATACACTTCCAGATTCCAGACTAAAGTTTTTCATAAAAGGCCTATCTTTTCGCACAAACTATTTACCGTCCTTTGAATCAGGTATAAGCTAACCAACAAACTTAATCCAGGACTTGGTTTTGAAATAAGAATTGTTTTCAAATTAAGATATCCTGAAAACATTGTACTACAAAAAATCAGTTTTCCATTTTCTCGACATCAAGCTTAGCTAACAAAAATAGTTCTGTTTAAAATTACCTTTCAGCAAAAATTGTTGAAAAATTATTTCACTTCTTAGCTGCATTGGTAAGAAAATCACATTATTGATTTTATGTCTTTTAAAACAGTTCAAATACATGTATCAAGTAAACTAAATGCAACATATTTTAAATGAGGTTAGTTTCCTTAGTGCAACAATTTCAGCAGCTGTTTACTGACATAACCCTGCTTCCAGTAAATGTTCAAGACAAAAAAATGCACTAATTAACCTATCTGATCCCCAAATTGATCATGAATACAAAGAAGATAACATGGTACTTGAATAATCAGCAGTTTCGTCTAGAAACCATTTAGAAGCAATGGGGAAAAAACCCATTATTAATCCATAATCGCAACTCGCCCATTTTACCGAATTGGACAGTCTGACTGCAGAAAACTGGGCCCACTTATTCTGTTATATTCGACTGCTCCTAAAACGGAAAGCTGTTTTCGTTCACGTTCTAGAGTTCGGCTTCGAGATGGTTTTATCTGCCTCAGAGCATTTGAATCTGTGTGGTTGAAAGGTATACCCGAGAGTTTTTATTTTTTTTAAATATTTTTGTATACACCAGTGGATGAATTTTATACAAATGACGTGCACTTCTAGTTCAATGTTATTTGCTACTAGCGTCGTGTGGTATAGCAGCGCTAGCTTTTACATCGCATAGAACTCGCAAATCGAACCTAGCAGTTTATTGCATAACATCATTGTTCGTTATTAATTTTTGTCACAAGTGTGAGAAAAGATTGCAGTACATATTTCATTCATCGTGTAATGTTTGTCTTTCGTTTACTGGAATGGATTCACTCTTTGCTAGCGAGAATGAGGATTCTTCTTGATGGTTCAGATATAAATTTACCAGTGTAACTTAAAACCAATTGAAAAGCCAAGGTCTAGCGTAAGCTATTGGGTCTCTTCGATACGGGCGATTCGCTGCTTGGTTGATTGACGGTTTAAAAACTGTAAATTAATCCGTCGCCCAATAGCAAGGCCCGATACTAGTTTGTATGTGTCCTACCTTCAGTTAATTATATCATTCCGTAGGTGAAAGCACGATCCCTGAGTTGACAAATACCTGGCCTCACACAGGTAAAGCAGTGGCGTGGAAACACACTTTGCTGGATATAGTAGATCTTTCATCAGGGATTTCAATTCCAGTAATCAAAAGTGCTTATCTAATGATTAACTATACGTAAATTTGGATCATAATTACAAGGATTATCGGTTTGCAGGACAGCCAATGTGCAAATCTGCCGAATAATTGTTACAGAAAGACACAATCTACATTTGTGTGCAGTGGTAAATGGTATATTCTCTCCCCTGAACTGCCAAGAGGATTTTGGAACGTGTTGATTCTTTATGAGTTTGCTGTAGTGACAAATATTTTGTATTGTAATTTATCTGGCCGTGTTTTATATTGTGATCAGATATTTGTCTGATAACATTTTTCTTTTTCCTATTTTGTCTTACTTTGAGGACATATATGTCAACAATCTTAGGGGAATTTCAGGATGATCGGATACACTATTTACTAAAAGCTCTGGATGAAGTAGTTATAAGAAAAGTCATTTTAATCTTATTAATTGACCCACACTGATAAGTCTGATCAGAGAGCAATCATCAACTGCTCCAAAAGGTGTCCCAAGAGATGACTTTTACAACGCTATCAGTAAAGGTAAAATAGCAATTTTATCACTGACCAGTGTTCTTGTATGACAGCCCATTTACTGGCCACTTAATGGTCAATCATGTTGTAACTCATGTTAACACTTTGTTAATGCAGCGGCTTTGGAAATACTTGAAACGCTGATTGAAGGACAAGGGATTTTGATTCTATACAGGCAGTTCCACTGTTACAATTGTTGATCTGCTGAACGAGTGATCGGTGGGGGGATATCATGTAATGTCACCAAAGTCACATTCTCTTTTGATATCAAACTACAGGAGAGTGATATCTTTTTGATACGATTTGCAATTCCCTGTTGGCAGATTGTGGAACAATTGCGTGCGGTTGACAGCCCGAGGAAACTACTGTAAGGACCAAAATCTCGGTATATCGATCGGGCTAGTGATTCCAAATGACCACAACTTTGGAGGAAAAGGCGATGCCCATAAAAGGTGAGTAATTTTCTAAAATACATTTATTTGTCCTTATTTGCATATACTTATTATTTCTTTGATATCATTCCTTGTGGGGTGTTTTCCTTTCCATTTAAAAATGTCCAATATTTTTTTTTACCTTAAAGCAACAATTATTATGTATAAAGATGCGCTGAACAAAGGCATAATTTCCTAATTTTCATTTAATTCTGATTGTCAAAAATATAATAACTTAAAAAATACATATTTATACTTTCATTCGCAATATAAACAAGACTTACAATTACGTATTTTTTCAAATAATCATTCATTGCACAAAACCTAAAATTATTTAGTGCAAAATATATACCAGAACAAAACATAATCCCTGTACATAATCACATCTTCATATGTATTCTTTTCTCGGAATATATAACTTCTGTGTTGAGTTCTTGCCTAATTACTATCTTAACTATCTTATTAGTTATAATTTGCAAAGTCGTATATATATATATATATATATATATATGTGTGTGTGTGTGTGTGTGTGTGTGTGTGTGTGTGTGTGTGTGTGTGTGTTGTAATCCTCCTCTTTGGGATGCGCAAAATCATAAATTTAGACTTAAATAATATCCGTTATGTTTTGACAGTTTTTATTCTTATAAAAGTGTAACAAATCCATACTTTAAATTAAATACACAAATAAATCGGGACAGTGCTTTATCTTTTGTTTAATACCATTCGATTTATTTATTTACATTCAGGATTTTAGAGAAAATATTAAGTTTGAAGATATATTTTTATCATTCCGTTGATAGGAATATGCACCGCATCGTTGTGTGATAACAATGTTCAATAATTTTGTTAATAGTTTAACCGTTAATTGGTAGCGTTTCTCATGTTAAAATTATTTTTTATTACTTAAAGGAAAATGTTAAAATTTTGCAAGGTCTATCAGACCAAGTTTCTCATTATTAACGTGCCCAGAACTTTGCTAATTTCTCTAAACATGGACTATTTACGTTATTCATAATTGTGTTGTGTTCTTTAATATTTAGGGAAATGACGATAAATTTTAATTAAAAAATTCATGGTCTGCATGAAATATGCAGTATTCTTGTGTGTGTATGTGTGTGTGTGTGTATGTATATATATATATATATATATATATATATATATATATATATATATATATATATATATATATATATATATATATATATATATATATATATATGTATATATGTGTGTGTGTGTGTGTGTGTGTGTGTGTGTGTGTGTGTGTGCACGTAGGTGGGTGGGTTTAATTTTGCATTCCATTCCATCTCTCCTCAATTCCATTAATATAAACCAAATATTTTCTTTTCATGAAATAGAAACAATATTGTATTCATTTTTGAACTAGTTATTCCAAAGGGATAGTTTACATTAAATTTTCTTCTCTTTCCTTTTATCATAGTTGCATTTTGATTTCAATATTTCTCTTATCACTCGTGTGTGTGCGTGTGTCTGTTTACCGCCAGTTTTCTTTTCTCCCGGGCAAACTGCTATAGCAAGATACATTTATTGTTGTTTCTAGCCAAGACATAGCCCGTAAATGTTGGCCCATTATCCCCATCCTTGAAATGGTACATAATATTTTACATCAGTTTAACTGATATTTTGAGAAGATATTGTTTTGGCCAAAGTCAGTCTCTTTCCCGAGATCTTTTTCAAGCTAACGCCTGGACTCTGATCTGATACATCTCAATCTACATAAACTAGCCGAGAGATTTTGTCGCTAGTTTTGGACTCCAGTGTGGAAAGAGTAATGAATACAAAGCACAGACAAATTAGCGAATATCACTTTGAATCTAAATGCAGCAATAAATTGCAATTCGATATAATCTCCAGATCGAAGGAACGAGTCATTCCATACACAATCTCATTCCTTCATCCCGTTACATTGATGTAAATAGTTTTTATTGTCAAAGATTTCATCCCCTTTGTCTTGATCCAACTTCATACATTTTTCATGGGGATCTTGTGACAATCCTGGTGTAATTGCGGTTGAATCCGTGGGCTTAGAACGAGTGTGTTCCGCTATCTGGGAAAATGACCTCCACAATTGATTCATCCTCGCAAAATCTTCGAGAATTACGTACCGTTTCTTCAGACTTATCACTTATCCTGGGGCAGGGAACAAATCATTGGAGATAAAAATTTCATCGAGCATAAACTGGTAGAGCATTAAATTTTCGGCGTGATTTACTTCCTGATCCTGCTAATTAATCAGAAATATCAATAAAATATGGCCACATGCGATCTTTCCTGCAGTAAATAATGTTTTGTAGGCATGGGTTTTATCTTGCATACATTCAAATATTAAAGAAGTAGCTACTCCAAGAATGTATTCATAAAGCAAACAAAGGTCTGTTTACAAAACTCTGCAATACAGACTTTTGTATTTGTGTACAAATCTATTATCATAATATAAAGTTTGAATTTTGTCTATCATCATTAGATATAAAGTAGGCCATAAATCGGAGTTATTTAGGTAAATAAAACATGAGTTAAAAAAATAATTTAACTGAAGTACACCAGGAAAGTACATGGAAGATATTTATTTCTAATCACGTTTTACGTTTAGCTGTTTAACAAAAAGCATAGATGTTTTATTACTAATTTATTGCTAACGCTGAGATCTAAAGCGGATTTCTTATGATAAAAAAAATTGACATGAAAACAAAAATGAATCATATTTTCATTCCAATAAATAAGCAAAGGATGTTCCTTTCGTACATTTTGACGTAAATTGTAAATTTTCCTGTCAAGTGTTATTTACTTTTCATGTCAATTTCTGCTGTCATTCTTTTCCTGGGACAACCACATTCTCGTGATGATAATTGACACCTCATCTGAAGTCTTTAGATTGTATTTTGTCACTGGCGGGAAGCAAAAAAAAAAAAATAATGGGGGAAAAAACACAAGCAAAAAGTCCCCAAAACAAGGCCAATTTGTGTTTTAGTATGTCCTAACCACATGTTGACAACTGACAATTTGACATCTGGTTTATCGCCTCTAGACTACGATGTTAAACTGCCAAATTGTAGCGTAATATATATATATATATATATATATATATATATATATATATATATATATATATATATATATATATATATATATATATATATAACTCTTAATTACTCTTTAAGTAGTATATATGACTCTGTAAGTAATATATATATATATATATTATTATTATTTGATTTGATTGATTGATATATATATATATATATATATATATATATATATATATATATATATATATATATATATATATATATATATATATGTATGTATGTATTAAAGTCATCATTGTCAACTTCGTCATCAAATTTATAGACACACACACGTGTGTGTGTGTGTGTGTGTGTGTGTGTGTGTGTGTGTGTGTGTGTGTGTGTGTGTTCAATGGTAGGATTCGAATCCGCACCCTTTCGATCGTGAATCTAGCCCGCTAACTACTAAGCCACCGTCGTTTTATTTTAAACGTAATTATGTGACACTTAATTACCATCTATCTATCCCATTTGTATTGCACACGAGTATTGCATTTACAACATCTATTTTTTGATTGGATGAATATTGCATTTACAACATCTATCCTATTTTTTTATTGAATGAGTTTAGCATTTACAATATCTACCCTATTTTGTATTGCATTAGTATTGCATTTTACAATTTAATATTTAAACTTTGCGACTTATTTTTCACCAATTACACAAAATATTTAAACCAAAATCATTCTCAATGTCATTATTAAATTCCTTCAAGTTTCTTTTTTATTTAAACTTTTACACTTCAAGCAAAAATAATATGACATGAATTATGCAGATTTGTACAATATGCTTATACTACGAAAATCTCATTGGCGCATATTGATTCCGATTTCCTTTCAATAAATTGAAATAAAATATATGCTGCCGATGTGATTTAAAGTATTTAAAATAATACCGAAAACAGTAATAAAAACATTTCAAGTTATCCCGCACAGAATGATAAATGTAATTCAAGTTGTTCAGTACAGAATCATAAATGCATTGCAAGTTGTACAGTATTTAACGACAAATACATTTCAATTTATACCGTACAGAATGACAAGTACATTTCAAAGTATACGGTACATAATGATAAATATATTTAAAGTTATACAGTACAGAATTATAAATACATTTTAAATTGTACATTATTCGATGACAAATACATTTCAATTTATACTGTATAGTATGACAATAACATTTCAAAATATACCGTACAGAATGATAAATGTATTTTAAGTTATCCCGTACAGAATAAATACAATTTAAGTTGTACAGTATTTAATGACAATTACATTCCAAATTATACCGTACAGAATAATCAATGCATTTGAAGTAATTCTGTACCGAGTAGTAACTACATTTTAAGTTATACCATACAGAGTGATAAATACATTTTAAGTTATACCATACAGAGTGATAAATACATTTTAAGTTATACCATACAGAGTGATAAATACATTTTAAGTTATACCATACAGAGTGATAAATACATTTTAAGTTATACCATACAGAGTGATAAATACATTTTAAGTTATACCATACAGAGTGATAAATACATTTTAAATTATACCATACAGAGTGATAAATACATTTTAAGTTATACCATAAAGAGTGATAAATTAAATACATTTTAAGTTATACCATAAAGAGTGATAAATACATTTTAAGTTATACCATACAGAGTGATAAATACATTTTAAGTTATACCATACAGAGTGAAAAATACATTTTAAGTTATACCATACAGAGTGATAAATACATTTTAAGTTATACCATACAGAGTGATAAATATATTTTAAGTTATACCATAAAGAGTGATAAATTAAATACATTTTAAGTTATACCATAAAGAGTGATAAATACATTTTAAGTTATACCATACAGAGTGATAAATACATTTTAAGTTATACCATACAGAGTGAAAAATACATTTTAAGTTATACCATACAGAGTGATAAATACATTTTAAGTTATACCATACAGAGTGATAAATACATTTTAAGTTATACCATACAGAGTGATAAATACATTTTAAGTTATACCATACAGAGTGATAAATACATTTTAAGTTATACCATACAGAGTGATAAATACATTTTAAGTTATACCATACAGAGTGATAAATACATTTTAAGTTATACCATACAGAGTGATAAATACATTTTAAATTATACCATACAGAGTGATAAATACATTTTAAGTTATACCATAAAGAGTGATAAATTAAATACATTTTAAGTTATACCATAAAGAGTGATAAATACATTTTAAGTTATACCATACAGAGTGATAAATACATTTTAAGTTATACCATGCAGAGTGAAAAATACATTTTAAGTTATACCATACAGAGTGATAAATACATTTTAAGTTATACCATACAGAGTGATAAATATATTTTAAGTTATACCATACAGAGTGATAAATACATTTTAAGTTATACCATACAGAGTGATAAATACATTTTAAGTTATACCATACAGAGTGATAAATACATTTTATGTTATACCATACAAAGTGATAAATACATTTTAAGTTATACCATACAGAGTGATAAATAAGTTTTTACAGAAACAGAATACTGGTTGTGATGTTAGTAAATTTTAACAAATAAGAAAATTAAAACTGAGCAAGTTAGCTGTCATCATGGCAGCAATTTCAACTTAATTGATCATTCATTTCCTATTGAAAAATAACGTTTTCAAAAAAGAAACTGTGGAAAACACATTGGTATTCATTGTATGATTTGTCAATTGTCTGGAATTGGTTTGTAATTTAAATTAATTGAATCAAATAAATTAAATATGTTATTTATTTTTTAGTAAGTTTGAAAGCATCTTTGTGCTAAATTCAATTCAGATCATGATTTATCAGGTGGCTGTTTTCTATATGCTAAATCAAATGAGCATTTTGTTAAAAGGATTCATTTATTCTTCTATGAAAGAGAAGATATATAATTATTCATTCCTTGTATCGAACTTAGACTAAAAGGATAATGCAGTTTCAAACGAAGCTGAAAACTGTCATGACGATGGCTGAAATTGGCTTTGTGTACGTGTGTGGGCGTATCATTACCTGAGAAAACGTCCCCTCAAACAAATTTACGTCATCGGCAAATTTGCGTAATGTGAAGAAATTTGTATAGTAATATCGTTCTTTCATTATGTATTGAAGATATTGCGAATAGGCGTGAAAATAACTAAATTCGAAAGGAACAGATTAGTTAATTCAGAATGTAGCAAATGACAAAATGGTGAAGTTATGCCCGTAGGAACCATTCATCGCTTACACACACACACACACACACACACACACACACACACACACACACACACACATATATATATATATATATATATATATATATATATATATATATATATATATATATATATATATATATATATATATATATATATATATATATATATATATATATTATCGCACATATACACAAATATTCATACACACATACACACAAACTTACTGTCTCACATACACACACATGAATAAAATTAAGTCAAGAGAAAGTCAACAACATTATCTAAGACTGCATGTCTGACTTCGTTTTGAAATGAACACCAATTCATAAGAAATACAAAAAGGTTTGTACATTGAAAAATATGTGTATTGATAATATGTATCTATAATCAAAAGGACCCATTGGTTGGTTTCCATGATAACTTCCCTTATAAGTCAATGCATTTGCAAAAAAAAAATATTTCTGATTCATCTTTGCTAAATCTTATTACAAGTATCTACTAATCTCTGTCCGTAAATGTTTTTGCTTGTCAGGTAATTAATATTTTTAATCCACTATACAGTTTTACACCGCATCCATTTCTGAACGAAGATATATTTATAGACCAAAAATTTGAACCACGACGCCCTGTTTATTATTTGAAAAATTACATATACTTTGTTTATAGCTTACATTGTAAACTTGATTTCAATAAAAGAATATATTTTTCACAATCTCATTTATGATTGAGCAATTTCTTGCATCTCCTGCACGCAGTGGTATGGGAAATTTTAGTTTCATGTTTGGATATACTCCTTTAGGCTCTTGATCCATTTTTACATGATACAAGCAAGAAACGTTAAGCTTTCACAATATTTGAAAATGTAGGGTTATTGATTGCATTTACTAGGCATGTCGTTAAGTGAATTAGATTAATGAATTTTGTCCTGTACTGATCTTTTGAAATTTGATAGTAGTCTTGTAAAATTACTCTTAGCGAGTTATTGCATACTGCACATGGTCATATTTGACCAAGCAGAACAATATGTAAAGTACGTTGTCCGGAAACATGCTCTATGAACTACCCTGGAAAGAGTTTAGTTGCTAGGTAGCTCATATTAAACAATTAATTTTAATCAGCGACATGCTTCACAAAATTGTATAATATTTATTCCAATCACCTACACAAATCTGAATTCAATCGAGATATTTAAATAAAGCTCTTTGATGGAATCTTTAAAGTTTTCAGATGCTAATGTGTGTGAGGGTGAGGTAGGGAGTCAGATGATTGGCGAATACATTTCAATACCAAAAAACTGTTGCTTACACACATGACACTAATTCTGGGAATTAAATTTAACATCTATAAAATTCAATATTCAGATTCTTTAGTTGATAAAAAAAATGAAACCGTATAAAACAACTGAGCAAAGCCACAGCGTAGTAACGACTGTATGTTTTCGGTAAATTGCAATATTAAAGTATAAATTTGTTATCTACATTTTTGTATGGAAAGTAAGACATGCTTTAAGTTATACTAGAAACTGCGTACATCTCGCAGAATCTGTATTTCTTGCCGAGTTATTCCTCTATAACCACGGTTTCTCTGATGATTCCAGTTATTCCTTTATAATAACGGTTTCTAGGGTAATGTCCAGTTATTCCTCTATGACCACGGTTTCTCTGATGAGTCGAGTTATACCTGTATAATAACGGTTTCTAGGGTGATTTCCAGTTATTCCTATATAACCACGGTGTCTAGGGTGATGTGTAAATTCAACTATATGGTCATTTGAGTATTGCTGGTTTGGATTTGCTGTTCAGTTGAGTTGAGATCCAATATCGTGAGAAGATAGCTTGGCTTCAGAAGTCATAAATTAAAAAGCACACACCACTTAGCGTTGCTATACTGAAGAAGAAAAAAAAAGCATGCAGCAAAATGCAACCATGTATTCGGATTTTCAATTTAACAAAAAGTTTATTAACTCCATTCCATTTTGAATGCCATATTTTAGAACAAGGACTCAGAAAAGGAAAGAGGTACGGTGTACGAAATCATTGCGATAGATGTTGTACTGATGTACCAAATAACAGAGAAAGAAAGAGATACTTGCGATCAAATTATCATAAATCTAGACACATTTTGCTCAGTTGTATACCTTCAGCGCAAGTGTGGCCCGACTTTAATCTCATTCTTCTTCTATTCGCCATCGAAGGGCATTGTCACTCATCTGCAACAAGAGAAATGATTGTTTTTCTTATGCGTCGATCCTTCTATCTGGGTTGTTTTCAAAATTTTCCATACGCCGTTTCAATTTGCTTTTCGCTCAGCTGTTTAGCGAATAATAAAAATGCGGACTATTTTGTTTTGACAACAAAATTTAGTTTCTTGATCTCCTTGACATGGTTGATTTCCTCTGACCCAAAACTGAGTTGGAACTTTGAATTTCAAAGAAAGCTGTTTTTGCCATTATGGTTGATACTTCAGTTTTGTAATTTCAGAAGACGAAAACAGCACAAGTTCAGAAAACAACGGTAATACAACTGCCATTCCAAAGAAGAAGTCAAAAAGAGGTACGTGGTGACACTTTTTGTTACCTTAAACGAAAACGAAATTTTATTCCCTGGTAGCATGCATAAAGAAAACCGGTAACTAATCTTCATTGAACGCTTGGCTCGTTTCCACCAAATGTACATTCCTTGAGAAAGATTTAAAAAAAAAACATTTTGCAGATCTTAGTTTTTTTTAATAAACTTATATGTACTTAGATTCGAAAGGCAAAGACTCTTAAAAGCATTCTAGTTGTAAAATATCTTAAGACAAGAGTGAAAGCTACCTTTCCAAAGCAGGTGTGAAACCCCAGGTAGACAGATATATATAAAAAGTAACAAACTTTCAAAATGCTTAAAACATTACTCAGTATGACTTCAAAACATTTTCAAAGGGCATTAAATTATGAAAATAAAATTAGAGCTCTTCTTCTTAACCGAATATCAATCACCTCTACTTAATCGAGTATCAATCACTTCTTAATCCAGTATCAATCACTTCTTAATCCAGTATCAATCATTAAATATGATTCCGTCACATCCGCTAAATGGAACTACCTATCAATGCTGATAAACAGAAAACGCTTAGAAAAGAATTGACTACTCACTGCAGTTAATGTATAAAATATAGGATAGAGTCTCAGATCAATTATTTGGCATCTGTAATAGTATCTAGGCGTTAATTATCAACATTTACGTCGATATCTTAAAACGGGCGGGGGGGGGGTGTGGCATAGTAGATACTCTGTTGTTAGTGAAATATTGGGTTGAAACATTATTGTCGCAATACAAACTTGTGTAGTTTAAAGTTTGTCGTACATTTATTTGAATATAGTTCTTTTACATTAAAAAGGCACCAAATTAACCTTCAAAACCAGCATTTGAAAAGAAAATCTAGTTGTTTTCCATATAGGAGAACTTAGAAGGTTCCGAGTTTAGAAAATATCAACTACATGATGATATAATATTTGTATTACCTCCAGTAGAATTCAGTGCTATCTCATGTAGGGAAACAAGTCCAAGTCTTATCCGTCTGACTCAAAACACGACTATTCTTCCTATCTAGACTCTTAATCCAACTTTGGAAAAAATATCAACACATTTTCATGTACTGAATGAATATATTTCGTACAAATATTTATATATTTCAGGAAAATTAAAATGATTTCTTTAGCATCCATAGCCTGTCTGTTTAAAGTAATTTGATACGCGTAAGAAAGAAAGCGTTATTTATTTCCAGTAAAGAATGTGCAACACTGATATATATATATATATATATATATATATATATATATATATATATATATATATATATATATATATATATATAGAGAGAGAGAGAGAGAGAGAGAGAGAGAGAGAGAGAGAGAGAGAGAGATCCCATTTCTAAACAACAAATAGTCCAACTTACATTTCATACGAAATAAAATTATAATCTGTATTTTTTTCTTTCCTATCTTGATGTCTATTTTCAGTTTTGTCCACGCGTTATATTAAGATCACATTATCAAGAGGTCTGCGCCTTTCCAAAAGAGTCGTATAAATGAAAAACATTTAGATGTTACAACAATAATAAGTGCAATTTAAATTGAATGACAAGCAATCTGAATTGCCTGAAAATCCAATTCTTTACTTTTAAAAAGACAGAGCCTTCTGTAAAAACGATTAGCTAAATCTGGATAAATAAGCACAACTTTGGCGCTTACATTTGACAAAAGTCGTCCAAATCACGTTGACCGTAGCGCACGATAATACAACACGAGTCCTTGACAAAAGTATATGCCTCATTATGACAAATACTTGAAAATGAGAAAATACTTGTTGGGTTTGACCCAAAGGTTGAACACAAATAAATTAGGTAATTAAAATTGTTACACACTAAATCTTGCGCGGTTGAAAAAAAATGAATCCATGTGAGTAATGACTGTTTCCGTTACTTTTCCCAGTACTTTGTTCAAAAGTCTGTCTTTGAGAATCTGCAGGTAGAGATCTTTAGCAGTGTTTTATTGAGATGCAATTTAGTTCTTGGCTGTTTCGGAAGGATATTTTTGGTTGATGGGTCGAATGGTTTCATATTTTCAATTGTATTGTATATCCCTTGTTTGCTACGAATCTGTATTTTTTCTTCCTGGAATCAGGCATGTTACCTTATATGTATGGTCTTAGATCATGGGTGTATTTTTTGGTATTCAACAATGATGATACACGTAAGGATTACATATTTACGATTAATTTCTAACTGAAACTACTTTGTGTTTGAGCCTACCGGTACAACACAGGAAAATTAAAGTCTGAAGAAAAAATTAATATTTAACAATTTCAATATTGTTACAGTAATACTAAATCACACAAAATCCATTGCAATTACCTTTGATATATTTATTTGTTCACACATCTATGACAGTGTGATTGCTAACATTAAAAAAAAACAAATAATAAGGTTTATCAATCTTGATTATGTCAGATAAACTCTTACGCCACATTTACATTTAGATTCTGTTTTCTTTGACTGCAAACAAAATTTTAATGCTCTAGACAAACTTGAGGTTTATATTACATGTATGGAGCCGTTTATCTTAAATAGTGTTCGCAAGGAATATACGTATTTTAGCAACTACGTATTTGGGGCCTTTGTCTAAAGTCTCTGCTTGATTACCAACAGTGATGCTACGTACTGCTTAACGATACAAGCGCACACATGTGGCAAGATATTGTTCACCTGAGTTCCAGTTAATTAAATTTCTGTATGCCTTACCTGTTCAAGGTAGGACAGGTCCTACGGTTCTGTCTAATGATTGCTGGAGAGCTATAGCAATGCTTGGTTTAAGCTCAGCTGCTGTTATTGATGTGATTGAAAGTAATTGTTAGAAAAGACGTATTATTGATATGTAGTCTGCGCCTTAATCCCTGAATAGCAATAATTGATTAGGACTATTATAAACAAAATAGCTGCTAACCGTTCCGTATCAGCCCAATGTAAAATATACAATGATGGCAAAACAAAAATCATCCGTAGTTAACGATCGATGTATCACATTCTTTCTTGTGTTAATTGCGAATGCTATCTACTAGTCTACGTAACGATTGCTGTATCCCATTATCTTTTGAGTTAATTGCGAATGCATTCTACTAGTCTCCTTAATGATCATTGTATCCCTCTCTACTTTGCGTTAATTGCGAATGGTTTCTACTAATTGCCCTAACGATCGCTGTATCCCTACTACTTTGCATTAATTGTAAAAATGTTTTACTGTTCTCCACAACGTGGAGCCACAACGGGTTTACATATTGCATATTTTCTTCTCGTCTCTCGGATATGGAGGTACATCGTTTAGATATCGCATACTTTTACGTTGATTTATACAAATCTTGGTCTCACTTCCATTTTACATCTTAATTGTTTCATTATCAAATGTCCAACAAATGGTAAGACTTACAAAAATGGTACTAACAGATGCCTCGCTTGACACTCAGCATTAAAAGGTTAGTGTTAGGACTGGTTGGGACATCATGCTACATGTCTGCGGCATGATGCCCCAGTGCTAGACATCGCTATAAACTGCATCACTGCAGACATCATAGCGATATGACTGAAAAATTGTTAAAGCTACGTTAAAAATCCTAATCAAACAAACAAACCAGCAAATGGTATTTCTGCAAGGATAATCCAGTTTGCCATCTCCACATACTGCTGCTATATTTGCAGTGTGATTTTGGGATACTCAAGAAAGTTTGATTATCTTTGAAATAAAATGAAGTTACAATAGTTTAGAATATAAATGCCATACGAAACGAAATGAAGTTACAATAGTTTAGAATATAAATGCCATACGAAACGAAATAAAATGAAGTTACAATATTTTAGAATATAAATGCCATACGAACCGAAATAAAATGTGGATGTTTTCTAAGCTTAGGTCATTAAACTGTAACTTCAAAAGAAAACTAGCCACAGAAAACATGACGAAAGAAAACACTTAAATTCTCCCCAAATCGAACACAATACCTGATCTAGATCGGGAATGGTCTTTTTCATATATGTCCATCATCTACACAAGTCTATACGACCGTCTTCAAAAACTAGTTAGATTTGTCATACTGACTTTGGTAAACATTGATTAGTTGGCTACTTATTTTTTTTTTATAAAAGATTTAAAAAATTCTTTCTCAAAACTGCAGCTACGTTCATGATTTAATGTTATTTTTTCGTAAAATGTTATGACACGAAGAGTTTATTTAAAAACCACAGATTTGTGATTTACTAGTGCATGAAATTATAATAGTATTTGACTTCCATAGTTGATGCTAAAACATTTGTCAACCTTATCCTAGTATAATATAAGCCACGTGTACAAATGACAATCCTCTGGAAATATCGCTGATCCGTATATATTTGTGTTGCCTCTGGACATGTCATGGACATTAATACGTTTCTTATGTATTCTCCACAATGCTTTGTTAAGACTCTGCGTTAAACAGACTTTGTTGAAAGTGTACTGAGTTCTGGAATTGAAAGGAACTTGGCTTTTATATAAGGACATCGATGCGAGTCCGTTCCTTTGTGTGAATAAAAGTTGCCCAACCAAAACTATTTAAACCAACTATACTTACGCCGGATTAGATGATGCATGTTCTGGCGTCTATAACTTATATAATATAAGGCTGTGATTCACAGAAAAAGATTGACTAAGGCGATACTAATCGTAAAACGACGAACCTGCCTTAGTGTATCGAATGTGAACTGAACGATTAAAAAGTGAGCCTTAATGGGACAGACTTGAGTTAGTTCTCTTGAAACCGACCAAAAACATACATTTTCTATAATACATATGTGGATATGTAAAATAACTAATAACATTTTAGGGATCCTAGAGTAAATGTCATAAAATGTTGTTTTTTTTTTTTTTTAAATACTAAATGATAGGATTTTTACTGTTTAATTGCATTTTTAATGTTTAATTGGACCAAACTTTTGTCTAAACTAGCAAGCATCTAATATTTTCAAATTAGTTAACTACGTATAGTTGAAAACATTTTACTAGTAATCAGTATGATTTCCAATAGACTGCAAAAGTGTTTTTATATGAAAGATAGTTGTATTTTAGAAAGCCACTTCCTCTAATGTAATTACTGGAAATAATTATTTTTAAATATTTAATTAGTATTCCTGATGCTTTTGATCATGCCGACAAGATGCACATAGCCAACAACTATCTTTATGCATTTCAGCATTATAACGTTAGCCTGGGATTAACGGAAGTCTATAATCAAGATATCTGATTGGTTGAATTTAAAACTTTAGCCTGGGATTAACGGAAGTCTATAACCAAGAGATCTGATTGGTTGAATTTATAACTTTAGCCTGGGATTAACGAAAGTGTACAATCAAGAGAGATCTGATTGGTTGAATTTTTAATGTGCATTAAATTCAAAACATAAATATCTTAACCCTAGGCTTAAACGTTTAGACAATTTGTTGGCATAACATCGAAAAGCAACATTTCGTCATGTTATTAAACATGATTTTGTGGAAACCTCTTGAATATGGGGTACAAGATTTGTTCCATATTTCAATCCAATCCAAACTGATACGAGTCAATCATGATACACTTTCAAAAAACTATTGTTTTGTTCATTAGTAAGAAAAGACTGACTATGAATTTACATTGACTATGTTAATGATCTTATACCAATATGCTGAAACAACTTTAATCAATAATTTTCATCTCCTGTAACTCTTTATTAGGATTCAATTCAAATATCATAAAATGTCTCGACAAATGTAATAAGCAAAATTGATTTTTGACTCAGCGTGTTGTTACTTGTGATCCTTCTCCTCATCAGTTCCATGCTGCCTTGAACATTTATTTGTCTGAAATGAAACTGTTCTTTAACTAAAAAAACACAAAAGCTAGTAGCTTTACATACCCGTTGGCGCATTTGTGTTTTTAAAAGAAAGAAAACATGTATTCCTATTTAGAGTGACTTCCCCTTCATGTGCACGCGCGTTCTTCTAATAGATCTTACCAATTTTTTTTTCTCCTCTTTCTCCTATTTTCGAAAGGGCTCAAAGATCCTAATATTATATAAAGCATTTTTTTTTAGCTGTCTCAAAAATAGATTTAATGATCTGAAATACTGTAACATGACTTCTTGTATGACGGTCAGGTTTTATAACGTAAACTGACCAGAGCTCGGAACAAAAGCAATTCAAATATTTGACAAGACCTAAGGGAGCAATTATCTTCATCACGTCATAACATGCATACCTGTCATCGTTTTCTGCAGTCTTGATAAATTGTCCATCGAATCAGACAGGCTTAATGAAGGATTTATTCCCTCAATAAAATTCAAACATGGTCTTTTGATTACTACGAGGAAGTGCACTTTTACGTTTATAAAACTCTTGGGCTGAAAAAAGTATAACACACCTGCGAGGCCATGCAAGCTAAGCTTCATCCACAGTGTAAGAAGACGATCGGTATAGAATGCACCTTGACTAGAAATATATGTACATGTACAGACAGATAGATAAATATTAATTCAATATCTGAATGGCATTTGAAACCGGTATTTTACAAACCATTGGTACCTATTTATTTATTTACTTATTTATAATATATATATATATATATATATATATATATATATATATATATATATATATATATATATATATATATATATATATATATACGTCTGCCATTCCAATCGTCATGGCAAATTTTAATTTGTTAAAAATATTCATTTAATATTAGGAGGTTCCAATTCATTTAAGAAGTCACAATTCAAGTGAGTATTTCTAAATCCAGAAGACGTAGGATAAGAGATTATTATCCGTGAAATAAAAGCAGAGCTGAGAACATTTCACCCTTAAACTGACGGTTTGGGCAACATTTATCTTGATATGATAAATACAACCTTTCATTAAAAAATACGGAAATAGTGCCTTTTTTTATATATTTGGAAATGTGCCTGTTGCTTATGAAAATTTAATTTGTGCAAGACTCTTAGCAAATAATAGGGGGCATATATGTTCTTTAGTTTAGACAGGTAGATGTTAATGCTTGTGGATCATTTATTAGTGACGTTTAACAAGATGGTTTAGAAAGCTTTAGTCTAATATATTCTTCATTGGTTTATGCCTTATCCCCACCTTACATATTATCAGTTCATATCCTGGCGCGTGCTGGTGCGCGCGCGTGTGTTTGTGTACTCCTCAATCAAATATAAACTGAGCTTAGTTTGAAATAACATAATAAATGAGAGCCGAGTCTCCAATGAGTCAAGAATGAGAATTCCTTGTTCCATGATAATTTAAAAATATCTGAAATAAACTCTATATATGGTTGAAATGTTCACCAGCTATTAAAGCTTACTCCTTTTAATTTATCTCCAACATTCTATTTATTATCCGTTCGAATTAGTACTTCTTACTTCATATCATATCATATCATATCATATCATATCATATCGTATCGTATCGTATCGTATCGTATCGTATCGTATCGTATCGTATCAATCATATCATATCATATCATATCATATCATATCATATCATATCATATCATATCATATCATATCATATCATATCATATCATATCATATCATATCATATCATATCATATCATATCATATCATATCATAACACATAATTAAATGTCAAAGTAATGCTCGTATCAAGAATAATAAAGGAACCCAAGTAAAAACAACTGGGTCCAGCTTAAGAAGAAAACATAATTTGTGTAAAACACGTGCAATAGGGGAATTCAATCAAAGAACCTATAGACTAAACTCAATGGCGAAAGCTATTCTCTGGAGATCAATGTCTGGCATTTAAGATTTCGGTTTATTATTTTAAACAGCTTTATTTATTAATTTTGAACGAACAGATATGAGGTTTTACACTTGTCTACTTTTATGAATATGATTTTGCTGTATTCAACTCAAACTTATTGTTTGAAGTCGTTTTGCTGGCTACATATTTTAAAGTAATGACAATAGAGAAGCTGTTTACTCTTGCTTTGGAAAAAAGAATGAAATGATTTGAAACAACAGTTTTATCGCAGACCCCACGACTAATAAATTCTTTTACAATTTCTCCTTTTTGCACACCGCTCTTTCCACCAACTAACTTAAAACTAAAATTGATATACAATTCTAAATATTTATTTGCAGGTTGCATTTCTTGTTACTTTTTGGTGACATACACATCCAAATATGTGCAAATTTTTTTTAATTCTTTTTGTAACATGCATATCAACGATGTGTTATTGTTTTTATTCTTGTTTTTGCTTTTTGTGTGTATGTTTAACTTTGTGGTAAAAGAAATTGAACTTTACAGTCGAAATTATCGTCACGAGGAGCACTAAAAAAAAAATGGCCCGAGACATATCGGCACTTAAACTGAAGTCCATTTATTTAACTATTCTGTTGACTATGACCTTAACATAGCACTTCCTCAGACAAATGACTTTTTGGGAAGGTTGTGCCGTTATATTTCAATTTCTGTCGGTGGTCGATTGCCGAGGAAGGTAATTAGGCAGTAAATAGAGCCATGACTGTTTTACGTGGGATTCGGTCTTGCTTCATGTTCTAAATGACACAGACAGGGATATATCAATTACATCATTGGTGATTAATCATGAGATTAATGATTATTAATCAATCTGACGTTTGGAAGGTTAAACGTTAACTGGCTGATTAGACATCTTGTAATCGTTGACTACTAAACACGGCCTGCTTGATTGATAAGTTACTAATATTCCTATCGCCTTCCAATTTTCTGATAAAATTAGGTTCCCGATGGCGATGTCTCGGTGACATGTTCGTTAATTTATTTATGGTGGCTATTCGACATGCACAATGCCTTTATTTGGAGGTAATTTAAGACCAATTTAGGATGAGATTCAGCATCAATTGGTATTAGCCCCTCAAGAAAGCCATTTCCTTCTGAGCATTTTTCAAAACGGTAATAAACGGCATTATATGAGTCAAATCTAAAAGATCACAGATCGTCACTTTAAAAAACAATTGAGTCAAAGCAATTGTATTATCGATAGTAAATATATAGATTAAACAACGTGTTGATTTTCAGGACGTTTTATGTACTTACAGATTTCAACTGTCCATAAGGCATTAAACAAATTTAAACTGAAAGGAAATTCATCAAATTCAAGACGGATGAATATGAACAATAATATGAAGCAATCGGTAAACACGTATGTATGTATGCATGCGTGCGTGCGTGCGTGCGTGCGTATGTATGTATGTATGTATGTATGTATGTATGTATGTATGTATGTATGTATGTATGTATGTATGTATGTATGTATGTATGTATATGGACTGGAAGCTAGTCTGTAATATGAACGAATAAGGTCTTTGTACGCCTACAACACATTTCCGCTTCTCAATGCAATGCGCAAGCGCCACGGCTATCATTTAGCAAGGTAATTTAAGAAACGTGCTCGATATTACAGGTTACAGTGGCGTTAGGGAAGAATGAGTAACATTAAAAACTATTCTTTAAAGCATATGGCACGTGTCGGCTTTCTTTCAATAAAATCCTGCAATTGTAGAAAACATCACAAAGCACGAGTTTTCAACATGTTAGGGTCATATAGCTACACCCAAAGTATTACAAAATACGATGGCGTAATTGGAAGTATCAGCAAGTAATTGCATATTTCTTGGGAAAGGGACTCTACTTCATTGAAAAAGTTTCTTCTTAAATAACAGTTTTTTTACGATCGATCTGGCTCATCAAAAACCTGGATATCCGGATTATTTTCTTTAACTGCACGACACTCAGAACATCTCGAAGAATACGCCACACGTTCAGATTGCTACAACCTAATTGCAAGCATATCAAAGACATTCACCTGCCTGATAAAGGAAATAAACGTCAATGGTGTAGAAGTGTATTAAATGCACGCGACGATTGTCATCTGATTTAGTTAGCATTTGCGCGCGCTGGCAGTAAAATGTTGACATTTGCCGATGGGGATGGAAAGGACAGGAAGTTATTTATTCTCGGAACATTAGATGATCAGGAAACGGAATAAGAAACCTGATCCAGTTGCGTACGTCAGTGGTCACTGTTACTCGTCTGGCCACTGTATCTCACTTTTACATGGACATACGATACGAAGCTTTTTCGTATAAGAAATATATACCGAACATAAGCCCATATCAAGAATACAGAAAGTAATGATATAACGTATTAACATGGAATCGACCACTGTGACTCAATATGTCATTTCTACTTTTGATATTAAAAGACTTATGTTACCACTTGTTTCATAAATGTTTCCCCTACCCCGAAATTAACAGTATAGACAGGTACTAATAATGCAAATAGTTAATATTTAGCACGTGTTGTTCGCTTGGGTAACTGAAATATAGCATTGCTTAAATACCAGTGAAATTAAAATAACCATTAATGAACAAACGGAGGTGCAAAAATTACCCCAGAAAATAAAATCACTAGCAGGTGAAAATGATAATTATAATCATTGCCTTTATTAAAAAGCAGGAATATATAATGCTGTAGAACTAGGCATGATTCTTATTATGATAAAAGTTATTCACGACTCGTTTCATAATGCTGGGCTTTTAAGAACTGGACACGTAGCAAAATGGACGAAACCAAAAGTAAACCGCTTTGTTGCTGAATATCTATTTTTAATTTGATTTCTTACATAACTTTCTCACATCTATATGCTTCAAAATATATATAGCAAAGGGACACCAATCCCTCCTCGCAACGGGGCAAAGATCCTTCCTCGCAAATAATTTATAATCGTCTGAATGCATATTTTGATATTCTTTTGCCCCTAGGCCACATTTGCTATCATTTAATTGTAACAAACTTTATCATTCTTTTGAGTCTAATTGCTCATTTTACATGCGATCAATCCTATCCTGCATTATGATTGGAAGTAGTACCCTGGGCGATTACTACGCGACCATTTCACCCTATGTCTAGTCATTATCGGCCTTTTAACACATTTATTGTAGTTTGCTGTTTTGAGGCCTGCAGCATCAAACTTTCACACAGATCTCTTTCGCTTGGTGTAAAGCAGTGAAGTCTTATCTGTAACCCCACCGTTACAGTTTTTTCTCAGCCATTCTGAATTAGTTGTTTTTCTAATCTTTTGCCTATCGTTTAATCAGCGACTGTGGACGAGTGACAGTAAATGAGCGTTTAGCGTTGAAAACAAACACCAAATGTTGAAAATTCTTTCTGCTAGAAGAGATGGGAATATGGACAAATACTTGCCTGAGAAATATTATCTTGTACATTACGGTATACTCGACGATACACAATGGGATGAAATGCTAACCGACTATCAAAATACATATAACCCAAGAAGAATGTTTGCAAAAGAAAGTCCAGGAAACATATATGCTAACATTTATGAATACCCCCATCCCGATCTCAAGACACAACTCACTCGGTAAAATTGTATTTCTTTAAATAAATAGTGAATTAGGAATATGAAAATAAACAACCCAAAGGTTCCAAGGGGTGGGGAGGCGCGACTAAACGCCTTTCTGTGACTTGTGAGATACTTGCAATATTTTATAATTTATATTTCCTTAACATTAAAAATCTTGACAACTAAATTGTCTTCAGCAGCAGCAAAGAGGGTGAACAGACCGAAACTATTTCAGACAAAATCCTAAAGGATTTCAAACCGAAACCATTTCAGAGAGAGAGAGAGAGAGAGAGAGAGAGAGAGAGAGAGAGAGAGAGAGAGAGAGAGAGAGAGAGAGAGAGAGACCTTCATCAAGACGGTTTTAAAACTTGTTGCAGAAAGAAACAAGTTCTTCAAAGTCATTTCAATACTAATGCCGTTTCACTTCAATATTAACGGAAGGAGACAACAATGCACCTTTGGTTGTGACTGATCTGAATCCGGGCGGTGCCAATGAGAATGGGGTGGAAGTATTTGGGTGATGGAGATTGAGGTGGGGTGGGGTGGAAAGCGTTGGGTTGTGGTGGGGTGGTTCTGTACCCCTCCTCCATGTAAAAGCAGCCGGAACGTTTTCTAAAGAAAGCTTTCTTTAAAGTTAGATGGTTTAAAATAATGCCATGGAAAAGTTAAAATGCAGACGTTAATAGGGGCTTCACTTTATTGGTCCACACCAATTGCTTCATCCAACAAACCCTTGTTTATTTTTTCCACACCCAAGAAATATTTATCTACCTGCCCCTGTAAATAGTAGACAGAAATTGTAATACATAAAACAGAATGACGGCATTCATTCGAATATTATGTCTTGTAAATTTAATAAATGTATGGAGAGCACATTAATTACGAGATTGGCTGAGTTTTCGTCTGACTATAAGATAATAGACCGACAGTATATATCATCTGCATTGCCATATATGTGTATAACACAACAAATATGCAAAGAAGGAAAGTAGAAAAGGAAATACAGAAAGGAATATATAATGTAAAATTTTATTACGTTACGAAGTAATACCTAAGTACAACACAGTAGTAACTGTATATTTGCAGATACTTACAAGCAATTTCCCTGTTTGGCGAACGTTACTCAAATATTTTCTCACCAACAAACAAAAACCATGCTGAAATATTGTACCGTCACGTTGTTCGCAAGCTTCAAAGCCGCCATCACAGAAAACGGCACAGAAACGTGTTGACCTTTGACATTCTTCTTCGACCCAACTGAACTCTGTCAGAATTACTCTTATTATTTATGCGCGTGGGAAGTAGATCTTGTTTTTCATGAATCTCATACTTTTCTTAAATGGACATTTCATGTATCATATAGGGAGTGTGACAACAAAAGAGTTCAGCTGTTCACCATACATAAGGTGTGTGCATATATTTGGCCGCGATATCTAGGTTCCGCGGGGAAAAGGAAGAACGTAATTACCCTTCCAGCGCATGGTTAATTTACATTGTCTACAAAAACTTGCAAGTACTTATCTAGGAGTCCGACATAATTATAACACGAGACAAATGTGACAATTTATGTCAAAATATGAAAATTTAGAAGGAAATCATTGTTTCAGATTTTCATCACGTCAACATTGAAATAGTCACAGTAAATACATTTCTTAAGAGTGGTATTTTATGAGCACTAGATTTCTAATTAGGAATATTTTTCAAATTTTATCATAAATTTATTGCCAGTTTACGGCGTCATGTGCTGGCGTAGGTGTCAAAAGAAAACCGAAACGTTTCTTTAAAAAAATATCATTAACTTGAAACTCTGTGTCTTCCTTAATCTTCAAAATGCAAACTACCAGCTTAGTTACTTGTCCTTGAAAAAGAAGCGTACAGAAAACAGCAAATAAATAAATAAATAAATAAATAAATAAATAAATAAATAAATAAATAAATCATGCAAAATTATAAACGTTTTTAAATATTTCCCCTAAGTGTTGCCGTTATTTCTGAATTGCAACATTATTTGCTTGAAACTATTGTCATGAATGATTATGCATACATGAGACATATGAGTAAATTTCTATTTCCAAATTTAAATCGTTTTTAAAATTGAACCATTAACAAGGTAGGTCCATAATACATCTTTCTTTCCTATAGTTATCATTGTTTCTGTTTGCTTTTATTTTGTCATTTAAATGACCCACAAGAGTAATAATACTGAGCGACTAACACTCCTAGCCCAGTATCTCTACAGATCATGTAGGAATAATACCGAGGGAACACTCCTAGCCCAGTATCTCTATAGATCATGTATAACTAACACCGAGGGAACACTACTAGCCCAGTTTATCTATTGATCATGTAGGACTAACACCGAGGTAACACTCCTACCCCAGTATCTCTATCGGTCATGTAGGACTAACACAGAGGGAACACTCCTAGCCCAGTATCTCTATAGATCATGTAGGTACAATACCGAGGGAACACTCCTAGCCTATTTTCTATATAGATCATGTAGGAATAATACTGAGGGAACTATAGATCATGGAGGAATAATACTGAGGTAACATTCGTAGCCCAGTTTCTCTCTAGATCATGTATGAATAATACCAAGGGAACACTCCTAGCCAATTTTCTCCACAGATCTTGTAGGAATAATACCAACTGAACACTCTTAGCCCAATTTCCCTACCAATCATGTAGGAATAATACCGATGGAACACTCCTAGCCTAGTTTCTCTGTAAATCATGTAGGAATAATGCCGATGAAACACTCCTAGTCTATTTTCTCTATATATCATGTAGGAATAATACTGAAGGAACTCTACTAGCCCAGTATCTCTATAGATCATGTAGGAATAATACCGAGTGAACACTCTTAGCCCAGTATCTCTATAGATCATGTAGGTATAATACCGATTGAAGACTCCTAGCCCATTTTCTCTACCAATCATGTAGGAATAATACCGATGGAACACTCCTAGCCTAGTTTCTCTGTAAATCATGTAGGAATAATGCCGATGAAACACATCCTACACATATTTTGTCTATATATCATGTAGGAATAATACTGAAGGAACTCTACTAACCCAGTATCTCTATAGATCATGTAGGACTAACGCAGATGGAACACTACTAGCCTAGTATCTCTATCGGTCATGTACGACTAACACCGAGGGAACACTCCTAGCCCCAGTATATATATATATATATATATATATATATATATATATATATATATATATATATATATATATATATATATATATATATATATATATATATATATATATATATATATATATATATATATATATATATATATAATGTAGGTATAATACCGAGGGAACACTCCTAGCCCAGTATCTTTATAGATCATGTATAACTAACGCGCCAAGGGAACACTACTAGCCCAGATTCTATAGATTATGTATAACTAACACCGAGGGAACACTACTAGCCCAGTTTATCTATTGATCATGTAGGACTAACACCGAGGGAACACTACTAGCCCAGTTTATCTATTGATCATGTAGGACTAACACCGAGGGAACACTACTAGTCCAGTTTATCTATTGATCATGTAGGACTAACACCGAGGGAACACTACTAGCCCAGATTCTATAGATTATGTATAACTAACACCGAGAGAACACTACTAGCCCAGTTTATCTATTGATCATGTAGGACTAACACCGAGGGAACACTACTAGCCCAGTTTCTGTATAGATCATGTAGGACTAACACCGAGAGAACACTACTAGTCCAGTTTCTGTAGAGATCATGTAGGACTAACACCGAGAGAACACTACTAGCCCAGTTTATCTATTGATCCTGTAGGACTAACACCGAGGGAACACTCCTAGCCCAGTATCTTTATCGGTAATGTAGGACTAAAACCGAGGGAACACTACTAGCCTAGTTTCTCTACTGATTTTTTAAAGATTTTTTCTAAAGATTATATACTAGAAGTCAAGACTGGTGTGTTTATTGCAAAACCTGTACAGTGGGTCATTGCTTCTAACTGTATCATGCACGAACGGTCCTATAACTGTTCTTGTTTAACTGTACACACTCGGTAGTGTGCACTCGCGAGATTAATAAAACCCTGGAGCTGGTATCGTACCGGAACTGAAAAGGTCACGTGATATCTCCTGCGCTCTTCTAAACTTGCTATTCGCATGGCTGAACTTTTAATATTGTATAAATTCACCTCCTCATATGCGATTGTTGCACATCAGATAAATGTCTTACATTACATTACTGTTCACAGTTGTAGTAGTTTGTCAATTACACATCTGACAATCATAAATGTACTTTTTTTTAACCTTACAACGCGTAACACATTTTTGTCCCATTCTTAACATCTTTTTCCTTCAGTAAACTAAATATTTCAAATAATGAAAGTATCTTCATCATTTATTCAGTCGCTTATAAGAAGAATATAAGTTGACAAGAGTTACCTAAACTTATAATCAAGAATGAAAATACATGAAGCAAAATTACGGTTATCAACTATAATCTACCTTGCACAGGTTTTGAACCAGTTATGAAGGCCTGACGAGTGTTTTCTGTGTAAACTACAAGGCATTTATATTGTAAATGGCAGAGTCGATTGTATTTGTTTACATCCTGTTTGAAACACCCGATACCCTCTTTTCAAAAGTACCTTCTTGTACGCAGTCAATTAGCCGGGACTATATTATGGCACTAATTATTAATGCAGCGATATAGACATCTTGATAAAATATTTGCAAAGTTTTCCTCCATAGTTTTACAATTTTATACAAATTATAGATTAAAAAAAAACGCATCTTCGTAATGTTTTGTTGGCAAAATTACTACCGCATAAAATTGTTTTCATGCAAATAACTCGCTGGATATTGCTTTATCAACGTTTAATACAGATTGCCTTCACAATATTTAATGAAAATTGCTTTATTCACAAATGCTGTAAGTATTTACCAATATTGTGGAGGTTATTACCGAATACTCTGTCAGATCCAATTTCCAGGGTACCTATTTTACATTTGAACAAGTTTGACATTTTCACTCCACTTTAATTATTTTCCAACTGTTCATATCATTTTTACACAGTGGCGTCATTTTAATTATTGGGGTGGGGGTTGTCGGGCTTGTTAATTTTTATATATAGACTACAGCACTTTTAAAGCAAATGCATTCCCCCCACCCCCACCCCGTCTCCTCCCCCAAAAATTACGTCCCTGTTTTTACGGCTTTACTTTCTGTTACACTAAATTTGTGATAAAAGTAATAGTGTTCTTCGGTTTAAATATAATTTTCTTGCTGTATTTCGCCATTCAAAAAAACTCAAACAATTAAGGTACAGGTACGAAAGTTTATTTTAAAATTAACAGTAACATAGTCAAATTCAGCATTTTCAAGCAGGTATAATTGACATTTAGGGAAGATGCATTTTATAATTAGTATTTTCATTGTTGTCGAGATAACGATAGGTTGAAATTTGACAAGATCGATTCGCTTGAAATGCGATTTTTTTTTTATAGTTGATGTATTAAAACCGTCTTTACAGACGAGCGAGAATCCTGTACATATATGTCGGTGTATATTACAGTGTGTATGTGTGTAATACAATTAATTAAAATTAATGTAAACACGAGTGGTATAAGGAGTTCCAGTTGATTGCGTATTTTTCGCGACAAACAAAACGAGATGTGTTTTCTATAATTCTGCTTGCACCCTAGTTGAGCGGAGAAAGTTATCTTTGGTATATAAATTTAATTTTATTTCCATATTCACTTGTTTATTTTAATGCAAAATGTTCTTTGTTCAAGTGGTTCAAAAGAAAATATAATTTTCACATAACCCGGGAAGATAGAAAGAAAAGCTGCTTTGTAGATGGTCTGTCAAGATACAGATCTCCCAAAGGACATACTCACAAAAAAGACAAATTAATACGATATCCACAATAGAGACTTTATCACAAGAGAGCGAGTTTTTTACTTGAACCATTAGCCCATTGTCTCTTTGCATCTATTTCAACATTGTTTCTCCCATGTAGGTAAGATCTAAGTTATATATATACGTACATTATATTTTTCAGCCTTGTAGGTAAGGTTAAATATTGTATAGCGAGTGATAAATGAGACGATGATGTAACTTTGTTCCTCCTGAATCATTTTGTACTTTATATTTATTTAGGCCACAGTGGTGTTAACCAGCTTGGAGGTGTCTTCGTCAACGGACGACCCCTACCAGATTCCACTCGACAAAGAATTGTAGAACTGGCGCATAGTGGGGCGCGTCCGTGTGACATTTCCAGGATACTGCAAGTGTCCAACGGGTGTGTGAGCAAAATTCTAGGCAGATACTATGAGACGGGATCCATTCGACCCCGGGCAATAGGGGGAAGTAAGCCACGAGTGGCGACGAATGAAGTTGTTACGAAGATTGCCCAGTACAAGAGGGAGTGTCCATCCATTTTTGCGTGGGAAATAAGGGATAGGCTTTTGTCGGATGGAGTGTGTAATCAGGAAACCATACCAAGCGTAAGTATACCTAGTACATTCTTAGAAATGTTTTCAGTGGCTTTTAGTTATATTTATTATTTGTTTGCATGTTACGTTTTCGCTAAGCAATTTCACTTTGTCACTGACATAACTGAACTGTTGGTGTGTAACCAAATTAAATAACATTTCATTTTTTTCTGTTCATACATTATTGGTTTGATAGTATGATACGTTAGACTTAAATGTGTATGACCTAATTTCTCCTAATTTCCTCGAAAACGTGCCCGAAACCCTGCATTATTTAATTTAATATTATCTTTTACAAATGTGCCACAGTGTACAGAATTGTAATTATCAGATGCCAAAATATAGTGATCCCAGTTGACAAACTAATTCATTGTGTGGAAATTGCATTTCACCTATACACCTGTGTCGTCGTAAGTGCCACGAGCTAGCTCTTCGTTAGAATTCATGCTTCTTCATTAGGACACCGAGTTTCAGCGGCGGTGGTCTTCTCTGTAAGAGGTAATGTCCTGGAAAAAGACAATAAGCTGACCCTAAGCTCTTCACTGACCTGTTATACGTATTGAATCATTCATCTTTTTCAACTAATAGGACACACCATTTGTTTTAATTTTGTTCTTTGGAGTTTAACGCCTTTTCTCAGCGCAAGACAGGCTCTATATGTCGGCCAGTATGACTGGTGGAGTAATAATCCGGCGAAAACGCTGGTAAAAACAAATTAGCCACGAGAAGTTACTAGCAGCCTTCTCACATACCCACAGTAGCTGGGCCAGAGACTCGAACCCACGTAGACAGAGGTGAGAAGGCAGTGATCGGTAAAGGCAAGCGCTTCAGATCACGCGAACACTCGGGGTACAGACATACAATTCATTTTATTAGCTAGGACTTGGGCTTGAGTTAGAATATGATTAAAAAACGAACATTCACTTCTGACAAATGCTTAAGTACATAATTGTTATGAGAAAAGACTGCATCATGATTTGTTTTCTACAAGCGAGACCGAACTAAAAGTGCTTCAATAAATAATGGCCCACGTGAAATACATCCGAGATTACTTTATCTCTTCAAGATTCTTCCAGTGTTACACTAAAGTCACCACCATCACGAAAATAGAAAAGAACTTTTAGAGCTAAGGTCACCTAAACCACGTGTAATAAAATTATTCTCTTGTTACCCTTATCGTGGGGGTGGGATGGGTGGATTTCACATATCACGTTCTATTGTTTGGTATTTACCTTTCATAAACGAACAGCTTTTTCAATAATTATCTACTTTTAATTAATATTCTCATAACTATTAATAGATTTTTAAAATAAACAGTTTGTCATGTTTCCACCCACAATCCCCAAGAAATAGTGTCAAAGGCGATGAATCTCTCGGATCGCCTTTTCCTCCAGCGCAAACGTGTGACGGCCATGCCAGGCGAAAACATTACATTGCAACGTAATGTACAACCAAAAATCAGACAGAGACATAATATCGAACAAAAGCACATCATAAATTCATAAATTAAGAATATTAAGTAGTTCTAAAGCGGTAATTATAATTTTGCAGAACGACATGTATTGTCCTGTTCAAATTATGTTGCTATTTCTTTTGTTGCTTATATGTTGGCAAACAACGTGATTGTATCTGTTATTATAACTTATAATATTTTATGGTTTTTGTCCTTCTAAGCTATTTTTCTTGCTTGTTCTACCATTAGCTCTGCAATTGAATTGGTATAAAGAAATTAAAAGAAAATGAGGTCTTTAAAACAAGTGTTTCTATGAACGTATTGATGTTTGTTTTTTTGGGGGGGAATTAGGGGTGAAACCTACCGCGAATGCACGTATAAGTCTAAAACACGATCGCCTTCGGACTACGAATGAACATATGAAAAGAAATATATCTTTGCTCCTGTTCAATATACCTTTCTCAATTCAATAATTAGATAATGAGATTATAAAATTGTGAAATCAAGGTATAAAAATAGCTATCGAAATAAGTACAAATTCCTGTGTTATTGTTCTCTAAAAGTTGAAGAGAATACTGATTAAATATTTCATTTATTCCGCTTAAAAACACGTATTTCAAACTTTGTCCACATGCTGTGCAGAGTTAAAAAGACCTATTACCCTAGAACGTACGAGTTTCGCCCAAACTGTTTCATAAACATTTAGCTTCTTCAGATCAATCATAGTTTTTGCGTATCTAAATCCCTGCTTAAAATTCAGTTTATTCACGATCTTAACCGATATAATGCTTACTTTATTAGGCTAATACAAATGCGCATTTAGTGCCACCAACGTGAGCTGAAGATAAATTATGTTGATGGGTGGCTTTCCATCACGAATGACGTTAGGAGGAACAACAACAAAAACATACAGGATTTGTGGTAGACAAGTACCCAGTTAGAAATCATGAGTTTACTAAAACCCTAAATGTTTTCGGATGTTTTTTTAACGAAATGAAACCATCTCAACTGTTGAATTAAAAAGTTTAATTGTTCGAGAAGTATCTTCTGATCAAAATATAGAAGTGTTTAAAGATTGTTTAATATTTCACTAAAGAAACAAGACAATTATTTTCTGCTATTTGATGCTTTATGTGACATTTTAAAACACAAGAATATCTAAATAAACAGTATTACATATTTTCCGCATATTTCACATCTCTGTCTCTGTCTCTCCCTCTCGCTGTCTCTCTGTCTCTGTCTCTGTCTCTCTCTCTCTCTCTCTCTCTCTCTCGCCTCGCGTGTTATGCTAAGTGCTTGTTATGCAGGGGATAAGGTTACCGCATTCATCAAAATCGCTCAAGTTATATAATCTTTACAAAAACTGAAATGATTAAATGATCGTGATGTTGTCCTGTCGCTTTCTTTCACATACACGATGACAACAACTTAGATTTAATAAGTACGTCCGGACATTCTGTGTAGACACGCGCATGAGATGCTTGAATATATTCTGCAGTGACTAAGAAACGGTTTTTCAAAAGAAAATAGTATATTTTACATTAAATTTTATGAAAGTTATCGGAAAATCAATGTAATGTGTAATATACATTGCAAAAAATATTATTCAACGTTTTCCTAACGGTGCCACGTTCAATGTGAAAATATAATAAACAGAATAATCTACAGAAATATACGAAGCAACGATCCGGAAATATATAATTTAATTGGAACAGGTAGTTCCTGCGTCATTTTGAGTCTCCTGAATGGTCGTTTACACGTTTTCCAGTTTTGAAAACGTTGACAATCAATAGTCAGTTTAGCGGTTTAAACGTGTAAACCTTGCATATGTAGTATCGGAAGAACTAAGCTGAAGAAATTGTTACACGATTCCAAATGAACCCCAATTACTTGTTTAGTATGGTAATGGAATATACTTAAATTATTATGAAATCCGGAACATTTAATACTTCGATATAGTTTTACAACAGGAATCCTTGAATTGGTTAGCCATGTACAGATAATGACGTATACATTATGTGAGAAGATGTAGATATTGTACTATATTTGTCACTGATATGTCTAAACAATTTTCTCCACACAAAAAATGTTGGGTTTTTGTTGATGTCTTTGACAAGGTATTTTTTAAAAAAACTTATGAAAACTCGAAGTACACTTAATCAGTATTCATTATTTAAGTAAGAGATATGAAGACATCATTATACGGGACGTGAACCACTCGCTAATTATCTCCACACCTCTTGTCGTCATTATCGTTGTGGTCCCCGTGCCCCTCAAAAGGACGCTGCGGGATTTTCACTCTCTTTTCTACGACCGCTTGGCACCCTGGGTAGTTTTATTCATCCGCGAAATATATTAGTACCGCATCTGCTTAAGTATTGACAATGAATCAACCTCATCAAAGGTATTTAACAATCAACCAGGAGATGGAGACGGTTGGTGGATGTAAGGGATATTATATTTATTGTACTTGGAAAGAATTTTGTCACATTGGAGCTTAAAAAGTACGAAGATCAAATAGAACCAACAATGGGTGGTTGGTGTTAGTGATCTTATGAGCTACCCGCCCACAGGAGAGTTCAAGCATGTGAATGTGAATGTAATGAATGTAAAAGACACAAATCATGCAACAACTGGATTTTAAAAAAAAATTTGTATTGGTATCGAAATGCATGTGTTAATGAAAGCGATGGTTGTCTACATTGAGCGTTGTCCATTAAAATATAATGACAGTTTCTAATATTGCAACAAAATTTCTAAGATATTTAAGAATTAGCAGGGTAGGATTTTTTTATATATAAAATAAAAGTAAGACAAAAGTCTTGAATAATACACATAACATTATTGTTTAAAAATCGTTTGTAAGTAAAAATGTAATTTAAGAGAATTTTGATTTTAATATGTGTACATTCTTTTTAATTAATTGAAAGAGGATTTAAAATATTTGTCATTCCATCAGGGGAACAATAAAAATAGTAATTACTGCTAATACTACTTATTTGTATTGTTCTCATATGTTGAAATTGCAATTAACAATAAAAGTTTATAGCAGTTAATCATGTTAATTGTTTATGACGTAATAGTTGCATTCTTGATGTGTTCAGTAGTAAAAAAAATTAAAAAATGTAAAGCTGAAAAAACATTTTTTTTAAAAATTAGAAATCTAAATTACGTAAACTTAATGACAAAATTATATTTAAAACATATACAGTAGAAACGAATGGATCAATTCTATTAAGAAAGACATCTGAAAATTTTATTTTTTAAACGACTCAGCTTGATTGACAGATAAATAAAAAAATAAATAAATAAACAAATAAATAAATACGATCTTGTTTAACTCAGCAACGATGATTTAATTGTTTCAAGTTTTATCAATTAAATCGGATATTTATTGTTATGCTTTATTTTAATAATGAAGGCTTTAGAATTAGGAGATAATATGTTTAGATAAAAAAATATGCTATCAATCCCACTTGTATCTTTCTTTATACATACGGTTTTTATGCATAGTCCCACTTCTATCCTTTTGATACGTAAATTTTATTATGCGATGAGTCCCACTTCTATCCTTTTGATACGTAAATTTTATTATGCGATGAGTCCCACTTCTATCCTTTTGATACAGGCAATGGCTACGATATGTGTCCCGCTTGTATCTTATTTTATACATACCGTTTTTATGCTATGAGTCCCACGTCTATCTTTTTGATACATACAGTTTTTATTCTGAGTCCCATTTCTGTCTTTTTGATACATACAATTTTATGGTATGAATCCAACTTCTATCTTTTTCATACATACTATTTTTATGCTATGAGTCACACGTCTATCTTTTTTATACATACAAATTTTATGTTTTGAGACACGCTCATATGTTTTTATTGTAATGATATGTTCTATTTTATTTTAAAAATGTTTTCTGAAACATTTTTGAACTTCTGACCTTCACACATTTGTCGAAAGATAAAAGTCTATCTGTACAAAGTTGCAACATGCCACCGAAAACAATCTTGCGTATGCCTTTGCTTTAAAAATATTCCTCCAAACCAACAACTGCGATTTTTTGAAACTAAAAATAGCAATTTTTTATATTATTATTATTATTATTATTATTATTATTATTATTATTATTATTATTATTATTATTATTATTATTATTATTCCTTTTTAAAGAAAAATATACACAATAACTTTCGTGAATTTTTAGATGTGACTAAGCGCATCGCCTATCAATTCCAGCAACACATGCATATTAGAGAAAAATATTAAAAAATATTTTATTTAGAGTTTTATCATATTTACTTAGAATTTATACGGTTACAACGCTCGAATCCATGCTGTTTTCTTTAATTTTGATATAAGACACATATTTTAGGATTTTCTTTTCAGTCAAATTTACCTTAAAGGAATTTGTCATTCTTCTTTGATTATGGCAAAAGAACTCAAAATCTCAACTATACGGTTTTCCCTGAAGGTTGTACGGCTTCCGCTGGTCAATTAGGAGAGAAATTTAATTAATAAAGTATTTTCCCTCTGACCGATTCTTTCTTCTCCTTGCAATGGCCTAGAAGTCAAGTACAGACCGCTGGGGTCGACATTTCCCTATTGAACATCATTCGTTCAATTCTTGTCCATGTACAAATGACCACTCTATATAACTTGTCGAGCTCAACACCATATGGCGAATCTTTGGTTGGACCACGAGTACAGGAACTAAGTGTTTGATTTGTGTCCCGAAAAGTTTAGGCCATTTTAACATCAATCAATTAATTGCTTCCCAAATAATCAAGAGAGGTTTTGACCATTAATCAATTGTATGAATCTCAGTTGATACTGCTGTGTACTTCAAACTGAAACCTTTTCACTGAAACAATTCGGTTGCAGAAACGTTGATCACTGCTTCCGAATTTCACTAGCAATGCAAACGTATTTGCATTTAAATCTGTATACATAATACCTTCTCTAAGGATCATTTAGATATCTAAGAGTGATTGTTTATTCCATAAATCTGCCGTTTGTTTGTTCATGCCCAAGGTTCGTCCAGCAAAAATTTTCACAAACTTTAAGCCAGCGAACAGGATTTAGCTGCATTGTCACATCTGCGTTTTCCTTTTAAAATGAAATCAAGTTCGCATGAGTGATCAGTTCCCTTTTTAAGAGCTGATTGTCAAAACGTTCCCTTCTAATTTGCATTTGGCCCTCATTATTTATGTAAAGATCACCAATATTAACTACATTGGGTCGTTACCCGAGAAACTTTATTTTCAGGAGATAATTTGACATCTCTGACCGACATAATATGCTTTTTGTCATTAATTATACAATGTGTTCATTATTAAATATCAGTTTTTGATTTCCTGACATAATAATGAATGCTTTTGTAAAAAAAAATATGAATGCTTTCTTGATAATTTTCCGACCACTTTATGATTACCAACTTCCTATACAATATAAGAATATTTCGCAAAGGCATGCATACAGTTCCTTCTTATTTATTTTAAAGACGCAATAAAATCTTTCATCATCATATTTGGCTAGACATTAAAGTGAAGTCCTATGTGTTCTAATTTCTCAGTTCCGGACTCTTGTAGAAAGTACATCTTGCATTAATCAGCAACAAAGAGAAAAAAGAACTCATTTTTGTGCGCTATCATATCGGCAATGTTTGCCCTATTTGCCGGAAGCTTTAGACTTTAATCAAGTGTAAGGCATTACGCGAACCTCGGCACTTCTCCGGAATTATTTTACGCTTATCTAGGCACACGAAATTCAGCTCTAGGCTGGTTCATGGGCAAGTCAGCTCGAAGAGGTACATTGACAAAACATAGTGTCCCGACTGACTTACTAACAGGATGAGGAAGATGGGAAAAAAAATGGCATATTTGCATTGTCTTTCCGCTTGTTGGATGGTCACAATAAAAGTTGCTTGTACGTCTCTTTTTTTCTTCAATGCCTCCAACGCTTTGGGTTCTGTTCAAGTATTAAATCATAAAGGCTGTTATTGATAAATAAATGACCTGGACGTAATTACAGAAGAATAGAAGAATAAAACCTTTGGAAGACCTTCGGCCAAAAATAGAACACCTGCAGATAAATTTTAAAATTATCGCTCTATATTTAACCTTCAATTGTAGGTTATTGTTCAAATTTACATATTAAATCGACTGTTCCAACCAGCACGTGTACAAAAGTTACAAATTGATTATCACCGGCGTCCCGATAAATTTGGAAATGAAGCATAAAGAAAAGCCAATTTCTCCGAAAAGAAGACGAAGATGCAGATGGGTTTATCAAATTTTTATAAGATTTCAATTCTCGATCCCACAGTTTGCTCAAATTTCGCACCAGTTTCTCGATGCGTCCCTGTTCATTTGTCATTTAATGACTGGTGCTCCATTAGAATTACTTTCGACCAAAGGGAATTGATCTCCCAAAGGACGAGCCAATAGAGCCCAGCCATTAGTGAAAACACTCACATTGTGGAATCTTGTAATGTAAAAGGATTGAAAAAGTTTTGTTCGTCAGTCAATAAAGCTCCTTATAATCCCTAAGAGATTGGCACCAGTCTAATAGAAGTCCTTATTGCCTTCTTGCAACATGATTTCTTGGGATTGTCGAACACGAAGTAACATCGTTGGGCACCTACCTAAATGTGTAGAAAATAAAGTAAGCAATCTAAACGACAAGCAAAATATTTGAGGCGCTTAATAAAGAAAATTAGGAGTGCAGAATTTGTCCAAATTGTTTTATTTAAAAAACAAAAAAAAATATGTGTTCAAGTCTAATCAAAGCATGGCACAACATTGAGTCAGTTTACTTAAAATATTATGAATGAAACTTTACGACGTATCTTCATGAATAAGGGTTGTATATGTGTGCTCATATGCAATTTTTTAAATTAATATTTTCAAATAGCATTCTCTTCTTTCTTTTGATACATGTGGATGAATATATTAATGATCCGTTCATTTGCGTATTATTATTATTATTATTATTATTATTATTTTTATTATTATTATTATTATTATTATTATTATTATTATTATTATTATTATTATTATTATTATTATTTTATTTGTCGACCTTCACTCCAGAAATATGGTGTTTCGGATAAATAAATACATTCATTGTTTATTTGCATTTAATATTTCTCGTTATTTCGACATCTTGCAATTCCTGGACTACCACGGACACAAGAATAGAACGATTTTGATTCACAGCTACACTGACCCTTTAGTACATTAACAGCTTTAAACGCTGATGTTTTAGCACAATAATAAATGTTCGATATTCAGTTTCTAATAACAGTTTCTAACAACATGAAAATATAAAATACATGGCACTAACTTATTTCAGTTAATCATTATGAATAAAACTCTTGGATACATTTGATGCGGTTGTATCATTGAACTTGTACCCCTGTCCTTCACATATTTTGTCGTGTATTTTTGGATGACGCTTCCTTCATGTTTCATGCTGCAAGGTTCAAAATCGAACCATTTATATTTTTTAGAAATTAATCTTCCAATCCTTTTTCTATGAAGCATCTGCAACGCTATAGAACTAACAAAACAGAGAAGAGTGAAAAGCAAATATCAACAAACTATGTGAATGAACGTATTGACCATAACAAATCATACAAATAATGTATCTGTACTAGTTAAAAACAAATACGTTTAACGTTTCCAGTTTAGTTTGAATCATTCTTTCATCAAGTATCTCTTAATAATTTCCCAAAGTTTTAAATTAAACATTGAAATTTAAACGTTCGGAAGCCTTGATGTCCGGAAGTCTGGAAGCCAGGGCTGATGGGAAAGCACCGTCTTGTTACTTATGTTATTTAGTACATACTTATAATTTAATAATTAGGATATAATTTATATATTTCAATACCTCATAAAAATCTTACAAAATATGTCAATATCTGTATGAACGACGTTTACTCCTAAACAGTCACTAATATATCATCACCTTTACGTATGTCTTTCATTTGTTAATCTTCGTACTTTTTCGTTGGTTTTGTTGGTTTCAGATATACCAATAATATACCAATAAGAGATGAATGTTATGAGTTTTGATTTAATATATTAAATTACATATACATACATACATACATACATACATACATACATACATACATACATACATACATACATACATACATACATACATACATACATACATACATACATACATACATACATACATACATACATACATACATACATACATACATACATACATACATACATACATACATACATACATACATACATACATATAACTCCTGGATAATCGGATGAAATTACTATTAAATTCAGCAACAACAAATAAAATAAGAACATTCAAAATACGAATGTGTTGCATTTTGAACTTAGGCCTCAAATCGCATCATTTTTTTAACCTTATCCCGTATCCGATTAAAATCTTGTATCTGCAATATTTCAGGCTCCGCACTCTCAATACCTTTCTGCCTCTGAGAAGTCGTTCTTTATGTAGATCCAAATGGATCATCAAGCTTTCTGAACTTCATCCTTTTTTAAAAGCAAAATAGCTACTTAATTTCAGGTGTCATCGATAAACCGAGTTTTGAGGACTTTAGCGAGTGATAGCCAGAAAATGGTAGGTGCACCCGGAAGCATGTACGAAAAACTAGGGCTACTTAATGGTCAGTGGGCCAGGCCTAATCCATGGTACACACCACCAAACGTTTCAATGCCAGGACTGGGAGGACCGTCATATGGTCACCACCAACAACCAACTCCATCGATAGGACTAGACAAAAAGCGTAAGTTCACATTTTACTTTAATATTTAAAATTTAATAGCTTTTGTCTTCAAGAAAATTAATATTTTTTTTTTTGGTATTTATTTTGTTAAGCGCGACGTTTAACACTCTTACGTAGTTTTCCAATTATTATCATTTTACTGATTTTCATTAAAGCACACATGCAAAGCAGGTTGAAACGCCTTTCTATATATATATATGTATGTATGTATGTATGTATGTATGTATGTATGTATGTATGTATGTATGTATGTATGTATGTATGTATGTATGTATGTATGTATGTATGTATGTATGTATGTATGTGTATGCATGCAAGTAAATTGTTCAACGCATGTTTGAGCAGACCTTATATAAATACGTGTATGGCATTTATTTTAATAATTTCTGTTGCAATACTTATTCTCAGTTATTTAAAAAATATTTATTCAACTAGCATTTATCTAGGACCATTGGTTTATCATTATATTATCACAAACGTATGCTAGGCAGTGTCGGATTACCCATTAAGCACACTAAGCACGTGCTTAGGGGCACCAGAAAACATTCAAATTATTTGTTCACGATACATTAGTTTGACTTATATATGTATATGACCATTTCGGTCTGCTTGTACGAGTATTTTGATTTAGAATGAAGGCAACATGTATTTTCACACCTCTTTAGCTTTTACTATTGTATTTTAGTTCCACATTTGTGTAAAATGGGCGTGTCGGCTCTACAATACTTTCAGTGTTTAGGGCCCTGGAAGTCGTTAATCTGGCACTGATGTTAGACGTCCAGTTACCATTTATTCTCTGAACAATTCTGCTGTTTTTAATATATATATATATATATATATATATATATATATATATATATATATATATATATATATATATATATATATATATATATATATATATATATATATATATATATATATATATACATATATATATATATCATACAGATAATTAATTCTGATCCATGTCCTTCTCAGATTAATACTTCTTCTGTTTGCCATTTCGCAGTTCGTAAATAAAGTTCTTAAATGTATGTCCACGCGAATAATTACATTTTGATATTTAACTCAAATAGCATGCGATCTCCACCGATTAACGTGTTAGATATTGTTCAATAGCGGTATGAAATATCTGATAGCTGTAATTTTCCAGAAATAATTATTTCTGTGTAAAAAGAACTACGAATAATTTCAAAAGATGAAGACGAAGAAGGCTCTAACAAATAAGTGTAAAACAATTTAAACGTTACACCAAAATACAATAAACCGTCTTAAAGCTATAATTTCGAAGTTGTATTGTTGGGAACACTGTAAAGCGTACAAGTACTGTTTATACCCGTTTTCATGTACAAAATATGCATTTTGACGTTTAGATGTACAAGGATGACCTTACCTTTTCTTACAGTAATATACTAGCATGATATTTTTCTGTTTACTGTGCTTATTGGCAAATCCTTTAATGTATGAAAGAGAGATTTCATTTAGAAGCTGCCGGGATTAAAACACATCTGACTAGACGTACTCATGCACGCAGTAATAATGAGAATGCGACTGGCTCCCTCTCTCAGGAAGAATAAAATCACAAACTCAGCATTTTTCATATAATTTATTTATAATTATTCAATTTATTTAAATGCACTGCTACCCTCCTTTTCTTGGGAGAAACGACAAAAGACAATTTGCCAAATCGACAAAACTTTTCCATACTAAATTCCAGACTCGAAATATCCCCAAAATCTTTCTTTAACTTTTGTTATCTCACATGGAATACCCTACCCGAAACTTTCAAATCCGAAAGCGATTGTTAATTTTTTTAAACGTATTTTACCCCACCCCAGCCCTTCTTTGATTTATCTGGTGATCGCAAATACTCAATTATTTATATTACAACCGTGGAGTAGAAGCATAACTATTTTTATATGCACTTAATACATATTTAAATGTCCAAATTTAATACAGTATCTTAAAGAAATGCCCATCCAGATTAAATGTCCAAATTTAATACAGTATCTTAACGAAATGCCCGTCCAGCTCTCTACAAACAGTCTCTTATTTGACACGCCTGAACTTGCAACTGATCAAAATTTAAATATCTTTAAATTGTTTCAAGAAAACATTAACTATACAGTTTAGCTCTGTATATAATGAATATTAGTAATAATACTCTTCTTCATACAGTAGTATGACTAATCGATAGTGACGTAGGCGCATTACACAATAAATGCAAGCCTTTCCCAAGTTTGATAACGTCATGGCTTTCTTGCTTCGGAAATCTCACCTCTTATTTTTATCAAAGTTGTATCCGTTAACTATCACCACGCCTAATTTGATGCTGTTGTTTATTTATTTTACTTCTGACACTTGTCATGTTCGATTAATTTGTACCAATGTATTGGCATGGGAAATGGCTTATATAATGTTGCAAGTACTTGTAGCCCGACTCTTTTTTGCATATTTGTACCAATGTATTGGCATGGGAAATGGCTTATATAATGTTGCAATTACTTGTTGCCCGACTCCTTTTTGCATAATTTAGCAAGTGAGATATATTTCAGCTACATCTGAAAATACTTTTGCTGGTATGTATTCATTTTTGTTACGAGCCAGAGTCTCTTTTTAAAAAAAGTACACCATCAATATAATCATCACAACAGGTTTCATTTCATTTTCACAAATCTCCTATTTGAATGCTTTAATCTAAGAGTATACAAATATCAGTGCTACAAAAGCTACATTGCTTGCTTGCTATACACATCATGGGCTTCTATCAATGATCAAGGTTACATTGCTTGATATATATCGTGGGTTTCTATCAATGACCAAGACTGCATTGCTTGATATATATATATATATATATATATATATATATATATATATATATATATATATATATATATATATATATATATATATATATATATATATATATATATATATATATATATAGTGGGTTTCTATTAGTGATCAAGACTGCATTGCTTGCTACATATCATGGGTTTCTGTTAATGACCAAGACTGCATTGCTTGCTACATATCGTGGGTTTCTGTTAATGACCAAGACTGCATTGCTTGCTACATATCATGGGTTTCTGTTAATGACCAAGAATGCGTTGCTTGCTACATATCATGGGTTTCTGTTAATGACCAAGACTGCATTGCTTGCTACATATCGTGGGTTTCTGTTAATGACCAAGACTGCATTGCTTGCTACATATCATGGGTTTCTGTTAATGACCAAGACTGCGTTGCTTGCTACATATCATGGGTTTCTGTTAATGACCAAGACTGCGTTGCTTGCTACATATCATGGGTTTCTGTTAATGATCAAGACTGCATTGCTTGCTACATATCGTGGGTTTCTGTTAATGACCAAGACTGCGTTGCTTGCTACATATCATGGGTTTCTGTTAATGACCAAGACTGCATTGCTTGCTACATATCGTGGGTTTCTGTTAATGACCAAGACTGCATGCTTGCTACATATCATGGGTTTCTGTTAATGACCAAGACTGCATGCTTGCTACATATCATGGGTTTCTGTTAATGACCAAGACTGCATTGCTTGCTACAAATGACCAAGACTGCATTGCTTGCTACATATCATGGGTTTCTGTTAATGACCAAGACTGCATGCTTGCTACATATCATGGGTTTCTGTTAATGACCAAGACTGCATGCTTGCTACATATCATGGGTTTCTGTTAATGACCAAGACTGCATTGCTTGCTACAAATGACCAAGACTGCATGCTTGCTACATATCATGGGTTTCTGTTAATGACCAAGACTGCATTGCTTGCTACATATCATGGGTTTCTGTTAATGACTAAGACTGCATGCTTGCTACATACACGTATCGTGAGTTTCTACCTAAGATCAAGGCAGGCTGCATTATTTTGCTACACGCCATGGGTTTTACTTTCGATCATTTTGTCGGGAGGTTTCTTACATAGTGACTGCATTTTGAATCGATTAAAAAGGTTTCAGTCATGCAAAATCCACTATTTACTCTTGCAGTTGGATGTGTTAATTCCTCTGTCCTGTCACTTCAAAGGATCAGTTTCTGTGACGTAATGGATTTTCCGACATGCAAACGAGAGTATACCTGTTGGATGTCCTATTAATATTGGATTAGCTATGTGTAACTAGAAGGGTACTTCAATGGCAAAAATCAGAGGAGAACTCCATTAAAATGTATCGCAATGAAAGTAAAACAGATTATTGAGATCGTTAACAATTCAAAGTTTTATTTCTGAATAAGATGCTTTTGGTGGGAGAAAGAAATGTTTCTCTTTATTGTCGACTGACGTCGCGATGTCTAGCCCTCCTTTCATTGACCAAACCTAATCCCTTCCTATATAAATAACCAATGTAATAGAACAGTTTAAATTCCCGAGTCTTAAGAGTTTTTCTCAATTGCAGGACGGATTCTTTCTTTCATTACGAATGACTTCCATTGTGAAGGGGATAAATATTTTAAGATCTATTGACCAAATAATCTTAAGCTCGTAGCGATATAAACCCAAATAAAATATGTAATGCTCAAGCACACGTCCTTTCACAGCGCCCCACAGTTAAGTTTCCTTTGCCACCATGAAAAAAAAATCCAGTCCATGCGAATTTATTATTTCTTTTAATTCAATTCGGCGGAAGAGGCCTTTTTTAATTGAGCAATGTAGCTGAAGCGGATGAATACATAATGTTACAACTGAACCGAGTAAATGGGATTTCTCAACACCTCTACCTGTTACTTCACTTTCTATCAGGTACTATCTCAGATTTATTTATCGATTTAAACATATAAATAATAAGATAAACATTTTTAGCTTATATTTATTGAAGGCAAACACTGATAAATGTATCGAGAAAATATTAGTGACCTTTAGAGCAGTGGAGTCATGTTTTTCCTTGGTATATAGATATAAAAACCTCATTTTTCACCTTTTGGCAACATGCTAAAAATACATAGTAAGAAAACAAATTATAAATATCTCGAGCTGAATTTACTTAAAATAGTCTGTCAATTTACTAGTTTACTTGAACTGTTTCCCTCGTACATAGACTGTGTTCTAAGGATGCTAACCTCTGTACAACTACTGTACACGTTGATATAAAATACGATTCTCAACATTCAAGATGGAAAAACAATGGCATATATTAGGTCATTCGAGACTATAATTTAGTCTCAAATAGCAATGTGTCCCAAGTAAAAGGGGAAAATAAAACGTGTGTACACTGCATCGAACCAAGCTCTCCGCTGAAGCGAACGGTCTCGCCACGCTGGACCTATTTATTGTGGCCATGTTCCGGGCAGTAGTCGGTGTCATTACTAGAGAAATAATCCTCCTACCCCGTCATTAGTTGAACTTATACCGTAATTTACTGCAAATATTATTCAAAGTTACGAGGGCAATAAGTTCGCTTGTAATGAAATGAAATTGATGATAATACGTTGCACTTTGTGATCCCAACTCTTTTCTAAACAACGTTGGGCAATTTCACAAAGAAACACAACTAAAACCTCTAATATACATCTGGACGATTGGTGTAATTTCAAGTTTCTTATCGTTTATCATGTTTGTGGACCGGCAATTAAAGTTGACTTAATACACTGATATTGTCCAGAAATATTCACTAACTCCGTGGACTTCAAATCGAGTTTTGTGTTTGACTTAAATAATCCCGATCTAACATATTCTTAACTAATTTTAGCTATAATGGAAAAAGGAATATTGATTTTATAAGTTGTGTTGTATGATAACATTGTTTATAAATCATGTTCAAACTGAAACCAGTCAATGGGCACAACTCCCGCCATTACAGAGGAATTTTCGTTCCCGCGGCGTATCTTCCATCCTATAGTTTCGTTCTCCGATTTCTTTAACAAACTTATATTTATGCGGTGGTAAAAAAGCATTTCCTCCATTAATTACATTGTTAGCTAAGTCGGAGGAATACATACCATTTAAATTATTGATCTAATTAACACGGTTCCCGCCATTAAATGTGGATTTTGTTGCTGCTATAACCCGTTCTGGAATTTAAAAGTATATCACCTTTTATTGTTGAAGGGCACATAATGTGTTGCATGGAACTTTTATTTAAAAGGTTCATGTAGTCATTGAATGATACTTTTGTGTGTTGTTTTGAGATGTGTGTGTGTGTGTGTGTGTGTGTGTGTGTGTGTGTGTGTGTGAGATTTGGATTTTTACGTAACTAACAATTTTTCAGTAACATCGCTACGATGCCTGCAGTGTGGCAGTTTATACTGATGTCTAGCACTGGGGCAGCATGCCGCAGACATGCAGCACAATGCCCTACCCAGTCACATTATCCTGACACCAGTCCTAAACCTAACATCTTAATGCTGAGCACCTAGCAAGGCAGCTGTTAGTATCATGTTTATAAGTCTTTGGTTTGACTCGGCCGGGGATCAACATATATGATGGATTCAACGGCGGCTACGGCATAGTAGTTGGATTAAATGAATTAGTTATAAGTAAACTCTCACAAATGTATCCATGATTTCTTGTTCCGACAAAAAGAGATAACATTTGTAGTAAATGATGGGACTAAAACTTGTACGAGTCTATCACCTACTATAACTAATGATTTGATAATTGTTCTTTTATTTAAAAAAGAACGTTATCTCGCCGTGTCAATAAAATATTCAAGAGAAATATATTTGATATGTGCGATTCTATCTCGTGACGAGACAACAATTTTAACTTAATTACATGATCCAAGTATTTCATAGAAAATAGGAAAATATTTTAGGGATATCATTTTACAAGGCGTGTATTTGCACATGCACCGTGATAAATCATTTCTTTGCATTTTCGATCCTGGCAATGAATGAACTGCTGAAAAGCAACAAAACAAATGATGATTTATTGGACTTAGATTGCACGAAAAACTCAGGCACAGCATCCACTGAAGTGGTCCAGAGGGAATATTAATTCAATGGCATCGTATAGTATATTGTTTACTTAAAAATATGACCATTTGATCAATAGAAACTCATGCCCTTTCATTACATGCACATGCACGACATTTGCAAAGCTAAAACGATATATTTTTAAGTTGAGAAAGTGGGATTTAATGGACATTTTTAATTATTTATATCTCGGTGGTGCCTTTAACAACTGAAATCTGTATTTGAATTTATTTTATATGCAAGTTTATATAGATTTGAAAATAAACCCGTTCAAATTTGTCAAGATTAAAAGATCATAATTTGTTGCTCAAGAGAAACACGAACAGACTCAGAGACATGTCCTGTTCATGGCATGACATTAATACTCAAGAGAATATCTGGTTCATGACATGATTTTAATAATCAAGTGACTTGTCCTATTCATTACATGATTTTAATAACAAGTGACGCCCTGTTCATCATATTACTTTAATAATCAAGTGACTTGTCCTATTAATGATATGACTTTGACAATCAAGTGACTTGTCCTGTTTATGACATGACTTTAATAATCAAGCGACTTGTCCTGTTTCATCACATGACTTTAATACTCAGTGACAAGTCTTGGTTATGATATGAAAATTATATTTGTAATCTGATGTGTAAGAATGACAAAACATTCACAGAACCGTGTGAGTGTATATTTACAAAGTACCCATCTCTGTTATTAATTTACAAAAAACAATAGCATCTGACTTGGAACAAAAGAAAAGAAATCTTGCTTTTTCTTCGCAGCTTCAGTTTTTGTATGCGCAGTAATTGTACATTTTTATTATTAATGCATTGAAATCAAAGTAAAATTATAAAGAGGCTGGTAGAATCCTATTTTAAACGATAAATCACGGACTGATTTATCTAGCAGCATATAAAACTGTATTCTCAATAGACCTTTAATATTTGTATGAAATCCACAATATATGTATATGTATGAAATGTGGGTCAGAAAAAATTCTCCAAAATGCTCTTTTTGCTATTATGAAAAAATTATTACGTAAGCAGATAGTGCTATAATAGTAAATTAAATCTAGAAATGTCTACTTTTTGAAAATTTTGCATCGTGGCATATCAAGATTTTTAATTTGGAAGAGAATATTATTTTGTTACAACGTGTCTTCTTGAAACTTTGTTACAAATTAAGTTACCTGCGGTTAAATGTATAATTCCTATTTTGATCGAAATACAACAGTGTGTAAGCTTTTATTTTGTTTACCAATTTGTGTATTTAATATTCTTTGTCAGTTTGGAAATGGGATCTGTAAATCCCTAAAGCACATAGCTAGTTTTATCGACTTGCTATACGAACTTTTGTAACGCTAGTTCTCTAAAACTTTTAACGATATACTTATCATCTGTCAATGTCATTTTAAAAAATTCAACAATGTATTAGATTTAGAAAAAAAAATATACGGAAATGATAGATACTCGAAAAATATCTGTCTAATGTTAGAGACAGCGAAATAAAACTCCTTTTGTGTTTCATGCACGATTCAAAAGAAAAAGAAAGTCAAAGTACGTTACAGATAAATCCAAGTCATACAAAGGTTTTTAATTTACTGTATGATACATGACATTCAGTAAAAGCGTTCAGCTGCAGTAGAGTATCCGTAGTTTCATTCAAGCTCACAAAAATAAATCTTTCCAAGTCCTTGACACCTGTAGCATCTTTCAGTGTTAAATGCACCACCAGATAACACCTAATGATGTAATGCAATGCTCTACTTTTGCGTGCTTTTAGTCACACGTTAATATCGTATGACATAACAATAGTGTGAAGAATGGGTGTCTACGAAAGAAAAAAGTTACAACGTCAACCTATCCTGACCCGAGAAGAAAGAAATCTATTCTGATAATTCAAAAGTAGTGCTGTATACAATTTCAGTTAGGAATGTAAACATGTTTAAATTAAGCTTGATTCATTGAGATATATTTAACATTCTTAGTCTACATACAACATGTATCACACGAAACTATTTCACCAACGCAATAATTGGATTCAGATAACAATGATTTTTTTTTTGTATCTTGGTAAATTTGTTTTTGTCAATGCTGAACTTCCCAATGTGTCCCAAATCCTAATAAATCCTTACTAATACACCATTTTTATCTAAAGCATCTTCAAAGATGAACTCAGTGTGAAATTCTTGTCGTATGCTAACCAGCATGTTTCTGGGAGGCTGGACTGTAAACAAAAACAAAACAAAGACCCTTGCACTGGGTAAATGACTTCTTTTCCAGATGAAAAACAATGCTTCATTACTTACTGTGCCCTGTCGCCCTAATACATACAAACACCATCACATTAGTAATATTCCAAAGAGTTAACAAATTCCAATAAGCCAATGTTGAGAATTCCTAATTATAACTCATAAGAGAGAGGGAGAAAAAAATTCTAAAATAGTCTTGTATACTGAGTACTGACCCGGAAGTAATAATTGTGACCCGAGTCCACTTGTCATTGCATTCACCATTCCTTTCAGATCACGACAATGCATCGGGCTCAGAAAGCAATCAAAGCGATGGAGGACAAAGTACTCCAAATGATGAGCAAATGCGCATGCGCCTGAAACGGAAACTGCAAAGGAATAGGACTTCATTCACGGCAGCACAAATAGAATCGCTAGAGAAAGGTAAATTTGTATTTGTTCACAAATGTTAGCAATATGTACAGATTTCTTCAGAAATGTTAGCATTATGTACAGATGTGTTCACAAATGTTAGCATTATCTACAGATTTGTTCACAAATGTTAGCATTATGTACAGATTTGTTTAGAAAGCATTCGCTCCGTCAATGCCATATTTGAGAAAGAATCCATACACGTAATGAAATCATGTTATACAAAAGTCTAACGAAATCATGTTATACAAAAGTCTAACGAAATCATGTTATACAAAAGTCTAACGAAATCATGTTATACAAAAGTCTATCTTAATAAACGGATTAAACTAAATCCTGTTTCTGCTATTACATGTCATATGAAATTTATTTTTTTTTTGTATTTTTTTTTTGTATGTGTGTTTGTTCTTGTAAGCAGCTATCCTTGTACTAAATACAACGTCATTCTTAAATGCATTCCGAATTATCACCATCACGTGCAGCTGTCGTTGGACTGTTGTTATACATTCTATATTGCAAATTTTATGCATCCACTGAACAGAAAATAATGACAAGAAAATATTATCAATTATCTCATAATTTAGAGTATTATATATATATATATCCGCGTACAGGTGCACTTTTCTTTTGAAAACATTTTATCGGCCTGACTGTATACAATGCTATATATTCTTGGTATGTTATATTTAGTACTCATATGTACATCTAAAATTCATTCGTACAGCTTTTATATTGATATAAGACAAGTTTAGATTCATTCGTACAGCATTTATATTGATATAAGACAAGTTTAGATTCATTCGTACAGCATTTATATTGATATAAGACAAGTTTAGATTCATTCGTACAGCATTTATATTGATATAAGACAAGTTTAGAGTCATTCGTACAGCATTTATATTGATATAAGACAAGTTTAGATTCATTCGTACAGCATTTATATTGATATAAGACAAGTTTAGATACGATTTGATATACTCATTGACGATGACAATTTCAGTAGGTACGACTATTCACACAGGCTTAGAAAAATTTTTTTCAAGGCTTTAAATAAATCAAGGCCAAGGTAGGAAATCGCGTTTACTCAAGCGAAGTAATATTAATTTTTTCTGGGAGTCGTTGGTTCTTAAATGCAATGTTTTACGAGAGCCATACAATGGAGTGTTAATTATAGTTGTACCGAATGTTAAATTAGATAATACACAACAGCTACTCAATGTAAGCATTATTAACTACTAAACAAGCTCATTTTAATTTTCAATTTCTTTTACGAAACGAATAGATTCTCCTATAAATATGAATTTATCGTATACCTTGTAGGTGTTGGTAACACAAAAAAGAGCTATGGATTAAGTAATTAGCTATGGATTAAGTAATTAGCTATGGATTAAGTAATTAGCAGGCATAAACGTAACTGTGAAAGATAGTGACTTTTTATATCTCGTAATCAGCTTTATTTGATGACTTAAAAATTATACGAGATGAAAATGTACATTGAATCTAAAGAAGAATATTGAGATGTGAACACAATTAAGTGAAGAAAATATAATAAAGCACTTGCTACATAAATTTAATTGTGGAATTCATCTACAGCTCTTTTGATATCATATATACTTACCCTTTCTTATATATATATATATATATATATATATATATATATATATATATATATATATATATATATATATATATATATATATATATTAAAATAACAACCTAAGACAGATGTAAACATATTCTCCCTGAGTAATGCAAACGTAACAAGGGTTTTTATGATTAAAGTATGACTGCTCTCAAGGTTTTAACTATGGGAGAGAGAAAATATAAATTTAATACAAATCTTTCCTCTTTTATTAGAAAAAATATGATTTAAAAAAGTATAATCCCAATAACAATTCTAAAAGAAAATACTCTTGTTTTTTAAATTGCAGAATAGAATGATGAATTTTAAATATTGTGAAGGTGAGATATAATTGCAGCATTGTGTACCTATTTACACTTTTTAAATTGTTGATATAATTTTTATTAAAGAGAAGCGATTAAATGTATTTAGAGTTACTAAGCTGTTTTTTTGGACAAGATTTCACGAAGTTGTACAAAACTATTTAGCTTTAGTGTTTTCAATGTGTTTTAATTTTAGAATTCGAACGGACCCATTATCCTGATGTGTTTGCCAGGGAGAGGTTAGCACAAAAGATTGACTTACCCGAAGCAAGAATACAGGTGAATACAAACGTATACCTGTCAGGGACGTAACTTCATTTTTTTTTCGGGTCTGGGAGGCCACTCCCTCCCCACCCAAATGACGTCCCTGATACCTATCAATGAAACTTGCATATAATCGAGAGATCTAAACTGTTTATGACAAACTAAAATACCGACGAGACCTACAAAGAGATTACTGTTTGAAACAAGGAAAATTACTCGTGTTTGAACTCTAAAGACAAGAGTATGAAATACAAAATACCTGTCAATGCGTGCAGGTATTGGTCATATAAAGATGAACAATAATGTATAATAATAGTAAGCAATCTATGAAGTAAGATGTTTCAAAAGATAATGTTAATGAGTGCATTCCAATAAATAACGACAATTAGTAAAATCATAATCAAACATTTGCATTATATCATTTCATAGAATCTAAATTTACAAAGGCAGTAACTGTACTTTTAACGAAACGTTTCGTTTATTTTCTTTAATTTATTATTTGTGCTATTTAAACATATGCTTAAGGTACGCATTAAGATTTTGAATAGTTTATGTTAGGTTATTACCAAAGAAAAGGACGAAATTTCACACTAATTAATGAGTGTTTTATGCAGTCTTGACAAGTGTACTATTTGAAAAAATAAGGTAAATTTCCTTTGACATCCTAAGTGGGCTCATTAGAAGTTATTAACTTCTATTTTCGATCAACCGTCAGTAAAGACAATACTAATAACTTATCAACACTCGGGTAAAGTGTTTACTTTTAAACACACTGAGTCGATTATTCTATCATGACCTTGGAAGCGTTCCATGCGAAGATGCTATATTGTAAATAATAACCAGTTTGTATGTAATTTTAGGTGTGGTTCTCTAATCGTCGGGCAAAGTGGCGTCGAGAAGAAAAATTAAGAAATCAACGCCGAGATCCAGTCAACGGTTCCTCACGTATTCCTTTAAACAGCGGGTTTCCGAATGGAATGTATTCCACTTTGCAATCTATAGGTCAGGTTCCGGACTCTTATCGGTGAGTACTTATAATAATAATAATAATAATAATAATAATAATAATAATAATAATAATAATAATAATAATAATAATAATAATAATAATAATAATAATAAATAAATAAATAAATAAATAAATAAATAAATAAATAAATAAATAAATAAATAAATAAATCAATCAATCAATCAATCAATCAATAAATAAATTAAAAAAAATAGTGAATATGCACAAATACTTTATTAGTATAAATGGTAAAATCATCTTATTATTATTATTATTACTATTATTACTATTATTATTATTATTATTATTATTAGTAGTAGTAGTAGTAGTAGTAGTAGTAGTAGTAGTAGTAGTAGTAGTAGTAGTAGTAGTAGTAGTATAGTCACAACACATATTTTTTAACATTTTCAATACGATGCATAATGTTATCTAAGTAATACTATGAATATGTAATGAAATGAAAGACATTGCTATTAATTGCTGGGCATTATCAATAAATGTTAAGAATAACTTTCCGTTTTATAGAGAAATAAAACATTGACTGAATTGTTTTTTTTTTAAAACTTCATTGTTGTAATACTGCTTCCACTACATAACAACAACAACAACACCACCACCAACAACAACAATAATAATAATAATAATAATAATAATAATAATAATAATAATAATAATAATAATAATAATAATAATAATAATATTCATTTTTATACCAGTATTTGTATTAAAATGAGTTTTATGATTCAAGTGTAAATTCATCATAGATATATAATTTAAATAACTTGATTACACTAAAGCTGGCAGATTAATGTAATAAAATCATTTAGTAAAGATCATTCAATTCTACTGGAGGAAAAACTAACTTTTTTCATTGTTTGGATGATGATGATGATGATGATGATGATGATGATGATGATGATGATGACGACGACGACGACGACGATGATGAAGCCAGACTTTTGAAACATTCGAGATTTTATATTTAACAAACATGTTAACGTGTTGTTTTTAATTTATTTCCAAAGGTTTCTTTTGGGGGTGGTTGGTTACACAATGTGCACTACTTAGACTATTATTATTAACTTGTTATACTTCCACAATTTCAGATTCTGCAACAGTCCACAGAGGTAAGAGCGTTATCTATCTATCTATCTATCTATCTATCTATCTATCTATCTATCTATCTATCTATCTATCTATCTATCTATCTATCTATCTATCTATCTATCTATCTATCTATCTATCCATCCATCTATCTATCTATCTATCTATCTATCTATCTATCTATCTATCTATCTATCTATCTATCTATCTATCTACCTGTGTGTGCTATCGACTTATGTCTCCTAATCTGTGACAAACAAGTTAGAAGAAGCTTGCGGTTAGAACTGTTGCATTCAACTAAAATGAATAAGGATATTTTGGTGACATTCGACATATTTCATACTTTTTCATGCAAAAATATCACGTCATCTTCATTTATTTTGTATTGTAGTTCAATTCCCACTGTCCCAAGCTATTCACTGTCAAACAACCTTCAACCCAATCCTGCCTGTCTGCAGTCGTCCAATACTTCTTCTTATTCATGTATGTTGCCAGGTACATGTGAGTTTTTCAATGTATTTTTCTAATATACTTTCTTTTCTAAAGTTTTTAAACAAATGTTTCAGTCATACATTTTTTTAAACGTTTAAGTCATATTGATTACATTTATGCAGTAATTAATAATGATACAAATAACTTAAATTTCGGTTTTCATTGCTTTCACAATTTTTGTCTTTTTAAAGTATTTGCTTTTGCACAGGTGTGTCTCTTATATTCTGTTACACATAAGACGTATTTTGTTGTTAGATTTTTCCCAATTCTACTAAAGTAAGTAACGATATATTTGTTTATAATCAAAAATATTTGCATAAAATTGTAAATAAAACCAGTAGAATAGTCAACATGCAACAAATAATTTTATATACCCTAATTTTATTCTTAAATGTATATAGGCTTTATAGTTGCACGTTATAAGTATATTTTATTTTATTTAAAAAAAACAAGAAATAAATCTGAGCTTAATTTTTTTGCAATTTAAATGAAAGTACATTAGTCTATCTCAGTCAATTAATCTTATTTGAATAAGTGATTTACATACATACATACATACATACATACATACATACATACATACATACATACATACATACATACATACATACATACATACATACATACATACATACATACATAAGCATCAGTTCATATAATTTATTCATGATAATGGATGGTACTTAAGTACTTACGGAATTATTTTTATAATTATTTATAAGACAGTAAATTGAAAGTAAATACATATGGATTAGGTCATATATAAATAGTTTTGCTAATTGCATATAACAAAGATCTTTCACAAAATATTTAAAATATTATATATTATATTTATATTATAATATATATATATATATATATATATATATATATATATATATATATATATATATATATATATATATATATATATATATATATATATATATATATATATATATATTTATTTATTTATTTATTTATTTATTTATTTATTAAAAACCTCATATACTTATCTTTAAAAATTTGTAGATTACTCAGGTCGGAGTTATGACCCTTTGTCTCTCAGTGCTTACTCGCGTCCCTCCTGCAATCCTGCAGCAGGGCTTCCGAGTCATATGGCTCACAGTTCACATAATGGTAAGTCTAGAGTATACGTAGTATAGAATAATAATCCACAATTAATATCAGACGATATTACACTCAAGTACTGTAAATACGATAGGGTTACTTTACGTCTTTACATTTTCCAAATAATATTTAACAAATGTGTTAAAATAATTTCATAATAATAATGAGGACTTTGTATAGCGCCTAATCTTTCGAAGCTCTAAGCGCTTTACACCATCAATAATGATATGACTACACTACAGAACAACAAATGACAAAAACAATGAAATTGGAAAACATAAAAACATTTAAAGGATATCGGATGATTGTGACGTCCTGAGTGCACATGTGATACTCTAAATGACGACGATGGTCAACACCTTGAGATTATGCTGGGATAAGATTAATTTATCTTTTCATAATTACTTTGAACTGAGAAAGACTTTCTTAACTTTTTAAGTAAAACCTTTATTTGGTTGACACACAATGCTTTATTGTAAGCATAAGAAAGACAGTGTTTGAATACGACTACTTTTGTGTTTAATTATGACGACTGTTCTGTTTGATTATGATGAGTTGTGTTTGAATACGACTACTCTTGCGTCTGACCATGACGACTAATGTATTTGACTGACGACTCTTGTGTGTGACTATAACGACTCTTGTGTTTGACTATGACGACTCTTGTGTTTGACTATGACGACTCTTGTTTCTGATTACACTAGTATTTGCCTTGTCAAAGGTCAGTCTGTATAATACCTAGTTACGAGGCAAAAGTTAAACGTTTGAACTCAAGATGTTAAGATGGACCAGCAATTATTTTATCAATATGGCTTTAACTGTTGTTATAAGTAATTACTTTGTTTTTTAGATTTTAAAAATAAATGAAGTCTCCCAAACTTACTTTTTAAAAATATAGTTGAAAGTGTCAATGTCTCAACCCGTCAATACAGTAGGCCATGTTCAATATCTTCCATGTTATTTAAGTATACATTGCAAACATAATCTCGTTTTTTTGTTATTTTTTAAAATGGTAAGTTCAAATATAAAAAATTTTGATCAAAACATGCATTATCCACCTTGCTCTAATTTATTACACATTAAAAGTAAAGGACAGGTTAAAAGATTTTAATATATAGTGAAGCAAATACTGTATTTAACTGATTTTTTAAAATATATATATATATATATATATATATATATATATATATATATATATTGGTGCAACATCTATCATTTTGAAGAATTTTGTGAAGTTGATACAATTAGCGACAGGATGTTTAAGGTTTATCGTTGTTTTTCAGGTTTAATATCCCCTGGTGTTTCCGTACCAATCCAAGTTCCGGGCGGAGGACACCAAGACTTAGGTGCGCATCACATGGGCTCAATGTCTTCACAATATTGGCCAAGAATTCAATGAGTGCGGACTGAAATTAATCACGGGCTAAGAAAAGTAGTTCCACCAATCGTGTCAGAATGATTAAACGCGGCAGGTACAATAACACTTTGGTCAATTCCTTATGGAACCAAAACAAAACTTGCCCATCATCTAGACCGTGCACATGATGTCTGTGTGATAAGAGCTTCTGCACAGCTGTAAGCGATGAATGGAAGCGCATGAATTCCACAGTGTTGTATTTTTACGTGGAACAGAGTGTCGTTATAATTGCAAAGTCAAGAAATGTACGAATAAGAGGTACTTGGTGTATAGATCCTTGAAATCCATAGAAGAAATCCATCTGAACTTCAATTGCAAAGAAATTTGCTATACTTGACTCTAGAAGTCCATTTTAAGGACTAGTGCTTGACATGATTGTGATGTGCTATTTGAATGGACGAAAATACATATGAAAGCAAGCGTTATTTTGCTGAATTTTCTCCCCTTTTAAAATGTACAATATATTTACCTGCCGGGGCACCGTGCTCATCGCCCTACTGACTGCAAAATTCTTTATGGTTAAGTCCAGCTCGCTTAATACCTAATTTTGTCAAGAAAAGTCAAAATTAGTTGCATTATGCACAAGAAGAGTGGACAACAAATTAACTGGGAACATAGAGGACTCTTTAAAACGAGCGGTACACAATAATTTATGTATAAACCACGTGCAAGTCTTATATAAGATGTTCAGGTGAATATGATCGTTCTATCTACGATTTCTCAGGTAAATAAATAAATAAATTCATTCGTTCTTCGTCGATATACTAATCAGTGTCATAATAAGTCTTTATTTACATGGAACGTACGTAACCTGCTCATCCCAATACTTAGCAGAGATGTCTATTTCATGATCAGTTTTATTGTAGTACATTCAAGCAGTCTTTATTATAATGTTATTGATTCTGTAATAACTATTTTTTCAATTCTAAAATAAGGGAAATTCACTATTGTTTTCAAAGATCTCCTTCTTCGTACACATTGCATGGAAGAAAAACTTATTGGTTCGATGGAACTGTCTTGGCATGCTACTTTTGTCTATTTTCAAATTTAGATTTTTGGAAGAAAAATCAGACGATTTTTGCCTTAAAATTTAATGAAGTAATGAGCTACTATTGTTGATTTAAATATGGACAGATGCCATTGTTTGAAAACCCAAATTGACGCTCATTTTTCTAGTGCGCTATTCAGTAACTGTATAGTGTTAGTTACATTACACTCGTGAAAGCCAACTCCCTTGCAAAAGTTTATAATTGTCATTACTATACTTTTCAAAATTAAAAAAATCTGAAAAGAATATAATTGTTGTATAAAATGTAGAAATATTATAATCAAATAGATTTACTTCCACTGCCAAATATATATTTTTTGTGGTGTCTTGAAATGTGAAGCTCTTAGTGAAGATTATAATTTCATATATGTTAAAAGTAAAATTAGAATACGTTCTTTGAATGATTTAAATATGAAAAAAAGGATAAAATCCTCGCAAAGTACCATGTTTATTTGTTGACAGGGTATATTCTTCGTTACTAAGAGTTACGAAACATTTAACGATTTTATGAACAAAATGCGATAATATTGATAAACAATGGACACTAACATTACTGGATAATTGTATGTCTCCAGTTATCAAATTTATTATTAACATAAAACTTGCGTGGGATTTTAGGAAATGATAAGATATATTTTTTAAGTTCTTGTGAAACATATGCCTTACTGCTATCTTAACTCGAGCTGCTTGTAAAAGTATTGATGACGCCTATTTTACATATTTCACTTCATGTACATGATACAATTTGAGAAATTATTTCAAATACTGGAGGCCGCGTTGTCATTTATTTTGAGGTTAATAATGCAGTTATATAGATGATGATAGTTGAAATCATGCATTTTTATCCTAACTCGAGCTACTTGTAAAGTATTGATGACGCATATTTTACATTTTTAACTTCATGTACATGATACAATTTGAGACATTATTTCAAATATTGGAGGCCGCGTTGTCTAAAAAAATGCAGTTATCATAGATGATAATAGTTGAAATCATGCATTTTTAACTGATGAAAGATAGATTAAATATTCTATAAAAAAAAATTCGTAATTAAAATATTTGAATTAAAAATTAACAAAATGGAAATTTAATTAAAACGTCAATTTTGTATATCTTCTCTGCCATTTACATTTAGGGTATTTTAGTTTTTATTCAATTGTCAATGAACAACAAACTAAAGTTTAATAAATACCTCAAACGAGGCTTCAGATATTGGAGTTTTTAAAGAATGTTTGTACATGTGCGCCAGACTTGATATTAGGATTACATCTATATGTACGTGCTGGTCGTCTTTTTATGAATTAGTAGTGAAGAATTTGTTTTAGAAAGGTACAAATATACTATAACTGGGTGAATTATATTTATTTATTTTACATGGGGAAAAGTGCTAGAATGATAAGGAAAAAGGTTTAGATGCACGTGCATTCTTCACGAGATTAAATTCATAAATTCTTATGGCAACGCTAGAGATAAAATACATTTAAGACTTTTCAGTCCACGTAATCTCTGTAAATGCAACTGATGGTGCGTAACTTCAAATCATTCTTATATATTGTAATTCTGAAGCCTTTAGTTATATGTGCTAAATATTTCTTTATTATAATGTCTGTAGATCAGCTGTGCTTCAACAAGGGATTCTGTCGTACGCGAAATATTTAATGTGCATAATTTTAAATAATTTGCCGCATGTAAACAGCAACATTGTTAGTTAGTCACATAAGATTTTTAATTTAACTGGGCTTTTCTGTTCTTTGTTATATCTATTGTGGACATTTACATGAAACAAAAACAAACTAAACTAGCGTATTCAGCGTGAACGAACTCATTTGCAGTTTGCAAAAAGTACTCAATTTATTTTAGTGCTCTATTCCAATATGTGTATGTGTTGCCTGAAGTCGTTAGGGGTCGAAACATTTGGGTAAATTTATGCTTCAACAGCAGTGGGCAAGCAATATGCAGAAGAAAAAAAATAATATTTCTTAAACTTCTGTAGATTTCGTTTAGATTTGTTTAATGTTGCCAATAATCGGGCCAGTTCTATTCAGTCTTGTTATTGATTCACCTCAATTGATGTTTTTGTGTTCACCGAAATTGTGTGTAAATGGTCTTTTTGTCATTCCATTTTATGGTTGTCCAACAGCCGTTTTCCGTATCTCCATTGTATACCATTTTAAAATACATTTTGTTCCTTTATATTTTTCTCTATGTCATCTCACTGACGCTATGATATGAAAATAAATTTAGTCAGCGATAACACGTATCCAGTAGTCTTTGTTCTGAATAACATTTGAATATATTATAGATGTTTTTTATTATCTTACAAATGATTTTTGTATTACATACAATTTGTAGATAAACAAAAGCTTACATGCATGCATATATACATACATACATACATAAATACATACATACATACATACATACATACATACATACATACATACATACATACATACATACATACATACATACATACATACATACATACATACATACATACATACATACATACATACATACATACATACATACATACATACATACATACATACATAACAAAATTGCAGTTAAAGCTTTCTTTGCAAAAAAGTACGTCGGGTACATGTATATGGACTTCAAGGGTTTAAAGCTTTATTATTCGGCCGTTTGATATCCGTACGCTTTCCGAACATGACGAAGATGAAAACACATATGTAAGACTTTTTTGTTTTAAATCGTTGGATATTACGTCTTTTCATATCGATATCTCACTAGCAACGCGCACTCTTGCACCTGTTCAATCGTCTGAAAAGTTGCATGTATTCTACTTATTCGTCAAACTGTAGGTGCAAAAGAAATGTTTGCCATCCTCGTTAAAGAAAGTTTATTATTATTATTAGACATAGTGGTCAGACATAAAATGTCCATCTTATAGTTCTAAATAGATGAAGTGGTTCGCATCCTTTTGATGTTTTCTTACAAGGCACACAATTCAATGTTTCTGTTTATACAATTGTTTATACAATTGTTTATACAGTTGTTTATACAATTGTGAGACCTTTGTTTGTAATAGAAACAACAATGATTTTACAAACAACAATGATAATACAAACAACACTGGTAATACAAACATCAATGACAATACAAACAACACTGGTAATACAAACAACAAAGATAATGCAAACAACACTGGTAATACAAACAACACTGGTAATGCAAACAACACTGGTAATACAAACAACAATGACAATACAAACAACACTGGTAATACAAACAACAATGATAATACAAACAACACTGGTAATACAAACAACAATGACAATACAAACAACACTGGTAATACAAACAACAAAGATAATACAAACAACACTGGTAATACAAACAACACTGGTAATGCAAACAACACTGGTAATACAAACAACAATGACAATACAAACAACACTGGTAATACAAACAACAATGATAATACAAACAACACTGGTAATACAAACAACAATGACAATACAAACAACACTGGTAATACAAACAACAAAGATAATACAAACAGCACTGGTAATGCAAACAACACTGGTAATACAAACAACAATGATAATACAAACAACAATAATACTAGGAACACGGATCGATAAAAGAAATTACCATGTACACATCATCAGTTTGAGAAGAAGAAAAAAAACCCGGAAATATCTTAAGCTGTTATTTGCGACTAGGCATTTTTAATTTTCTAAGATGTTCAAGCCTAGCAATATCTAGGAATTAAGATTCTTTTCGCAGAAGTTAACAGAAGAATTAGATGCAAAACATTAAAATGTATCAAACAATGCCAATTGAAAGAGGTATAGAAATTTAATGTTCGTCAGAGTCTTTCTTGTCTGTTGAAATTTACATTTGTAAATGGTTGAAACAGTTTTAATCTTTAATTTAAAGTACACACTCAGTTCAACACTAATGTAAACCTTCAAATAAAAAACAAACGACCAAGCAACCCCAACGTCATGGTATCCTACATTCACCTAATGTGCGCCATCTATAATTAAAATATTGATGAGAACAGAGCAAGAAGACTTATTGTAACTTTGTATTATTTAGGTATTCTTTCTTATCTAATTACCAATTCTATACCAAATTAACAATCGGAATACAGAAATGCAAAACACGATAGGCAAGAGTGTCAAAATTTCCAATGAAATTAAGTAGCACAATCTGTTTGTACGTAATTAAAAAATAAAATAAAAAAATGAATAAATAAATAAAGAAAGAAATTAATAATAATAATAATAATAATAATAATAATAATAATAATAACAATTGAGAAATTGGAACATTTTAAAATAAGATATAAATTCTTTGTCAGGAAATACATAGAAAGGTACTTTATTCTCTTATAAGACGATTACAACTACAGACTGCACAGACCCAGGTCTTCCGTCGCATTATACGCCGGCATATCTGGATCTGTGCAGTTTATTAAGAGTAATCATTAGAACAAACATCATTGACTCTGATATGCAAGCGCATTGTACTACGGCATATCAGGGTCTTTGTTGTTTGCAGTTGGGCTAGTTTTATAAGTGAGTACATACAATATGTATATATATATATATATATATATATATATATATATATATATATATATATATATATATATATATATATATATATATATATATCTGCACTGATCCCAATAAAAATGTCTGGTTTAAATTAAACATTTTTAAAGAGGCAATTTTGATGTTAAAGGATGCAGTACAGGTATGGGAAAAGCCACTGCTGTTCCGATCTTACCATACATATAAATTTAAAACGAGCACTTGTATTCAAATATCCCATAATTCCATATTCCATAATTGCATATACCGTAACCTTTCCATGAAGACATATTATTTTGAAAAAGAATTTTTGAAATCTAAAGAAAAAAAAACGAATTTCAGCTCATGTGCATGTACAATGTACTAATTCTTAGAACACTGACTCAGGTTAATAAAGAAACGTACCTAAAGTCCAATTTTAAGAATCTTTAATTGCTTGAACAATAATTTCATATGACTGTGTTTTATGTCTTCTTTTCTTTTCCGTACTTGTTTAGTTTTACACTTGCTCTTATTATGTGACTTTGTGTTCAATCTCTATAAATCTAAAAGGTATGCACTTACAAAACAAAACGTATAAGTACAACATGCCAATTTACGGTGACTATTCAATATTTATACTAACCGTTTATACTCGATTGTAAGTCGATTCAAACTGCAAATAAGAATCCTGATCTACCATAGCAAAAGGCGCCTGCAGATCAGTCTGAATTGTTTGTTCTACTGATTATTTCTAACAAACTGCACATACCCAGATATGCCGGCGCAATATGCACTACAGATCTCCGTAAGTGAAGTTTGCAGTTGCACTGTCTTATAGGTGAGTACAGATGGTATCTCGTAAATCATAACAAATTATCAATAATATCAACAGCTTTATGAGGCACTGAAAGGGAATCCTTATTCTGAGTTAACAATCGATCTACAGTACTGCACTATGAGCTGGTCCATTCTCTTTGTGCTCGGTTCCGCCATCAAAGTAAACAACACCACGTAATTAGTAACCAACCAACCGCATACAAGCTGTTCACGAAATGGATTGTTTTGGTTATCGAGTGCAAACATTAAGGTCATTTATAATAGTCTTAATGTTACCTATAAGCAGGTTAGGTCACGTGATACAAATGGTGGCTGTCATTATTAGAAAATGTGAAAAGACCATTTTACGTACTCTGAATCAGTTTTAATTCTGAAGATGCTCTTTAGAGTTATATTTCTTTCTTTATTCAGTAACGTCATACCTTATATGTTTTGTGTGTATTTAATCAATTGCAATTATAAACATGCGCAATGCTTTATGTTCGTAAAACTCAATAAAATCCGCTCATAATGTTATGCAAAATCGTATCCACATAAAGACATATCGATATCAAACTTAAAGCTGAGAATAACTTCTTGGCCTTCACAATCCATATTACATGACACAATACAATCCGAGTTCTTGCATCACGTGACCGTCGTATTCTATATACATATGAGACAATCTTGATTTGTTTCGTCTTAGCCTGGTGGCATAAACTGGTCATTGAGCATGGGGTAAACTGGACTGTGAGTGTGGTATGGAATAAACTGGACTTTGAGTATGAAATAATCTGGTTTTGGAGTATGGAAAAACATAAACTTTAGAGTTTGACTTATGCGTTATCCACCTTTTTGCACTCATCAAATGGACAGACAAATTATGAGAAAACATATTGTGTACGTTCACAAGTTCTATAATATATTGATTGTGAAAGTTACGGCCATCAAGGTAGACTATTTACTACTACTACTACTACTACTACTACTACTACTACTACTACTACTACTACTACTACTACTACTACTACTACTACTACTACTACTACTACTACTACTAGTTCGTATGCACTGATTATTATATAGTAAATAGTATTGAACACGTATAACTGCAGTGGCAGCGCGAGTGTAGATGGGTGGTAGAGACAACTCTCCTAGACGTATGCCAAGCATAAGGGGAGAGTTTTTATCTTTTGGCTCGGGGTGGGTGGTTGCAGTTGACATTTTCATAATATTTCACTTTCACCTCAGTGTAACAGGGGCATCACAAAACTTACATTTAGGAGGAAGAGTGAGGCAACTGACTTTTAAAAAAGACAATTTTTTTGCAACAAAGTCGTGGCGTCACTAAAATACATCGTCCCCGGTCGCCTTGAACCTTCGCCTTGCATACGTTATGGTGCTCAAAGTTTTAAGTAAACAAAGAATGGGAGATAATAACAGAAAGATGAAGTATTGATTCCAGTCGTATTAATTGCATAGTTCACTGATAATTCTCAAGTTTGTGGAAGGCCGTATTAAAACCAAAAAGAAACAACCACCATTGTAGTCAGGAAATACATGGAAAGCAACGCTATTTCTGGATTTCGTTGAGTCAATACATTCCAAAACTAGCAAGACATTCATAGGTTGAATTGTATTGTACTTGTTATATTAAAAGTCGTGTTCACAAGTAAAGGGAATGAAATTGATAAGTGATAATCCATCAACATATCAAAGAACTTAAACATCCACGGGAAGTTTTAAGTAGTAAAAACCATATAGACCTCTCACTTTAGACACGAAGAAAACAAATATAGCTTCCTAGTGAATTGTTCCGCGATATCATTCCTTGCTGCTGTTGTTGTTGATAAGATTGTTCCTATAGTGTATGGCACGTGGACTTTATTCTTTTTCGAGCAAGTCTGATATAAACAAATATTTTATGTACTTTAAATTCTGCTAATTTACAGTCTGTTTGTCATGTAGTATTTCTTGTTTTTTTTTTATCTTCGTTTTAACATGGTAACTACATCGTAACACTGTTCATTATCGTTCTTTGTTTGTAGCCACGGGTAAGCTAGCTGTAATAAATAACTTCATAGCAACGAACCTCATAGCCACAGGCTAGTTAGCTGCAATTAATAACTTCATAGCAACGAGCATCATAGCCACGGGCAAGCAAGCCGTAATGAATAACTTCATAGCAACGAGCATCATAGCCACGGGCAAGCTAGCCGTAACGAATAACTTCATAGCAACGAGCCTCATAGCCACAGGCGAGCTAGATGTAACGAATAACTTCATAGAAATGAGATTCATAGCCATAGGCAAGTTAGATGTAACAAATAACGTCATAGAAATGAGCCTCAACTCATCAGTTTCTTATTTTGTACAAGGTTAAGCTTTAACGAAAAAGCTAGTATCGACATTTTTGCCATTTGCAATCATGAAATATATAATGACGAATGCTAACGTTGCCTGAAATCAGTTTCAGTCAAACAACGAATACTTTCCAGATATTGAGGGTATCAACATTCAAGCACTGAATTGTCACTACCCTACTTATATAATGAGTGTGTCTAAATTTTAAGCAAAGAATACGTACCATAGCATTCGAAATCCAAACTATATGCTCAGAATGAATATTAAAAACAAATATGGGTACCAATGTTTGAGACGAAATAAAAAAAAAGTTTAGACAGATTTTCTGAAGCTTTTCTTTTAGAGAAAGGTAAATTAACATATTTTGTAAATACGAGTGTAAGAAAATTATATTTATCAAAACAGGAAAAGTGCATATAGTATGAATTTCACGTATTTTAGACATATGCTTCCATGTTCAGAAGCTGTGTTGAAACTGACACAGAATTTCAGGTTGAGATGGAAATAAGTCTTCATATTTGGTAGTTTTCACAGCGAATAGTTAAACTCAAGCAGACGACATTTAGTGAAAACTGTAGAGCGTAACCTAAAGCGATAATGCAGTATTTACGTTATCCCAAGATATGTAGCAAGCATGAATTTGTCACCAGCTAGCATTAATGACGTAACATTATTCGTGTTTTGAATGTTAATTCTATCATGTCTAAACTTTTGCTAAAAATAGCTCCTTCGTTATAACGTCACTAAATTATTGCTGCCGTATACAAAGAACTTCAGAGTAATTATGCTTTACTTTGTCGACATTGCATTTGTATGGAACATTATAAAACAAGATAACTAACCTACGACCACCAATAAACGAGTTCTGATAAAAATTATACGTTTCCCCAAAATATAGCTAGCATGTCCAACGCTAAAGTTAAAAATGTGTCGTGTCGTCGTAGAAAGTCACGTGGTTATAAAAGACCACTCGCATGGACCTGTCGTCTAATCTAGATTGGAAAGAAAGTCATTGTCTTTGTCATTGTCGAGTACATTATCTGCATAACTTCACTGGTGTAGCTATTTTAAATTTCATTCATTAAAAGAACTTATCACAATATATTAGATGCCAAGTATGTGTTTAGTTTTAAATTAATAATGTGTTTACCGCAGAGAACCAGTTTTCCAAAACAGAAAGCCGTCATCCAATCCAAACTAGGGAAAAGTTCTAAACCCTAACTCTTCGTTATCACAAATATTTTCATCTATAGTCTACAGGTGATGTACAGAAAATAAGCATGTTGGATCGGATTGCTTGGGCGTTTGCCCGCCGTCTCCGCCTCATTGGAGGAACTAACGAAACCATCGCTTGTAAACATCTTTCAAGCAAGGACACACACCCAGCATACAAGAAGAAAATACATTGTTATTAGTTAGAGCAATAATAGATCATGAACCGAGACAAACCCTACTCTTTAGCCCTATTCTCATAAATTTCACAGTCCCCTTGATTCGAAAAGTCAGTTTAAACTATTACGTGGGAAAACATCTAGATTTTGTAACATAAAATGAAGAGGACATCGAGTACAATGTTGCTTAGAGAATAATTTTCTGGCGTGCTCTTTAGTCCAATATTAGTGACTGTGTATCACGAAATTAATGGCTGATAAAGTTAAACTGTCAACAAACCAAAGATGACATTAACACACCACTAATTAAACAATGCAGACGAACGATAGAACCTTGACGAACTGCTGTGTTACGTATTGTAGTCTTATCATGTTAGACGTATGAATGCCATTTCAAAGAACGATCTTTGTTCGTTCATAGACCATGAATATTTACTTCTCTTCAATATTTGTTTAGAAGTAATTTATTTGATTCTTTGATAAACTGCCTTGTTGACTATACATGAAATTATAAACGATTGTTTTCGTGTGGCCCTGATTTTAATACCGTGGATAAGGAAAAGAATTAAGGTGAGTGGGCAAATTTGCCATAAAAATATAGTCAGATGATATTTGCATGTACAATATCTTTATGTTTTTCACTATATTTTCATTACCTCTTTAAGTCTAATATATCAAAACTGGATTTTCACTATTATTGTATCTATTTGTTAAATACAGCAAGAAGAATGAAGTTTGTGGCTATCCGTTGATATCGTAAGAAAATATGTATAATACAGCACAAATAATCCAAATTTTTATTTTAAAGCCTTCCATACAAACTTTAGAAAAAATCAAAACGACTTAGAAGTTTTAATAACGGAAGTGAATAAAATGTTCCTTATCAAATTCATTTCTTTTACTGGTTACTTTTATTTAAAAATCAGTTAATTTACTTTACCTTAAAATATCACTCTGTTAGTGCCATAAGAGGTTCGAATTTAGGTTGTTTTAAATGATCGATTTGAACAAACGTTCAATGTTGTTGAATAGGTTGATATAAAAAAACAAGTTCACTGCATACAAGTATTTACATTTTCATCAGAGATTATTTTTACAATCTGGCATCTAACTTTTTAATCACAAGATCTAGAATATATGCCTCCAATTTAGCCATACTGACATATTCTTTCAAAAGAGCTGATATTTGAAAACATTTCCGTTTTATTAGAATCTTGTTTAAATTTCTCAAATATTTTATTTATTTCATTAATCTATAAGCATCTAATCTAATTATTTAATATCGTGTTTTTTTCTGTGTACATTTGAAGAACACCGAGAATATTTAGTAATTTTAAATTCTTTTTACGATTTGAGCAACAATTAAAAAAAACCTGTAGACAGTATAGATAATTTTCACAACTTAAATCAGTAATCTTTAATTAAGAAAATGTTAAATATTTCAGGAATGAAGGCATTAATTTCATTTTAATACTATTTTGTTATGCAGCTTATCTCAATATGGTATCATAAACAAGGGAGATCAAATAGAGTTTTCGGGAGCTCGGAACTTCGCAACTTAATTTCGAATGACAGAATTGCTTCTTACTGAATTATTATATCATACAATTTACCAAACTTATATATATATATATATATATATATATATATATATATATATATATATATATATATATATATATATATATATATATATATATATATATATATATATATATATATATATATATATATATATATATATATATATATATATATATATATATATATATATATATATATATATATATATATATATATATATATATATGGATAATAGTTGTAAATGTATTTGCCAAAGCAGCAGTACAAAATGACAAGCAACAGGTGAAAATGTATATCTGCAGCAGTGTCAATTAGTCAATTGAAATATCTACTCACTAATTGTTTATATTTAAATGAAGAGAATTTTTATTTATCTGCTTTCGCCATGTCTAGCTTTAAATATGTTATTATTGACCCTCGTTTTTCTGTAATCTCGACATCTGCTTCCAAAGTTATGATAATGGAAAACATATTAGACATGAAAAATTGATCTCTCTAAAGACTTAACAAGATTTGAACTGGAAATAAATTTGTTACATAAAATATATTGTTCTAGGTTGACATTGTAAGTTAGGGAACATATTGGCAATACAGTACTTCTATAGGTTCTCAGTCAAACTAATAGTTTAATGTGTCTCCTCAATGAGTCATTTAAACAAAAAATCACAGACTTAATTGTATGCTTCTTAAGAAGTAAAAATCACCGACTTAATTGTATACTTCTTAAGAAGTAAAAATCACCGACTTAATTGTATGCTTCTTAAGAAGTCTTCCGGTATACTGATTCAGATGTCGAATTTTTTTTGTTGATGCTACATTATTATGAAGAAAATAGAATGCATATTGTATGAATGTGGAAAGGTGAGAATGAAAACAAGTAGAATTGACATGGCTTAACGGATTAGGATTAACGTATTACAAATATGTGTGTTAATATTAATATGTTATAAAATATCCATGAACACTCTGATGCAAGTGAAAGAATGTTTGCAAGGCTTAATAAATTCGACGTTGACAGTTGGGAATATAAATACAAATATAAGTTTCATTTCTTAATTGGAAGCTGTTTTAGAAAGCTATACCCCACAGACGAAATAAAAGTACACTCCATAAATTATTTACAAGGCTTTTTTCTTCATATGAAATTAAAAGTATTAAAAACATTACGTTCAGTTAAAGGAGTAGGTAATGTTTGTTTGGTGCTGATGATTTAAAAAAAATATATATATTTTACTTACTAGTACAATACTTTTTTTTTATATTTTACAAATTTTAAAATAACTTATATAAGCATTTTTCAAGTGATCACTTTAAGACTTGTGTCTAGATAGTGACAGTTTAATGAAATATTCAGCCTTGTTGGTCGAATTGTAATAAATGTCTAGTTGACTTATTTCCACTCATTTCCATTTCACAATCTGTATAACAACATGTCATTCATCTGAAGTATCTAATTTATCAAATAAAGTCTGCTTTAACATGAATATATAGCGACATATTTTCTTCATCTCTCCAATGTCATTCGTTTGCGAAACTAAAGTTTAGTTTTAGCACGTAGAGCGAACAGAGTTTCTCTATTTGTTAGAGATCAAACACTGTTTGTTTAAGTTCTTGTGGTCAACTTCATACGTGTTAAAACATATTTTATTTGCATAATATTGTATTAAAAATATGTTGCAACTCGTCAGACATGGAAGACAAGGAAAGGAATCTCAGGTTATGCATACCCTTTTTCGGTCTTTTTATAATGATAATTTCTAGATAAATTCGACTTACTTTTAAAAACATTGAATTTGTAATTTCATACATATACTGAACTTATTGAAGTTTCTATATTTCGTCAAATTCAGAATAAATAACGGTACAACAATGTAATCCACATATAGATGACCGACATTGTCGCAAATCGCTTATGTTTTTCAACTTAGAATCATACTTTAAAAGTATAAATCGCCAAAACGATAAAGTTTTATTAGATCTTTACTTGTCCAAATAGAAATAGCTGAAGAAAAAGTACACAACAAAAATGTAAATAATTTATCCTTTGTTCATTTTTATTACGTGAATGTAATTTGCGTTGTGAAAAATTCTTTTCGAAATTATTCAGACTGTGTTAGTTTTGCATGTATAGGTCAAAGCAAAATGTTAATTTATGTTAAGATTGAAAGCGTATATTTGTGAATTGATAGGAAAAATATCAAGTTCAAATAAATCAAAACCATAATTTTTTTTTTTAACTCATTCATTATTAATTGCTTAACTCCTGCAAAATTATTCATAGTTTCTCATCTACTCACACTAACTAGTTATATAATTATTCATAGTTTCTCATCTACTCACACTAACTAGTTATATAATTATTCATGGACAAATTCACACAAATGATAAAGGAACTGTGGTACAAATATGTTGTTTGTAGATGTAAGATGAAAACAGAAGCCGGTGCGACCTTTTGTGTATTTATTACACAGTACCTCCAAATAATATGTCAACAATAAAATAATTTCAATAAAAAAGGAATTATTTTCTGTTCACAATAAAAGACAAAAACAATTCATCACTGTTTATATATAACGTAAAAGGTTATTTTCTTTATCCACATTTGAAGGTTTGCAACTTGAGTAGTATCTGTTATTAAACGTTTGTGATGTTAAAAGTGATAATTTTTGGAAACATTGCTAATCAATTCTTATATTTCTTATGGAATCATCAGAGAGCAATGAAGCACAATATTATTAAAACGCACAACAGTGTGGCGATAATAATACTTACAACTTTGTGGCGATAAAGAAAAACGATACTTTTGACAGTCTAAACTTAAAATTTCTTTTTCTTTGTTAAAAATAAGGCCATACAAAATGATTCCTGAAAATTTAAATCCATCTAAGCTTCACTGTAATATCTGAATGCAATATATGAGCTATAGGAAACTAAACAAAAATTGTATGGCTTCTTGAAATAATATAGTTTTTCGGTTATATGTTTTATTCTCGTATTGCCGACACACTCCTTTTTTCATTATGTTGACCTTTGTTTGCAAAGGTTGTTTTAATACGACCTGCCTCGGTTCTTTCCATTCTTTGTAAAATGTTTGTAATTATTGAATATATTTGAGTCAAACACAAAGAAATGTAACCTATACATATTTTGCATAATGGCTCAAAAAGCAAGTTTCACTACTTGCCTTCAAAAAGAACTTAATAAATTCTATTTTTTGGTTGCTTACATTGACAAACATAATTATTTATTGATATGTTTCCAGTCGTGCTACAGAAAGGAATCCGCATTAGAAAACTATATTTGTTTTGAAGGCTTTAAAACGTGAAATCCTTTATATATATATATATATATATATATATATATATATATATATATATATATATATATATATATATATATACACACACATACACACACAACAGATTAATGTACTAAGTTTAAATTGATATAAAACAGACGATCGTATATTATTCCTAGAGATGTTTTGTAAAGAAAATGTAAGTTTAGTCTCAAAAATATCAACCACGTTATATGTTTATTGTCATGTTGAAAGATATAATACGGACGAGCGTATATCGATGCATCGATCTATTTGTTTATCAATCTACCTGCCTATCAAACTCGAGTACCGAAGAACCACAGCCTCTTATGTGAACATCATCATCGAACTTGTATCTCAAAGCAGTTTTAGGGTGACAACGTTACCAGCGACCTTTCCCATTAGTCACATATGTAGCTGAAATTTAACTAATTTCAAACAATGCAATAATATACTTCTTTGACATAAATATTTCGATATCGGCTTTGGAACACATTTAAAGAACTTGACTGATTATTGCATTAATTTCAAAGCATTAGTATTTAGTGTTTTCCCTCCATCCGCTGTAAGTCAGTTCATCAACCACATTGTAGGTAATGTTCTCACCAATGCCAAAATGAAACAAAAAATTGTCTTATAGCAATGTTCCATCTGGACACAGTACAAAAGTAGAAGCAAATAATATATTAGTGCCAAAGATTTACAATTTTAGAACTCTTATTGTCTGCATCTCTCCATTCATTTACGTTAAAAAATTATGTATTTCGTGCAATAAACTCAGGTATATAATTCATGTAAATAATTCAGCACTTTGGTATAATGATCATAGATAGGTACAAGAAACCATCAACATTAAACATTGGTAAACCAATATGACTCTGTTCTTACTTGCCGATCATGAAGCAATGATTTAACGCAACCATGATAATCTGAGAATATATCTTAAGGAAACGTAGAAGTTGAACATCATAACATAATTTTCATTTACAGAATACTACTTGTAACACTGATGCTAAATATCGTGAAATTTTAAAATTGGAATACACAAAAAAATGAATGAAAATAAAATTATGTAGATAGAACGTAGCTTTGATAATGGAAACTACATTACGCGGCACCACAAGTAACATTGTTTGCTGCATCATCATAGATCGGTCACACGGAAAATATATACGTTCTTCGTCTATGTGATATCTTTTCTCATACTAAAAATAGTTCGAACAAAAAACACAGAAGTGTTCGGAATAGTCTAAATTAGTGTCCATTTTGAACTGTATCGGACGCGTTGGTTGTTATGACACAATTATCACTTCATTCACATCACGAGGACTCGATGACATGCCATGAATACCTTCAATAAAAATGTAAAAATTAATTAAAAGCTTTCAAAACCAAACGATTTCTTCAATTTTTCTTTTGTAAAGCATCGATGGAAGCGCAATGCAAATTTAAAGTGCAGATCCTTCATATATAGCTGAAACGTTTCGGAGTCTTCCTTGTTTATTATAAGGAATACATTTTGGCACATATGATCGAATTTTCATCGGCCAAACTTTTACAGTTTGGATGTATTATTACAATGACTTATGTGTCTCTTTCAGAGACCACGTTATTAGACTTACATGTGAATGAGACCAGGAATATATTATGGACAAAAACCTAATAAACTGTTAAATATACCTAAAACTATTTATATCACAATTGAATAATATAAATAGAGATATATTATATTATATGTAGGTACATATTCTATAAACTGGATTCCTTGTCTTACACGTTGGCTTTAAAAGACCAGACCAGAATAAGTTAGCATTATTCTGTTAATTTTTATGTCTCGTTTAAGCAAGGCATATACTATCATTTCAGCGTATGCAGTTATTAGCCAAAACAAATATTGTGTTTTGTTTATCTTAATTTGCTTTAAATTTCTTGGCATTCCAATTAATATTTTAATACAGTGTTTCCTCTCGAAACATGTATCTACCATTGCATGAACCTCACTCTTGGAATTTCTGAAATGCCGTGTTTTACTCCAAACGTAAATTGTGCCATCTTATACAAAAATACATATGTAGATGTAAGTGCCCATAAAGCTCCCTTATTTTACGTAATTTTTACTAATAATTGTATACATGTAAGTGCCCATAAAACTCCCTTATTTTACGTAATTTTTACTAATAATTGTATACATGTAAGTGCCCATAAAACTCCCTTTTTTTACGTAAATTTACTAATAATTGTATAGATGCAAGTGCCCATAACACTCCCCATAAAATCGCAGTTTACGAAGAGTTTCAAGATTTTTTTTAATGCGGTACCATTTGTATTGCCTCATTGTTTGCTGATTTTCGCGGTCTTATAGAGTCAGTAATGTTAACCAAATATTGATAGCGACTCTATGATAGCCCATATAGTATTCTAGTATCGAACAGTTTCAATCAAATTGTAATAAATCTTTGAGCAGACTGAATGTTTTGCTGTAATATCGTAATAAAGAAAGGTCTCCCCGTTCTCGTCATCCAATCTTTTTGTCTTCCATGATTTGCTATTTCACAAATGTCTATAAGTTTGACATGATTTTAGCTATATTTTGTCTGAAAATAATCTAAAAATGGTATCGGTGATCATTTGGTTTCAAATTGAATTGATAAAATTGTCTTCCTTGGATCCAAAGAAATATGTATAAATGCTGATTTTTAGATGTTGCTTATAAACAGCATATTAGAACAGCGAAATGACGTCATATTTGCAGAAGTATCAACAAGAAACACTCCTTGTGAGTTATCCCTGAGTTTACCATGTTTGTATTTTTTAGTTTAAATTTTATTTTTGTGCTGTATATTTTAGAAATAGCAAATAGAAAATACAGTCAGGATTGGGACACAAAACCCATTGAGCTTACATAAGCCAGTGTCTTATACAAGATTAGAAAGACACATACGATTTATTATACTTAGAAGTTAAATAAATGTCAGACAGTAGTTCGAATTATATAGAATTGCTTTGTGATACTTATAAAAGTGGACAAAGTTATTCAATACTTTCCTACGCAATCTCAGATTTTGTCTGGAAAAGAAATAGGTTTTACGTGAGCTATATTCAAGGCAGAGTGGTAAATCTGACCTGTTTCATTAACCTGTTTTATAACAAACAAGAATATTAGATGACTGGTCATGCTACAAATATTTTAATTGAACAATTAATTTTGTAGGTCATTTAATATGTATCGTGGATAATTCGAATATTTCAAAATCATTTCAATAAAAAATAGTTCTCAGCATAGGAACATCAATTATTATCAGAATTCTAGAAAATATCTTTAATGGTAATTTTTATAAAATTTCAGATACTATTACTATATTTGCTTGTTAAAAACTATTGAATTGAATGTTTGAGTTGTCTATCAACTTGTTATCTTGTTAATAAACAGGTGGAAGTTATTTTATGGTTTTACAAAAATCTTTCTTAAGAAAGCCGTAAAGATTTGTGCTTCTAATTAAAAAGTTAGCTCTAAACGTTGTATGCATATCTCTTCAAGGATTAAAATGTCCCGTTATCATTATCTTTTTAGCAACTACGTAAACTAAAACTAACATCGCATAAGTGTAATATACTTGATAATTATCTTCATTCAGCATAAGTGTAATATACTTGATAATTATCTTCATTCAGCATAAATGTAATGTTGTCAATATATGACTTTATTGACGTAGCCAGTTGTTTAAGGGATTGATCAAGATTTATCCCCTTGAATTCAACAATCCGGAAGTTGGGAATGTTACCATATTTTATCCAGACTGGTTCCTGCAAATCTTTGTTTAAATTGTGTCCGTTTTTTTAAGTAATGTTGTTTGCTTAAGAAATTACTCATTCTTACTTAACATTTGAAGCAGAATCAATCTTATTGCTGTTTTCAGTTTTATTTGGGTGGATTAACTAATTCAAATTATTATTCACTCAAATTACAAAGTGCTCACTAATTTTCATGGACTGGACCATTAATGTATACGTATAGTGAATTTCAGATAACCACCATTTTGGATTATAATATGATACATCAAAATACTGATCCTATCATCACAAAGCATGTCACTGGCACATTAACACATTTAATATCGGAATTTATTTAGATACAGCTAGAATTATATTTGATGTTCTTACATTTCAATACATTTGAGCTTTTGAAAGAATTTGAAGGACCATTTGGAATTCAATTCACAATACTGTAAGTTCATTTTTGAATTTTCACTTTGTATTCTAGGGAAATAACTTCTTGGTTTTCTCTCTTTTCTCGTACTTAATTTAAGACCATTGAATCGTAACACATCATATTTTTAAAAAAAAAACAATATAAAACATTATATGGATATTTTGAAGGATTATATGTGTGGACACTTCACAAAATTGTAATACAAAAGGGTTTAATTGTAAATTTCAATCTAAACTAACACCTGAACTTTTAACATGCTTATGAACTTTAAAGATAAATAGGTTTTTTATATGACCTATTGAAGGCTTTGTCAAGTGCACGTGAAACGGGCAAATGGAATACGCAAGAAAGTGTTTGTGAATAGTATAAGGGGACCTTACTGCCACACAAAAAGTATATTATGTTACCCTGATTTGTGATTACATTCGGATTGTTGATGGTATAGCCACAATGACACTTCAGCATTTATAAAGTCGACAGAACGACAGAATTAGCATTGGTGGACGATATGGGAAAACATCCATGAATTAAACAGTGGGATGGCACTTTCGAGCGTAACCAATGGTGGTGACTATTGTTGCTACTGATATTGATGCTGTTGCTGCAGATTCCTCTGCTGTAAAGGCTGCAACGGCTCTTCAAAGAGTTTCTGTTCGTCTCTCTTCTCCGTGTAAGCTGTTGTTAGCAGCTCTTTCATGGTCTCCCGTTCCCTTCATTTCTCTTTTCGTTTCTTTTTATGACATCCATTACTAGTTGTTATGCATTGCTAAAATGAAAGTTTGTGGTCTTTACTAGTCTCGTATTTCCTGGAAGTACTTCCGGTTCACCTACCCGGTCTAAGTGATGCTTGGAATGTTGTTGTCTCATTTATGGTGCATGACAATACAGTCGAATGCGTTGCTTTGCATGCCAGCGAAAACATCCCAAGGTTTAGTACAAAATAAAGGTTAATACCCCTAAAATATCAAGGAAGGAGAGAGAGAGAGAGAGAGAGAGAGAGAGAGAGAGAGAGAGAGAGAGAGAGAGAGAGAGAGATCCCATAAGTTAACTATTAGGTACACATCCTCAAATACAAATAATCTCTTGATAAAGCCATACAAATACTTCCAGGAATCAAGTACTACCAATCAATTCCGATGTAATCCACGTCGGTTTCACAACAGCGCGTGGTCAGTGAAAACCAAAGAGAGCATCCCAAGATCGGATAAAATCGGCTTAGGGTGATAACAAGATATTAATGAATTTGACAGATAAATAGGGATCTTGTTTAACACCCTACTGGGACTACTTTAATATAGTGTACCCTATCCACTTAAGATGCTGGGAAGACATTTCACTTTTTAATTCAGCCGACAGAAGATTTCAAGTTAGCGGGAATATAATTGTTTGAGAGAGAGAGAGAGAGAGAGAGAGAGAGAGAGAGAGAGAGAGAGAGAGAGAGAGAGAGAGAGAGAGAGAGAGAGAGAGAGAGAGGATTCACCATTTTGTATTAAATCAATAATTTCTGATAAGTCATGTTTAACTGTTTAATCTAGCATCAACAGAATGATGATATAATATTAGGGCCTCCTGTAAACTTCATGTACAATATTTTAAATCCTAGAATTTGTAAATAAAATGTAAAAATGGAGCCTATAAACGTTCTGTGACGATCTTGAAAACGTTGCTTAGCGAGACCTGGATTCTGTCGGTCTAGGATGGACTTAATTTGCAATCGATTGACACTAGGTTTTTGAGATAAAGAAAAGAGATGAAGAAAATACATATTATCCATAGATCCTCGAATTAGTAAATACTTAGGTGTAAAGAGCATTTCATCTCATAGAGCATGTGATATCGATGCGGTTGTTGGGGAACGTTTGGCGGAGACGGAGTTAGGGATTGGGTGGTGTAAGCCACACAAATATGTTCAACATTTTTGTCGTTAAAGAAGTAATTAGCCACCTAGAGAGGTCCTGTTCAATGACTGGCGTCAATGTCGATGACATAAGCTCGAATGTCTTTAGGTTTCGATGAGAAAGTTTGTCTTTGGCATAGACCACTGGATTCCAGGGAACTTAGTACGCGCTGTGTGCTAGGAGGTAATGAAATTCCTCACGGGTGATTGTGTATAACAATGTCTCACTTGACTTGCTTTAATTGGTTCTTTGGATAGGCACGGGGGTAGAATGGATTCGGGAATGCACGGGGGTAGAAAGTCTCTGCGCTCTTCCTTAGATCTTCGCTTTTCATTTATGTTTTGAGGTTTGTTTTATTGCTGCAAAAATGTTTAACTTCTAAAAAAAGGTCAACAAACAAATTTTAAAGTTTAAAAAAATTAAAAACGGAAATAAAATTTAAACCAAATATACGCAACTTAAAAAATAACACTTATTTGAAAAGCAAATAATTGTAAGAAATTATTTACAAGAAAGTCATTTTAACTTTTGAAATTGAAGTAAATTCAAAATATGAAATTGAAACGTTCAAAGAACATAAAACTATACAACAAAAATATTTTGCTTTATAAAACAGTTTGCCATAGCATATTTAAAATATACTCAGGACAAAATAAGAACAATACCTGTTTACTAAAGCAAAATTGGAATCAAATTATTTTTTAATAGTGAGATGGAATGTATAACAAAAATTTAAAAAAAAATTAAATAATATAATACGAAATGTATAAAATGTTAAGAATTTATTTAGAAAATAATTTCAATTATAAAATGAAACAAGTTTAAACCATTACAACATGGTACTACGTTTTGAAGATTTATAACAAAAATGAAAACTAAAATTATGGAAAAATTTATCGAATTTAAACGAAATTATTGGATAAGCTAACTGATATAAATAGTTAGGTCTTGGTTGTCAGAGAAAACATATTTATAAAGGTATGATTTTAATAGAACTCCCCCTGACCAAAAATATTTAATAATAATAATTTTTTTAAAAAAAAAACCTAATAAAATACTTTTTGCTGGTACAATAGTGTATTTTAAAATATTTTAAAGAAAAATAAACCCTGAATAATCCACCTATAAAATAAACTATGAAAAGGGTCAGGTTAGGTAATAACATTTACGAAAATATTTAAATTTATGTAATACACATTTAGGTGATCACTTTCATAAACATCGCATTTAGTTTTTAAATTAAATTGAAAATTTGTCATCACTTGAATTATAGCATATTTGGCTGCTTAAATGTCACAAATGTCAAGAATGTGAAATCTGTTGTCACGATTTACGTGTACTGAAAAACATCTTATTAAATACTTATTAGTTATTCTTATTCGTGATTTTTTATTGACGTTTGATTTCAATGTAAAAAGTGAAAAGAGGTTTTGTTGTTTATGAAATCAATATATTCAAATCGAATTATTTTGTATTGTTATACCATAAAGGTTTTCTTTTATTCGTCTAACATAGGTTACATATACCCAGGGCCGGACTGTCCATTAAACACGCTAAACACATGCTTAGGGCAAACGCCAAACAGGGGCACCAGGCAAAAATTAAACTAATTATTGATGATAACATTTAAGGAATTATATATGGCAAGTTCTAGAGAAATTAAACAAGGACAAAAATAAATACTTTTGTACAAAACAAGAACTGGAAAAGAGAGAGTGAGAGATGAAAACCATCATAATAGTAAGTCTGGTACAAGAAGGGTTACTTCAGAAACCTTGATTCTAGTAACGGCAGTCCTGGTAGAACTGAAACATCTGCTAATATCAAATGGTATATAATTGTATGTATTTGTGTGTTTGTACTAATTTGTGTGAATGTGTGTGTGTGTGAGTATGTGTGTGTGAGTGTGTGTCCTTGATTCTAGTAACGGCAGTCCTGGTAGAACTGAAACATCTGCTAATATCAAATGGTATATAATTGTATGTATTTGTGTGTTTGTACTAATTTGTGTGAATGTGTGTGTGTGAGTGTATGTGTGTGAGTGAGTGTCTTTGTACGTATTCGTGTGTTATTGTAAGCTTATGTGTGTGTGTGTGTCATTCATTATACGTATTATGTGTGTCATTGTACGTATTTGTGAATGTGAGTGTCACTGCACTATTCGTGTGTGTCATTGTAGATATGTGTGTCATTGTACTTATTTGTGTGTCATTGTACATACTTGTAAAGTATTTGGCATTGTACATATTGTCGAGTGTGTCAATGTAAATATTTGTGTGAATGTCATTGTATTTATTTGCGTGTATGTCTTTGTACATTTTGTGTGTGTAAGTATTTGTTTGTGTATTATTGTTATATTTGTCTGTATGTCATTGTATGTACTTGTGTCTGTGTCATAGTACGGTTTGTATGTGTGTGTCATTGTATGTACTTGTGTCTGTGTCATAGTACGGTTTGTATGTATGTGTAATTTGTACGTATTTGCGGAATGTAATTGTACATATATGTGTGTGCAATAGTACGTATTTGTGCGTGTGTGTCTTTGTACTTATGTATATGTGTGTTTCATAATACGTATATGTGTTTGTGCCAACGTACATATTTGTGTCTTCATTTGTCATTGTACGTATATGTGTATTCAGTTGTAAATATGTGTGTGTGTGTCATTGTACCTATTTGTGTTTGTGTCATTGTGCGTATTTGTGACTATATTTGTCATTGTACGTATTTGTGTGTGTCATTGTATGTATGTATGTATGTATGTATGTATGTATGTATGTATGTATGTATGTATGTATGTATGTATGTATGTATGTATGTATGTATGTATGTATGTATGTATGTATGTATGTATGTATGTATGTATGTATGTATGTATGTATGTATGTATGTATGTATGTATGTATGTATATATGTATGTATGTATGAATGCAGGCATGTTGGTAGGTAGGTAGGTAGGTAGAAAGGTATGTAGGTAGGTAGATAGATTGGTATGTAGGTGGGTAGGTAGGTAGATAGGTAGTTAGATATAATGATAGGTAGGTAGGTTTATATGTATGTGGGCGTGAGTGATCGTCGTCTACACCCGTATCACTCATCTGCTTTGTTGTTGAGAAAGGATGTTGATTTGGTTGAATTGTTGTTATTCGGTGTATTTGTAACCATGACCTAACTCCATTTTCCATCATTTTATTTTATTTGTATGTGACTAATGCTGAATACTAAATCGGTTTGTTGGCGAGCATTGTTTATCACCTGCATTCCGTTTTGTTTATACGAGTCAGGGTTGAACCTTAATTATGTTAGTTACCAACACATAGCTCCTATTTTCCACCAGCATGTGGCATATAAAGTTGGTATCGGACAGTAAATCTGAAGGTTTTCTGCTTTTATGGGTGTTAGTGACTATTACGTAACTCCACATGTTGTCATCCGTTTGTTTCTTTGTGTTGTCGTTTTTCTTTAGAAATGAGATGGGCCTATAGGAATAACTGTTAGTCCTAATACATAACTATATTCGTTACATCACCCTTCTACAAAACTTTGTATGCATTTGTATGAGTGTTAATAAGACTTTGTATTGGTTAGTAAGGATATGTATTTGCCAGAAAGGATATATGTTAGTCAGTAATAATGTTGGTCAATAAGGAAGAGTGCTGGCCAATAAGGGGTTTTGTCTTAAACAAAACATTCATTCCATTCTCAATATCCATCCATCCATCCATCCGTCCGTCCATCCGTCCGTCCATCCATCCATCCATCCATCCATCCATCCATCCATCTATCTATCTATCTATCTATCTATCTATCTATCTATCTATCTATCTATCTATCTGTCTGTCTGTCTGTCTGTCTGTCTGTCTCTGTCTTTCATCCCTCCAACTTTTTAAATCATCACGACTACCCAGTCAAGACTGGACAGAGGAACTGGAAGATAATGGAAACATAGACACAGCTTCCACTTTGGAATGTCAAGACAGTGGATGCCATACACGAATAAAGGGATAAGGAAAATAAGGAAACTGGAGATCATAAAAGAACTGAAGTACAACAACAGCTAGAACAGCAGCAGAGACAACAATAGCACAGCAGCGTTCAAAGTTAATACGCTTGAGAACAGTGAATTACGTTCAAAGTTAATACGCTTGAGAACAATGAATTACGTTTAAAGTTAATACGTTTGAGAACAGTGTCATTAGTTCAAAGGTTATACATTTGAGAACAGTGTCATTACGTTCAAAGGTTATACATTTGAGAACAGTGTCATTACGTTCAAAGTTAATACATTTGAGAACAGTGTCATTACGTTCAAAGGTTATATATCTGAGAACAGTGTAATTGCGTTCAAAGTTAATACATTTGAGAACAGTATCATTACGTTCAAAGGTTATATATTTGAGAACATTGTCATTACGTTCAAAGGTTATACATTTGATAACAGTGTCATTACGTTCAAAGGTAATACGTTTGAGAACAGTGAATTACGTTCAAAGTTAATATGTTTGAGAACAGTGTCATTACGTTCAAAGGTAATACGTTTGAGAACAGTGAATTACGTTCAAAGTTAATACGTTTGAGAACAATGTCATTGCGTTCAAAGGTTATACATTTGAGAACAATGCCATTACGTTCAAAGGTAATACGTTTGAGAAAAGTGAATTACGTTCAAAGTTAATACGTTTGAGAACAGTGTCATTGCGTTCAAAGGTTATACATTTGAGAACAATGCCATTACGTTCAAAGGTAATACGTTTGAGAAAAGTGAATTACGTTCAAAGTTAATACGTTTGAGAACAGTGTCATTGCGTTCAAAGGTTATACATTTGAGAACAGTGTCATTACGTTCAAAGGTAATACGTTTCAGAACAGTGAATTACGTTCAAAGTTAATTCATGTAAGAAGAGTGTCATTAGTTCAAAGGTTATATATTTTAGAATTGTGAATTACGTTCAAAGGTAATACATTTGAGAACAGTGTCATTGCGTTCAAAGGTTATATATTTGAGAACAGTGTCATTACGTTCAAAGGTTATATATTTGAGAACAGTGTCATTACGTTCAAAGTTAATACGCTTGAGAACAGTGAATTACGTTCAAAGTTAATACGTTTGAGAACAGTGAATTACGTTCAAAGTTCACTCGATACTAGTATCATTATGTTAAAAGAAATACATCCGAGATCAGTGTCATTATGTTTAAACGTCATTATGTTCAAAGGTAATAAAATTTAGAACAGTATCATTACGTTGAAAGGTTATACATTTGAGAACTGTCTCATTACCTTCAAAGGTAATACATTTGAGAACTTTGTCATTATGTTTAAAGTTAATACATTTGATAATGATGTCATAACGTTCAAGGTTATACATTGGAGAACAGTGCAATTTCTTTCAAAAGTAATACATTTGCGAACACTGTCATTACGTTAAAAGGGTATACGATTTAGATCAGTGTCATTTCGTTCAAAGGTTATACGATTCAAAACACTGTCATGCCTTTAAAAGTAATACATTTGTGAACAGTGTCATTTCGTTTAAAAGTAATACATTTGTGAACAGTGTCATTTCGTTCAAAGGTTATACGATTGAGAACAGTGTCATTTCGTTCAAACGTAATACGTTTGTGAACATTGTCATTTCGTTCAAAGGTTATACGACTGAGAACTGTCATTGTCTTTAAAAGTAATACATTTGTGAACAATGTCATTACATTCTAAGGTAATAAATTTGAGAACAGTGCCATTAAGATCAAGGGTAATACATTTGTGAACAGTGTCATTACATTCAAAGGTAATAAATTTGAGAACAGTGCCATTAAGATCAAGGGTAATACATTTGTGAACAGTATCATTACATTCAAAGGTAATAAATTTGAGAACAGTGCCATTAAGATCAAAGGTAATACATTTGTGAACAGTGTCATTACATTCAAAGGTAATAAATTTGAGAACAGTGCCATTAAGATCAAGGGTAATACATTTGTGAACATTATCATTACGTTCAAATGTTAAACATTTAAGGAAGTATCACTACGTTATAGGGTTAGAAAATGGTCGCAAATATATTTTAAATAATTGTATGTTTTTCTTGTATGGAATACAATCAAAGCTAAATCGCCATTTTTCTCTAGCATAAGGGTATTATAATTGAATTATCTATGCAAAATAGTTTCAACATTATATTTTTGAATGTTACAATACAATACAATACAATACAATACAATACAATACAATACAATACAATACAATACAATACCCGGGGCCAATAATGGCCGAGTGGTCTAAAGCGCTCTCCGTTACGGATCACTGCTTTCACATTTCTGTCTGGGCGGTTTCGAGAATAAAAATGCCGTGGTTAAAGAGCACATGTTTAGGCGGCAATGTATTGCGATGGTGAGATGGATCTCATCATAATATGTCCTATAAATATTCACATGAAGTATTTATTATACGCATGTAGACCCCTGTATCGTAATATGTTTCACTTCCCGACGAAATGCATGCAATCGAGACTATTTTGTGTGTAATAATTATTGTATAGTGACATTATTGGCGACACACAACTCATATGACAAAAATAATGAAATACTCGGGTTAAAGTAAAAAGGCAGTTTGTTTCACGAGAGTGTTTGCTTCCATTCGCTGACATTACTGACTTTTGACTGTGTGTAACCTGTACCAATAGTACCTATTAAAACACTTTAAAATATAATGTTTGGGATTTACTAATGCACATGTAAATTGAAAGATTCTATCTTCATTTGCAATAGTCACAATGTACTGCCTGGCAATAGTCACAATATACTGCCTGGCAATAGTCACAATCTACTGCCTGGCAATAGTCACAATGTACTGCCTAGCAATAGTCACAATCTACTGCCTGGCAATAGTCACAATCTAATGCCTGACAATAGTTACAATCTACTGCCTGGCAATAGTCACAATCTACTGCCTGGCAATAGTCACAATATACTGCCTGGCAATGGTCACAATCTACTGCCTGGCAATATTCACAATCTGCTGCCTGGCAATAGTCACAATCTACTGCCTGGCAATAGTCACAATCTACTGCCTGGCAATAGTCTTAATCAACTGCCTGCCAATAGTCACAATCAACTGCCTGGCAATAGTTAGTCTTTTGCCTGGCAAAGAAGACAGTTTGATTTTTCTATCCAATAGCAGTGGCAGATTGGCTGGTGGGTTGGGAGGGTAGGATTGTCACATCTTCGGCCGCAGAATAGCGCGCTTAACAACCGCAACATTTCATAGAGTAAGTATTCTTTACACTTTAATTAGATGGTTAAAAGCAGTTCCTTTAGAACCCTCCTGACTTGTTTACGCACCTCCCCACCCCTTCAATATTGCCGGATCCGTCACTGCGCAGAGTATTTCACATGTGTCACCATTGTTGTACTGTCTACTATGAAGCAAAAACCTGCCGTAAATATTAAACGCTAATTCAAATGAATTATAGATACAATACCTCTATGAATGTATCATATTGACAGACAAAATGGTGGTACACTGTCGTTAATGACTTTAGCAATATGTTGTTTGAAGTAAAAAGTGTCGCAGGTTCACAAACTATAATAAATGACATACCCAGCTCAAAAGTTAACATCATCTTCAAGTCCAAAAAAATCCTATTTAAATTTGATTAATGGGAAAATGGTGTTATTTCAAATGACAGACCTCATCCGTTAGACTATCGACCAGTATCTATATGTAATGTTGTCGGGGGAGTCCCACATTCTCATTAAGACGTGGCCAGTTTGGGTGAGAAGAGGAATTCATGATTAAGTTTTGCCGGGTGTTGGTGGGGTCCTGCTAAACCACTGAAAATACGTGAACATAAGTAGTCTTCTGTGATTTCCAAAGTATTTGATAAAGCCTGGCATAGAAACCAGATAAATCAATAGACACAGTCTGGCATAGCGACCTGAAGTACCCATTCATGGAGTCTGGCATATAGGCCTAATACACCTATTTGTAGATTCTGGCATATTGGCCTGATAAGTCCATTGATAGAGTCTGATATAGAGGACTGGTGCACTCATTCATAGAGTCTGTCATAAAGGCCTACTGATCCATTGATAGTCTAGCCTAAAATTTTAATCCATCCATTGATAGAGTCTTGCACAGAGGACTGATGAATCAACTGTGAGTCTGACACAAAGGCCCAATGCATGCATGAAATGATAGTATGGCACAGAGGCCTGATGCATGAAATGATAGTTTGGCACAGAGGCCCGATGCATGAAATGATAGTTTGGCACAGAGGCCTGATGCATCATTGATAGTCTGGCATACACACATGGTGCACTCAATGAGAGTCAAGCATAGCGGCTGATACACTCTGACAGTCTGGGATGCACCATTAAAAGAGTCTGGTTGAAGGCTTGTATTCACAACTTCCTGCCATAAGAAGCACATTACTCGGTCCATTAATATATTCCAGACAGACAACATTCGCTTGCAATAGCATTGAACTTTCACAAAATAAGTTCGACTAATGTTTGTGTTCGTCAACTGCAACAATGGTCATCAAACTGCAACAATTGTCATCAAGCTGGTTTTTAAATCGTCATCTTGAGAACACTACTTTCATGTTTCTGGGTATGTTTTTTTAAAAAGTTTTTGTTTTGTTTACATCATTCATTTTTTAATAGTCGCTTAACTTTTAGTTTGACGTTGACTAAAATCTTTATGAATTTAGTGGATTACTACCTGTATATTGCCATAACTCGATGATCAATGGACAGCGAATATATGCACATAAACAATCTTACAGGTACTGCAAAATTTCAAATGATTCGAAATTTTTATTATATCTTTTCAAGATTAACTTTAAACAAATTTAGTTGACATTCTTTACACTGGTGCTTGAATCTAACAGTAAAGTGAGACATGTTTCAGTGACTATTTATGTGTAGGTAAAAGCTGAAATATGTTTCAATGACCATTTATGTGTAGGTAAAAGTTGAAATAGGTTTCAATGACCATTTCTGTGTAGGTAAAAGTTGAAATAGGTTTCAATGACCATTTATGTGTAGGTAAAAGCTGAACTATGTTTCAATGAACATTTATGTGTAAGTAAACGCTGAAATATCATCAATCATCCAATCACCATCAACGACCAGCCTCTGCAAGAACTAGACGATTTCACTTACCTGGGCAGTAAGGTCGCCATGGATGGAGATAGCACAAGGAAAGTCGTCACAAGAATCGGCAAGGCCAACCAGACCTTCGCAATGCTGAAGCCCATATGGAGGACAAGAAACCTCAGCGTCCACACGAAGATCCGTATCTTCAAGAGCAACGCGTTGAGCGTCCTTTTGTACGACTCAGAGTGTTGGAAGTCCACTGCGAACATAGAACACAAGCTCGAAGTGTTTCAAACCAAATGCCTGCGACGCATCATGAGGATCTTCTGGCCAAACACGATCTCAAATGAGGAACTTCGGCACAGAGCGGGTGCAAGCACCATCTCTGAGATCATTTCAACTCGGCGATGGAGATGGCTCGGCCATGTCTGCAGAATGCCCCCTGACTCACTACCAAGGGTGGCACTGAGATGGACCCCACAGGGGAAAAGGAACCGTGGCAGACCCAAAGAGACCTGGCGACGAACAGTGGAGAGAGACCTTAAGACCAGAAGCCTCACCTATCAGACCGCCCCAGCAATAGCTGCCGACAGACGGAAATGGTGCTCCCTTGCTGTTTCCTCAAGCACCAGACGGCGCAGAGAGGATTGATTGATTGATTGAAACGCTGAAATAGGTTTCAATGACCATTTATATGTTTGTAAAAGCTCAAATAGGTTTCAATGGTCATTTATGTGTATATAAAAGCTCAGATATGTTTCAATGACCATTTATGTGTATGTAAAAGCTGAAAAAGGTTTCAGTGAATATTTCTATGTTGGTAAGGGCCGAAATAGGTTTCAATGACTGATCCATGTATCCATGTATATAAAAGCAGATCTAAGTTATGATGACTGTATGCAGAGCTGAGTTAAATGGCCATTCATTCCTCTTACGAAAGAGTTACCAATATTAAAAATGCGTATACCCAATTATATGTAATTTTATTGAAAAACGAGCAATTAGACGGATGTGATTTGAATATCAAAGCTGACAAATGTTTTCAAGAAGAAATTGAGATGGTGATATGTTTTATTTCTCAAGCAATATAATTACCCTTCAATAAACATGCTGTTTTTCAATGTTGATTTCAAAATAAAAAATAATAATAATACTAAACTTTATATTTTCCGCTTTGAAATAATTTGTAAGTAACGACATGTAAGACAGACTATCAATCCTTTTTTCATAAAGTAATCAACCAGCCTACAAGTTAGGAATGAGAGTAATCAACCAGCTTACAAGTTAGGAATGAGAGTGATCAACCAGTCTACAAGTTAGAGATGAAAGTAATCAACCAGTCTACAAGTTAGAGATGAAAGAAATCAACCAGTCTAAAAGTTAGGAATGAGAGTAATCAACCAGCCTAAAAGTTAGGAATGAAAGTAATCAACCAGCCTACAAGTTAGGAATGAGAGTAATCAACCAGCCTACAAGTTAGGAATGAGAGTAATCAACCAGTCTACAATTTAGAGATGAAAGAAATGAGCCAGTCTAAAAGTTAGGAATGACAGTTTTCACGGAATTGTATAAATCTTTTTTTCATTATATACATGTATTCCAGTTTCATTTTGTGTACAACGATATCGGAGGGTTATTAATATATATTGTGTTTCATTTCGAAATAGCGAGTTCGGTCCATCATAGGAAGCACGTGCGATGTTCTTATGATGGAAAGAACCGAATGCTTCCAGTGCACAGACGATATCAAGCTGATATTATTGACAGTGAGCAGGTCTACTATAAGGACTTGCACATCTTCAGCTGTAGAGGTATATAAGTTTATTAATTTCTTGTAGATAAGATATAACTATTGTACTACCACGCTTATTTTTTTACGTTTTGTAGCTTTGGTTTACGCAGATTAATGCACATATTTCTATTCTTGTTTGCGGGATAGCAAAGGATTTATATTTTGTAATATAAGACTACATTTGTAACAAATGCTTAGTACAGTAGGATTCTAATCTAAGCTACATTTTTAAGAAAATCTTTAGTGCAGTAGGATTCTTATCGAGCAGGGTTAGGTTTACTTCTGAACTCGATGTTTTGTAATTATTCCCGTGTATAACGTTATTACGGTTTTATGTCCGTGTCATGTATAGTACACGGTGTTGATTATGATCTCAGTTGTCTGGTGTGTGTAGAGCTGTGTAGAGACTGTGTAGAGCTGTTCAGAGTGTCTGGAGTGGCTAGAGTGATCAGAGCGTTCAAAGTTATCGGAGTGATTGAGGTCAACGTGGTGCAAGCTGTAAAGTCAACCACGGGAATACATCGTAGCAGGTGTGAGGCTGTAATGTAGCAACCGTGGAGCTGAAATAAAGCGTGCTGGTGACGGAGTTGATCTCCTTACATATACTCTTGTAGCCGTGGGCTAATTTTGGGTTCGTTAAACCCGTGGTATCTTTCGGGTCTGTAAAGATAAGTTGTATATGTCCCTTTTTATATGCATAACTTCACTATCTTAGTAACTTTCTATTAGTACACGAGTAAATTTCCACATTGTTTACTAGCTGAGTAAACTATATCCATCTTTGAGTAAACTATATCCATCTTTTCATTAGGTAAACTGTGAATCATTCACCCGTTGTCTTTGCATTTGAAGAGTAATTTATTGGTATTTTTCATTATTTAATTTTTGCGTTCCTGTGTTAAATAATCCAATATGTGGATTATGTATACACACACGTTATCATAATGAATTGCTCGTTACGATCATTCATTAATAAACATTGTATTTATAACATCGTCAAAAGTGTTCTGTTGTGAATCCAGAAATCCCACTCGGTTATCTTGTTATAACAGTAATCAGCCAGTCAACAATTTATGAATGATAGTGGAGGCTTTAATCAATTGATTACACTTTATTTAATTAAAAACGTTAGTTTCTGTAAGAAATTCGATTACAAGGAAATAAATGGGTTTGAAAAAAATAAAATGTCAACGAGTCCAAATCTGGCAAGAATGTATTCATTTTAATTGTACAAATATTTTATGAGATTCGTGTCAGCTTGACCTCGAAAGCTAAGTCAATTCAATGTCATGCGCATTACATCAATTATTTGTATTATGGGTTTTAAAAAAACCTTACTATCATTTCACATTCTCTACTTTTGCGAGACAGTTTCATTCCGGTGCAATATAATGGAGCCTACCTATCCCTTACTGCTTTTGTGAACGACAAATGTTGACAGAGAAATTATAACCCCCAGGTGTTCTGAAACGCCAAGGACATTCTAACTAGATGGATGGTCTGTACCTTGATGTATGTTGTATCCCCATATGTTCGTTGAAAACGCAACATCGTGTCTTTATTTCGAGCATTCGATAAGGTCAGTGTCAGTGTATCTACTGGCAAACGAAAGGCTCATCGCTGGAAACTGACAGGAAATACACACTCTCCTGGAAATCAGATAGTGTCATTATCTAGGCATCACTACCGAGGCGGAGGAATGTTTTCAATGATTAAATGGAATTCCTGCAAAGTATCTACTGCATAGTACCTAACTGACCCCATCACGTCTAATGTTATGTGAAATTGAGCAGTATATATTACTGGGATGTTTTCCACTGCAATTGTAATAGATCTCTCTCTCTCTCTCTCTCTCTCTCTCTCTCTCTCTCTCTCTCTCTCTTATGGAGTGAATCTCTCTCTTTATGTAGTGAAAGCTGTAATTTACTCGGACACATTTACATTATGATTATCGTAATTTCATACTAATCACTGAAAATGACCTTCTTAAACAATCAAGACAAAGGTTAGTACGTGTGTGATGCCTAAAAATTGAAAATTAATTATGATACCGCACAATTTTATTTTTACAATGTTATAAAATTATAATAAGGTTTTATATTAATAAAGCACATGGAATTTCAGAAGCCCTATAGATGACTGAAATAGCGAGAAAATCGTAGATGTACAATAACACAGACGGCGATTAATGGTGGCCTAAATTTTATTCACGTTTATCAGGAATTTCTATAAATGGACTCAAGGTCATTCCGATTTAATACCCTGTTATAATGGATGTATCATGCGGTATTCTTTTGCGTGCATATAAAGTTTGTTAGTACAATAATGGAAGTTCCAACGGAGACAATGAGTGGTTTCGATAGTTGTCAAGTTGCCCGCAGACAATGCTCTTTAGCGGCATCCCTACTAAGGCAACGTAGAAGGTGCGAGTAGAAGAAGTACTTTTGTGACTCGCAAACTTTGCTTTAGAGAACATTTCTGTAAGTTGTCAGCCTTTCCCTCTCTTCTCCTAAATATGTTTCTTTTTAAAATAATTACCGCCATTTCACTTAGGTGAAATTGAAATACCTTAAGAATCTCAGCTACAGAGAAGCTCCAGATGTCGCCCCCTTCGCTGGAGCCTTGGGTGAGGTTGGGTTACCTTCTTAAACCCACACCCCTTCAAATGGAGCCGCCACTTGAGACAAAATCATTGTCAAAGATACAATGTGCTTGTTCAAATGCAATTAGTATCAAAACTCGAAAACATGTCACAAACAAGTTTTCTGTATTGTGGATGAGCAATGAAAGCACTTGTCTTGTTTTGCATGGGCATATCATTCGGAACTCACAGAAGGCAGTTTATGATATATTATTTGTAGGACTTGACAAAAAAAAAACACTGATACCACCAAAGTAAATTTACACCCACTGGACTCTTTAGGCGCCATGTGGCTCCTGTGCGTCTGTAGTTTCAAGAAAGCATTATTCTGCACCAGTGTTTTAATTCTAATCGCAATATTATGGTTATGGTTCATCATAATCACCACGTGTGGTTATGTTTAATTCTAATCACATGGTGTGACTGTTTCATTCTGATCTTACTGGTTGGTTATGTTCTATTCTAATCACGCTGTGTAGTTATGTTTCTTTCTAACTGCACTGTGTTTATTTATGTTTTATTCTAATCTGTGTGTTTGTTTCATTCGAATCGCCACTATATGGTTTGTTTTATTCTAATCACACTTGTGTAGTTAGGCTTCATTTTCATCTATATAATGCAGTACATAAAACAATCTCGGATTCACCACTTCACTTTATTTATTTTGTCGTCTTAATCTTCTATCGATGTTTATCGTTAATTGTGAGCGTTACAAATACAGTATGTGGTCTTAATGTAAAAAAAAAGAGCGAAAGACAACAAGTCTTATAAATCAAGCAAATTTATTTCCCTTGAATACAAAACAAACATTTAAAACGAACTTACGAGATTAGGAATTAAATCCCAAATAGTCAAAAACAAGTGATATGACAAGTCCAAATGAATAAAGTTGTAATTAAATGTTGGTGGTATTCCAAATATAATCAAAAGCTGATTGTGTTTATGTTTATGAAATATCTAATGTGGTATTGTACCAACAGCCTGGGTTTTGATGATGTACAAACAGTTTTTTGATGTATGACAATAATATAGTCCAAAAACATTCGTGTCTGAATCCACTATAATTACAAACTAACCTTTCTGACCTAGAATATTACAGATGAGAACTATTTCCAGTGAAAATTAACTTAAGACTGGTTCTACCTCAGATGTTAAAAGAAAGAAAGAATAATTTCTTAAGGAAACAAGATTATAAAGCACTCTATGTCACTAGGTCGCAATTAACATTTTCTGAAAATATTCTCACTTTTTGAAATTGTCAATTTTAGAACATTATAGGTTGTCAATAATATACATTTTTATACTAAACGTACAATAAGGAATATAGCAAACATCAGGTGAACCTTTCTAATGACTATTTTACTTTTCGTAATGTTCAGTGATGTGACAGAATGTTCAATGCATCTTATTCAGCGTCAACATGTCCATTTGTCAAATGGAGATCTCACTGTACCGTTTCTCTTCATTTTGCTAATAGCCTGCTGTTTCTAAAGGAATATATGAAAATAAAAGTTAAATCACTCAGTGTGTTAAGAGTGGATCAGGAACATAACTTCTTTAATATCCGGTCAAAGAATTCGAGGCCTGGGCTGCATCGTTTTACTTGCCTGAGACTATATTTCTATGCGCAGGAGTAAAAATTGGTCCTGACACCCAGACAACTTTAGGTCTTTGTTGGATCAGGAAAATCATATTTCTGCACATGGGGATATAGAAGTTAGTATGTTTGTATGGAATGTGTGTAGCCTCTCTCACTCTGTAAAAAGTACGCTAACTGAAATGCACAATAAATTTCTAAAATGTTGAATTTTTTATATTTGCTAAATTTATTATTATTATTATTAGTAGTAGTAGTAGTAGTAGTAGTAGTAGTAGTAGTAGCAGCAGTAGTAGTAGTAGTAGTAGTATCAGTAATAGAATTAGTAATATTAATAGTGGTAGTATTGGTACTAGCAACAGTAGTAGTAATGATTGTTTAATATTATTAGTTGCAGTAACAACACCAATGCATGTTTAGCATTATAATTATTATTATTTGTGGAAGTTTTACAAACATTAAAACATTCATTAATATTAGTAGAAGTAGTTGTTGTAGTAGCAGTATTAGTTATAAATTATCATCATCGTCATCATCAACATCAACAACAACAAACGAGATGCTGCTGATGATGATAATGATGAAGAAAAAATTTGCATAAAGATTCATTAACACAGATTTATCTCTTTCAATCCTTTTGTCTTTTCCTCTTTTCATATTCCTGTTCATCCTCATCTAGGTGACTATTTTGTATTAGTGTGAAAAACAATATATTAATACTAATTATTTAAAGAATACGTCACCAGGCTGTCCTTTTTTCCACATTAAAAGTCATTTTTTAAAAATCTCATGATTGATACTTGCCAGCCTATTTGGTTTAATTACATAATACTATTCCATACAAAATTTGTTTTCCGTCCTATCATCATACTCATCTATTAAGAAAGTGGTTAGATGGTTCCGGCTAGACTTTGGATTTATCTAACATTCTCGAAAATCCATAAATATCCAGAATATATTAGTAAATAAATGTAGCATAAATTTGAATACAACTTATTTTATAATACATTCTTTATTTATAACACCAAAAACTCAAAGGAAATAATGAAATTTACAATTGATGTCAGCTGAGAATAAATAAATAAATAAATAAATAAATAAATAAATAAATAAATAAATAAATGTATCTATCGTAGTCATTAGTTGGTGGTTATAATAATTATAATGAAAATATAATTTATATACTAATTTGAATGATAATTAATTAATTTCACAAAAGTCACAGATTCTTTCCTAAGCTAGTTTTAATATATGTATGAATTATAAAAACTCAACAAAGTTTAAGTTTGGTAGAGTTATAACTAAATTTGTACATATGAAGACTATATAGAGTAGGTAGCGACAAGTCAGCCCTCACATTCTAATTATACATGTTTCTCTATGGAAAATAAAGTTCTTGAAAAAAAAAGGTTAATTAAGGTGGGTTACATTGAACGATAAATGAGAATTCACATAATTTTCAGTATTTTATCCTCGCCAAACTTCTTTTAAAACTATGCATGTGTATTGAAATGACAGTATTAGATCAGTGTTACATAAATATGTATTTAAATGACAGTATTAGATAAGTGTTACATAAATCTGTATTTAAATGAGTATTATTAACGCCGATGATCAGTGTTACATAAATATGTTTTTAAATGACAGTATTATTAACACCGATGATCAGTGTTACATAAATATGTATTTAAATGACAGTATTATTAACACCGATGATCAGTGTTACATAAATATGTATTTAAATGACAGTATTATTAACACCGATGATCAGTGTTACATAAATATGTTTTTAAATGACAGTATTATTAACACCGATGATCAGTGTTACATAAATATGTATTTAAATGACAGTATTATTAACACCGATGATCAGTGTTACATAAATATGTTTTTAAATGACAGTATTATTAACACCGATGATCAGTGATACATAAATATGTTTTTAAATGACAGTATTATTAACACCGATGATCAGTGTTACATAAATGTTTTTAAATGACAGTATTATTAACGCCGATGATCAGTGTTACTTTAATTATATATTGGAAGCTAGCAACAATTATAACTTTTAGAACGGTACCTACCAATTTTTAACAAATTGAAATCACTTATTTCAAATGGTCTTCTAAACATAAAGTACTTATGTTTCATTTAAAGAATGACAACTTATTGAAACTTTCATTACAATAAGAATAAATGACGTGACATTTCATTTAAAAGTTGACAATTTCGTGTCAACAATTAATATCATGATATTTAATTTAAAAGTTGACAATTTCGTGTCAACAATTAATATCATGATATTTAATTTAAAAGTTGACAATTTCGTGTCAACAATTAATATCATGATATTTAATTTAAATGTTGAAACTTTCAATACGGTAAGAATAAATGACGTGACATTTCATTTAAAAGTTGACAATTTCGTGTCAACAATTAATATCATGATATTTAATTTAAAAGTTGACAATTTCGTGTCAACAATTAATATCATTATATTTAATTTAAATGTTGAAACTTTCAATACGGTAAGAATAAATGACGTGACATTTCATTTAAAAGTTGACAATTTCGTGTCAACAATTAATATCATGATATTTAATTTAAAAGTTGACAATTTCGTGTCAACAATTAATATCATGATATTTAATTTAAAAGTTGAAATTTTTCAACAAATTAGAATAAATACTTTAACATTGTACTCAGATCCTTGAGATGTTTAAACGTGTTCATTAACATTTTCAGTCTACGTGTTTTTAAATGAGAAGAATTTATTTTTTTATATTTTGTCCAGTAAAAAGGGATTTAAAAGCATATATATAAATCAACTCTCTAAAGAAATGATTAGTGTTTATCAGCTTCCCAATTAATTTAATACTGATATACCATTTTATAATATTTTTATACCATTTTATAATATTTTTATACTATTTTATAATATTTTTTTACCATTTTATAATATTTTTATACCATTTATATAATTGGGAAGCATCGATACGTTCGAATATTTTCAAAAGCAAAGTGACATGTCTAAAATAATCATTATTTTATTCTAACGATAGCCATTCATGAAGTCGAGCACTTAAGTTGTCATTGATATGACCACTTCTACAAAAACACGTATGCCTATATATACATACATGCATAGAGACAGGCATATATGCATGTAATGTACTTAGGGAAAATATTTTGACAATAATAAAGTTGAAACAAACGTTTTGTTTTCCGTTTTTTCTTTCATTCTTTCCAAATGCTGTTTTTTCTCTTATCAAAAGATGAACAATCTATGAAATAAAAAACTTAGAGAATATTTGCTCTAAAGATTTTTTTTACATTTTCACTGGAAAGGTTATTTCAATTAGAAAATACAATCGATTAAAATTACTTTCTTTCAGTGATCTGATTATATATGGCTATTGTCTCTCTCTCTCTCTCTCTCTCTCTCTCTCTCTCTCTCTCTCTCTCTCTCTCTCTCTCATCTTGTTCAAGAATATAGTATTAGCTTAATATTTGTCACAGGTACTAGAGAGTCGGAAAATGAATGAAATCTGTACTCTGCGAAAATTATTGGTATAAATAGTATGGAATGTTCCTCATGGAACGTCTCAATTTTACGAATTCCAAATAGCATGTCCTCGCATACTGAAAACAGGATTTCAACAGTAAAATTGTTATACTTACACAGAAATCCGTATCTTTCATGACACAGATCCTTATTGTCGAGTATGTCAAGTTTACTTTAAAGCTATACCTAATGTTTCCTAAGCATGTCATCTAAGACACATACCTTACTTACCTTATTATCGAGTATGTCAAGTTTACTTTAAAGCCATACCTAATGTTTCCTAAGCATGTCATCTAACACACATACCTTACTTAGATCGACTCTAATGCATATAAGAAACTCTTCCTCGTTTACGTAGTTTCGACTCATAAATCATGTCATATTAACATGTCGTCGGAAGATTGTTTGATTTTCTACATTTCAGCCATAATTATCAAGTGACTGGTATCGTGCACATTTTTTTCTATAGACCACACAAATGACTTTGTTTTAAATTGCCACCAGAACCCATTACGTTATGCTTTAAGAGTTGAGCGTCTCGAGCAGAAACATGATGCAACGCAAAATAATGGAAGTCTTTGCGCCAATTGCCCTTCCTACATTTATTGTGCTAAGTACATTGAAAGCAATGGACAGCATGTGGAAACACGTCTCGACGTAAGAAAGAAGCACGAAAAAACAAGAAAGAAAAAGATAAATAAAGATGTGTGGTTGACTCAGAGCCGGAAAAGGCTTTGTTGTGGCGCGCGTGTGGCCCGGTGAACTTTAAGATGGGGGCACTTATACATCAACAAATTACTAAGAACACACCTTAAAGTGTCCTTAATATAGCTATATTAGGCTAAATATTAGATGGTTTAAACAAAAATGTGTTTTCTTTACAGACATGTAATTTTATCCTTGTCTATTGGGGTTGGAGACAAGGAGAGGCCAGGGGCACGTGCCCTTTGACCTTTGCTCTTAACTTAATCCGGCCTTGACATGAATAAAGAGGAGTTAGAAAGGATGGGGTAATAAATAAAGAAAAGAAAAGACTATGTAGATGAAGATATTTAAATAACGATAAAAGAATCAGAGTATCGATCAGTTAAATGAACTTGTTTATATAGCTTACTCCGGAATTGTCTATCTTGTGCACTAAATTTACTCTGGAGTTTTACTTTCTGTTTACATAATTTAACTGGGAATTGTACTTCTTGTGCACTAAATTTACTCTGGAGTTGTACTTTCTGTTTACATAATTTGACTGGGAATTGTATGTCTTGTGCACTAAATTTACTCTGGAGTTGTACTTTCTGTTTACATAATTTGACTGGGAATTGTCCATCTTGTGCACTAAATTTACTCTGGAGTTGTACTTTCTGTTTACATAATTTGACTGGGAATTGTCCATCTTGTGCACTAAATTTACTCTGGAGTTGTACTTTCTGTTTACATAATTTAACTGGGAATTGTACTTCTTGTGCACTAAATTTACTCTGGAGTTGTACTTTCTGTTTACATAATTTAACTGGGAATTGTACTTCTTGTGCACTAAATTTGCTCTGGAGTTGTACTTTCTGTTTACATAATTTGACTGGGAATTGTACTTCTTGTGCACTAAATTTACTCTGGAGTTGTACTTTCTGTTTACATAATTTAACTGGGAATTGTACTTCTTGTGCACTAAATTTACTCTGGAGTTGCACTTTCGGGTTACATAATTTACTCCGGAATTGTACTTCCTCTTGTCAAATTACAATCTACATACCCAAATGAGAAGGTGGTTCTAGTTTGCATTGGGTTATATTATTTAAAGGAACAAAATTTCCTGGCTTTTCCTAACTGGTTATACTTGCCATTTATAAAATGATCTTGTATATATTTGTTTTTTTTTTAAAATGACTTTTAATTTCCTTTTCTTTTAATGTATGATTGATGAGTGTAATTGGGTCATAGAGCATAGAACCTGGGTTTACTTCAGATGTGCATCTATCAACAACAACAAAAAACATTTCTAACTCTGCTTGGTCATTTTCACTTCCTGGACTTCGGAGGTAAATTGTAATAAAAAGCTGACAATTGTTTTTAGACCTTTTTTTTTTTACAATTTATACATTATACCAGAAGCTGGTATTGTCTAGGCGGGCAATATTCATTTTTTCTATTGTAATAACTCCTAAAGATAATGTGCTTCATTCTTATTCAAACTGATTTTCTTGAGCCCATGTGGTGTTTTCTTGTGTTGCTAGTTGAGCCCATGTGGTGTTTTCTTGTGTTGCTAGTTGTGTGTTTAGATCATGCACAATTTCTTCAAGTACCACATAGGTACGACAACAGTCCCTCCACTATGCACATATAAATAACTTCACTCATATTTTTGTTACTCTCTCAGAAGTTGATATCTTAATAGAGCACTCATATACATTTAGTGATATAAAAGACTGTACATAAGTGATATAGATAATATACAGTCTTATACTACCAGTCATATAGATAATATACAGTCTTATACTACCAGTCATATAGACAATATACAGTCTTATACTACCAGTCATATAGACAATATACAGTCTTATAATACCAGTCATATAGATAATATACAGTCTTATACTACCAGTCATATAGATAATATACATTCTTATACTACCAGTCATATAGATAATATACAGTCTTATACTACCAGTCATATAGACAATATACAGTCTTATACTATTAGTCATATAGATAATATACAGTCTTATACTACCAGTCATATAGATAATATACATTCTTATACTACCAGTCATATAGATAATATACATTCTTATACTACCAGTCATATAGATAATATACAGTCTTATACTACCAGTCATATAGATAATATACATTCTTATACTATTAGTCATATAATAATATACAGTCTTATACTACCAGTCATATAGATAATATACATTCTTATACTACCAGTCATATAGATAATATACATTCTTATACTACCAGTCATATAGATAATATACAGTCTTATACTACCAGTCATATAGATAATATACAGTCTTATACTACCAGTCATATAGATAATATACAGTCTTATACTACCAGTCATATAGATAATATACAGTCTTATACTACCAGTCATATAGATAATATACAGTCTTATATTATTAGTCATATAATAATATACAGTCTTATACTATTAGTCATATAGATAATATACAGTCTTATACTACCAGTCATATAGATAATATACAGTCTTATACTATCAGTCATATAGATAATATACAGTCTTATACTATCAGTCATATAGATAATATGCATTCTTATACTACCAGTCATATAGACAATATACAGTCTTATACTACCAGTCATATAGATAATATACAGTCTTATACTACCAGTCATATAGATAATATACAGTCTTATACTACCAGTCATATAGATAATATACAGTCTTATACTACCAGTCATATAGATAATATGCATTCTTATACTACCAGTCATATAGATAATATACAGTCTTATACTACCAGTCATATAGATAATATACAGTCTTATACTATCAGTCATATAGATAATATACAGTCTTATACTATCAGTCATATAGACAATATACAGTCTTATACTATCAGTCATATAGATAATATACAGTCTTATACTATTAGTTATATAATAATAATATACAGTCTTATACTATTAGTCATATAGATAATATACAGTCTTATACTACCAGTCATATAGATAATATACAGTCTTATACTATCAGTCATATAGATAATATACAGTCTTATACTACCAGTCATATAGATAATATACAGTCTTATACTACCAGTCATATAGACAATATACAGTCTTATACTATCAGTCATATAGATAATATACAGTCTTATACTACCAGTCATATAGACAATATACAGTCTTATACTATCAGTCATATAGATAATATGCATTCTTATACTACCAGTCATATAGATAATATACATTCTTATACTATTAGTCATATAGATAATATACATTCTTATACTACCTGTCATATAGATAATATACAGTCTTATACTACCAGTCATATAGTAATATATCAAATAAAAGCATATACTACCAGGTATATAGGTAATTAAAACCTATACTACCAATGATAAAGGTAATATTAAATCATATGCTACCAGTGATAAAAGTAATATAAAAAAAATATACTACGAGTGACATAGGTACTATACAATGTATGACTTTGCATCTAAATAATAACACTATTACAATTAAGAAAGTTCTGATGATGATGACGATTAACTGAACCACCAAAAATAGCAAAGCCTCCAAAACCGTACACAGCGCCACCACAATATCATTGTAATAGTCATTGTAGTCATTATTAGTCTCTGAACAAACTGATTTTTATTATGTATCACTTTTAGCTATGTTCAGATGTAAGCTGAGATTAATCATTTATTCGAATTATTAATTAGAACTGGCTGTCTGGGTTAAATCACTTTTGTTTGTGTGAAATCATTCAAACACTTCTGGATACATGAATAATATGACACGTCAAGATAGTAAAGATTCTTGGTACATCAGCATGTTCCATATTGGAAGCCATTCGGAACTTTTGGCCATTTGATAGAACTTCCAGGAATATTTGTGATCTAATTTACAAAACCTTAAGTTCTTTATCAAATTTATTTTGTAACTTAGAGAAATACATTTATTTGTCGATTTTACTAAACGTGGCTTTGATTGTTTTTGTTACGAAGCTTAAGATCATAGTGTCGTCATATTGTTTTCCAATATCAGGCGAGAAAATATATAAATAAATAAATGAAAATGCAAAGGAATAAAATTATGTTTAATTGTTGTTGTTTTGTGTTTTTTTCTTCTCAATTCGATATTCAACGTTGATCGCATTTGCCGACGCAATTCCTGCTGTCTTGCGATATCAAGAATGCTAACTATACATTTACAATATGTTGTACAATTATATACATTTACAAACTTTCATTAAAAGTGTGATCTTGTTGAACTTCAATACACATCGGGTTCTCTATTTCATTGAAAACAGATGATTTGATCATAATCAGTTTAATTCGCTGTCCTTTTCTTGCATATAAGAGTTGCATTTTTTATATATCCTTTTGACTTTCACATTTGAATCTTTAAGTACACTCTTTTACACCTATGAATTGTATAATTAAATTCATGAAAAAATATACAGACTATAATGCATGTATGTACTATTCGTTTTCTAATCATGAACTCCCTTTTAAAATGTAAGCATGCGTGATTACAATTCAAAGCTCTATAGGAGTCAAGACTGACAACTTCCGCCAGAATTCCATTGTGACCTTTGACACATAAAGAGCGATATACATCCATTTTTATGATATATCCTCTGCATTGCCGAAAAGGTTCACTCGTCTGTTTCATGATCGCGACCAAAAGCAACATGTCATAGTTCTTCCATTGTATACCAGAAAAAGTCCTTTCTTAAGAAAAACAAGCACGCTGTTCTCTATTCGGAAAATACGAAGTTCTGCTGAAATAATCAGAGCATGCGCGTTAGAACCATATAGACTATGGGAGGTGATTGTCGTGTTTATTCATCAGAGCTAATCTATGAGCCGAATGCAAATTACGTCACTATTTCTTAATTTCTCAGTTTGGGAATAACGATTATTATACACACTCAATATTCCCATTTTTATTTAGGACCGTTGACAAGTACATCCAACATAAATGGTGTTTACAAAAAAATACGATGAATATATAATCAACTTCGTAGTTTTAATTACACGTCGAGAAGAAATTAAATTGTCTAAACGATCATGTTAGGTTTAAGTGGTCTTTATGACCATTTCTTTAAAAGATGAAAATACCACTTTACATGGAAAACATGAATTGAAAAAACAAATAATGGCGTTAACCTGCAAGAAGGGCACTTTATTTCATATATGAACGTACACGTGAACTAGCCTCTAGAAAACACGCTTTTGAAAAAAAATAATTGAGAAATCTTTGTTTTCTCTTTGTTTGTTCATGACTGTCCATAAAAGAGGCTATTCGTTGTTCAGATGCAGCATGGCGGAACCTTGAGACGGACGCAACTAATGGAAATGCCCTTAGTGACTCTAATGGTATTCGAAATACCTCAAGTCTAGATCAAAGAAATGCTTGGAAATACTGCGTCCATGCATGACATGCTTGCTGCTCTATTGGCCGATTTATTTAAGATGGGATTCAATAGCGAATAAAATAAAAACAAAACTGTGCGTGCAATATGGGCTAGACTATCAGTCGAGCTTTCATCGATGGTCCACAACACAGCACATTCATTAGGACTAACAATTACATTTTTTAATAATTCTTCGAAAGAAATACTTTATTTTTCCCGAATGTGCCAATACACAAGTTCTTATTTGCTGTTATTTCTGCGTGCATTGATTCATCACCTAGATGTAAATTTACTTTATCATGTGTTGCCATATGGTACTTTTAGGGTCTTTTGAAACTGAATAAATAAATAAATAAATAAATAAATAAATAAATAAATAAATAAATTTTGATTTATGCCTGACATTTGAATTTTCACATTTTATTTAGAATGTGTGTATTTCTTTTGTGCAAAAATAAACTTTTCTTTCCACTGACTAATCCATATGCATAGAAGATATCGACTAAATATAGCAGGAGGCTTCTTTTCAACCTTTTTTGCTTATGAGACCAAAACGTTGTATGAATTACGCAGCGTTTTTTTTTCTTTCTTCTCAAGGCAGACTTTTAAGTTTGAGGTGAGTTTGCAATGCCTGGTCAGGTCAAGTGTTGGGGGGGGGGGGAGGGTCAAAAAGTTCAAAGGTACCTTGAATTTTTTGGAATGAGCACCAAAGTCTTTATATCTATTTACTCAAAGTGTGTACAATACCCATTAAACGCACGGAAGAATAAAACGATGGTAAAATTTCAAGTGATCAGATGTTTTTTGTATGCGTTTTTTTTTCTTCCTTCTTTTGACTGATGGAGCGAGGGGCGGAAACACAGGACACCCATCCCCGGCCGATCTGGCCTGGTTTGATTAAAAGTTTCTATGGTTTTGACATAGAAGTAAACAAGTAAATGACTGTTGTGTACACGAGGTAAAAAAAACAATTTATTCATTTATTATATGATTTGTGCACAAAAACAAATGCGCGTTGAATTTTATTTGTATTGGAAATAATTCATGCGAAAACGATTCCGTTCGAATGTTTAAATACGTTGTTTAAGTATGTTGATGCAAACTTGAGCCATTAAGTGAAGAAATGAATCAAGAGTAATTTAAAATTTTCACCGTAATGTGCTATATTTCTATTTTTAATTTTTAATATTGATATAAAATACCGTGCTTGTTTTGCCTGAACTCGTGGCTTGAAGAATAGAGTCTCTTTCTAATAATCTCACTGGACCATAGAAAGTTCTTTAACCAATAATCTCATAAAACCCTCACTGTATTCGCATAACACAGCTATGATCAAAGCATTTCAGAAATAACATCCTAAATTAATTTCGCTTTGCTTTTCGATCAATATGTTCGCTGAAGTGCTTCCCACTACAAAAAATTCCAAAATCATCTCGAGAGAGCGCGCCGTAATATGAATTTGATTTTGATTGATACCGCAGACTTATTTACCTTTAACGTTAAATTTCAAATATCTTTTCGCACGTGTACAAAGTAGATCTGAAGAATTTTCTTAAGTCCCCCATTACATGGTTTCGCATTTACTGGGCGTAAACCGCATACATTAAGACATGTATATTTCAATATCATTGACCCCTACACGCTGAACCTTTTGGGGCCGCTTAAATTTAATTTGTACGGATTTTTTTTATTTCTCTCAACTTAACGTTGCCGAGACCTGAAAAGGGAAATATCTCAATATTGGTACTTTAATTTGATATCTATATAAACATGTTTTTTTTTTCTTCATAATCAGCAATTTTTATAAAGCAATTAAGAAATAATTATGACAACGACTAGTAAAATCATTTTAAGAAATAAAAAGGTAAATGCTTAAATTATAATTCCCAAAAAGGAGACATGAAAATAAACAAAGCAAAAAACAACTTCGTTTTAATCTATATCATATGACGAATCTATCAGAGAGAGAGAGAGAGAGAGAGAGAGAGAGAGAGAGAGAGAGAGAGAGAGAGAGAGAGAGAGAGAGTTGGGATAGATAGATAGATAGATAGATAGATAGATAGATAGATAGATAGATAGATAGATAGATAGATAGATAGATCATGCTATTTCGAAACCACTCAATCAGTTCCAACCGACTTATACCAGACATTAATTTTTGTAACTTTAAATTTCTTTTCTTATCCCTTCAAGAAAACATTTCTGTTCTGGAAACTCATGTTTGTTTTGTTTTGTTGATAGTTTGTTTGTTTTTTTTTTAAAAAAATGAACGAAACAAAACAAAATGCACTCGTCTCGAAGCCACTGGAGCAAAGTATGCACTGTTGCGTTTTTGTACAGTCTTTTCTGCTCTATAAATTTTCGTAACTATAACATTTCTAGAAAAATCTTATTTGTTTTTAATAGAAACATACCTCAAAGCCACTGGACCATATTGATATTTCATAATGATATTTCATATTGATATTTCAGCAGTGGACCACTTATAATCTAGTGTAAATACAATTTCTAGAAGAAGCAATAATTCTTGATTTGTTTTGCATTTCTGGACTTTTTTAATTATTTGAGACTAATTTGAATGTGTTGTACACACCAGAAGTATTGTCACAGATGTACAATATATTAAATTCAGCAATGTTCGGAGATGTGATATAAATACTGTCTCCAAATATGCAAGCGATTAAAAAGATGTGGTCAAAAGCTAGGTGTGTTTCAAAACAATTCAGGAAAATATTGATTATTTATTTCAGACATAAACTGTGATGAATGAAGTACAGTGTCTTAGACAAGACGTCATTCGATGATTACAATGTAAGAGGAATACCCTTCCCTAGGGGACCTGAACGTACTTTTATAATGAGAAGAGGATATAGTTGTGTTTGAAAGGATGAGTTTATGTGTGTTTCGAGGGTGGGGATGGTTAGTTCATCAACATAGAGTCCACAACAATTTAGTAATCTTTAATCGACTGACCCTAAAAAAAACAAATAAATAAATAAATGAAAGCTAAAAGAACTCATTAAATGGAATTATATTATAGTCTGATGGATTTCAGAAGAATGGAAGCTACCATATGTGGTGGGAGACAACTGTTCCAATCCAATTTGGAATAAAGTTAATCTTCCTGCTTATTTGACATTTTGTTACTTGTTTAAACTCAGAATATACTAACTTTGCTTTTAGCTCCTCAATAATTTCGAGTCATAAGTTGCGTAGTCATCGATTTTTAACCTCGTCCACAGGTACTACATGACGCAGTTCAACTAATTGCCGAATACCTGGAAAACTATATAACCAGTCAGTACTTGTATGTTGCGTGCCATGTGCTGCATTGTGAACAATACAATTTGTATGGTATACGATGTTAACATTTTAATTACATAATATATACAACAATAAGTATGAACTCAGTTTGTGAACTGATAGTAAATGACGCAAATTTCGATCCATATCATGATTTGCTTACATGTTTACAATATTCTAACCATTCTATGCAAATATTAAATTAATTAATTTTCAGTACAGTACTATCAACTGAGAGACTAAAGAGCTAGACTGAAGAGTCTCCAGATACTAAAATTTCTCAATCCAAAATAAAATGGCTGATTCATGATTATGACTAAATGTTACATAACTTACTTACAGTAATTGCACGTGTAGAATGAAAGCAAAACTATTACGCTGTGAAAACTCTACAATTGCTAAACGAAGTTGTACCTCGATGATAGTTTAGACATGTAACGATCATTTGAAGGATACTCTAATGGTTACAATTTGCCTGAAATTAGATATCAAAAATAATTATAATTGCTATGTTTGGTAAGTGAAAGATCGTAATTCATATTCATTTAAATGTACAGTATTTATTAAAATATAAGACATATAAGCAAAAGATTGAAACTTGCATTGGAGTCATTGTACACCAAAAACAATCGTAAGAACATCGAAATAATGCACATAACCCATGATAAAAAGATGGTAACATCAGTACGGTTTGAAGAAGGAATAAAATACGTATTCCAAGTCATAACTTTGCATTTAGCAAGTTTTACAGCACATTTTGAAGGTTACATAACTTGTAATGGGTCAAATATCTACGATATTCTAGCAATAGGTATAGAATTTATGTGCACCAAAGGTTATATTTAAAACACGGTGACTTATCGTATGAAATAGTTGCATAGAGTCATGCATACGAAATACAAAATGTGACGTAAATCTGAAATCATTAATATGTATGTTAGGATTGAACAGGATGTTCCACATTGCTTACAATTAAAGTATTCTTATGAAGTTATTCCACATTGCTTACAGTTAAAGTATTCTTATGAAGTTATTCCACATTGCTTACAATTAAAGTATTCTTATGAAGTTATTCCACATTGCTTACAATTAAAGTATTCTTATGAAGTTATTCCACATTGCTTACAATTAAAGTATTCTTATGAAGTTATTACACATTGCTTACAATTAAAGTATTCTTATGAAGTTATTCCACATTGCTTACAATTAAAGTATTCTTATGAAGTTATTCCACATTGCTTACAATTAAAGTATTCTTATGAAGTTATTCCACATTGCTTACAATTAAAGTATTCTTATGAAGTTATTCCACATTGCTTGCAATTAAAGTATTCTTATGAAGTTATTCCACATTGCTTACAATAAAAGTATTCTTATGAAGTTATTCCACATTGCTTACAATTAAAGTATTCTTATGAAGTTATTCATGTTATCCTTTTGATAACTCCTAATGGAATGTATTAGACGTAAATGAATGACAAAGAACAGCATTTAAAACTTATTTCGCAGAATCTTGAAAGCCATGTTGCTGACATAAATATGTGAAACAAATTAAACAAAGACATAATGAAATACTCTGAATCGAAATAATTGTTAACCGAATTCTTGACCTACGCATTACACAAGAACGAGATAAATAGTCCATTCTAAAGAGTTCCAAGTTACCTTGATTGCCAATGTCAAGCAAACATTGTTAATATGCAAGCAGACGAAAATAGAACAACGGATACAACTCCTCTTGAAAATGAATAGTTCTTTACAAAATACACCTGGGATGAAAACGTGAAGAAGAAAAAACGGAGAATGGAACATACAATGTTTTTAAAGAACATTGTAAATGTTAATAGTGTAAGCTTAAAAAAGTGAGGTTAACGAGGGAAACTATTATTCGATTAGGAAAGTAAAGGATAAGCAAAAAGGCCAAACACTTTTAAATTGATTAAAACAAAAAGTGAATGCAATTGAAATGAATTTAATGAAACCATGAAAACTTGATTGTGGAAGTATTTCGCTAATCAGAAAATGAGTAAACATTTAACAAAAACTAATTAAGGTATACAGTAAATCCCATCACCGATCAGAATATATCTCTATAATTGAAGCTTATAGGGAATAAAGATCATATATATACATTTATCTATTCACTTATTTGCCAACTGTTATGTTTCGAACGCCAGATTAACGATAACGGTACCATCCAAATTTCGAAACACACCAGAATTTTTAAAAGGGTACAGAAGAACTGTTCCAAATCAAGCAAGCACGGTTAAAGTGGAAGAGAGGAGAAGAGATGATATGGAAATAATGCTTAACGAACTGGTGTTAAACGACAAAGAAGATGACATGTACAAAGTTGAAAAGATGACGAAGACCAAAATAATGAACTGTACAAAATCTCAAATTGAAACGGGCATGACGAATCTTTTACCAGCTGATAACCAGCTCTAAATATATCAACATCGACCTAAATGACGGATAAGCGCATCGATATATTAAATAGAACGAGAATGAAAATTTCGATCGTTAAAGGAAAAATAGAATATGTTTTTGTATGTGATACATGCAGGCAAAAACAAAAACATTAGAGAAAGACGAAACTTACTCATGCACGATATGTAAACTTGTTGTTATGTGTATGCGTTTTTTAATAAAATGAAAAAAGAAGAAAATCACTTAAATTTTGAATCAATGCGAAGATATTTAAGTTCAAAGAACGTACACTATTAATGATAAATACAACATTAACTGCGCGTTTGTGCTGAACAAAATGTTTATCATGTAAAATGTACGCACATCTATTAAATCTTCTATTACAGAAGTGTGACAACAAATTGTCCAAAATCAGTTTTGCGCCACGTGGATGAAGTTAGATCCAATATATGTTAACGATGTGTAAATATATGGATTCTGAAGACAACGATTTGTTTTCAAAACTTTAGCTATTCAATTTAAAAATGCTCATTTAAATATAGAAATCAGACATAGTTAACGAAATACAATATATTACAATGAAACTATATTTATCCGCAAGTAAGCCATTTTTCATACCTGCACTTTAAATATTGTCAGAGACGTCACTGAATAAAGATGTAGTTCACATTTTATCGTGAATTTCTGAAGAAACAAAACTGAAGTGCACTTTGTTGATAGCAATATTTGGAATTTGGATTTCGATAATATATTTGATAGATAAATAAATGTTCCGGACTTATTTAAATTAGTATACAAAATTTTATGTTTTATATTTCCAAATGCGAAATCGGCTGTTTGAATGTAAAATACTGTAATAAATTTGGAGTATGCGTATTTGATAGCGCATATTGCACGCACGGTTTTAAGCAATTCTTAGATTTGTGTGATTATTGGGATTCGGCGCCATGGAAATATTCTTAGCCCGAAATAATTAGCCAATCATTAGGAGCAAACGTCACGTAGTCGAGTGTTAGTGAGTTTGAATGATGCCATGGTTTGCTAGTAGTGAGTTCAAGTCCAAACCAAATGACTGACCCTATAGTAAGATAGTCCATATTAAACTCTAGTGGTGTACAATAGTGGTGTGGCTGAGGTGGCACTATTTACGGTAGGAAACCGGTAAATTACACAATGGAATCAATAAGAAGGGGCTTCCATAGTGGTAAATGGGTGCAGTTATATTGGCGTAATGTGCCTGTAAAAGCGTACACTGACTGGCCTAATACCACTGTGCGTGTAAAAATACATACCCGATGCTGATGACTGCAAATAGAAATCTGCTGTTTGAATGTAAAATACATATACCCTATGCTGAATACTGAAAATATTATAATAACAGCATGAATCAGAGACAGTTTAATTAAATACGCGATAGAATTTTTTTTATTTTATCGTGTAAATTTCTACGCGCTTTTAAATCTATTCAAGTTCTTAAGCTAAGGTATGAGAAAAGCGTAAACTGTTAGATATGTAAGAAATATCCAACTATATTTGTGTTTTATGTTGAGTCGACGTATAAAGAAACTCATTTCATTCGCCTGGGGATAGTGACTCAGATCAAAATTTATGTAGATTTATTACTTTGCCATTTATACTTACATGGTTGAATTTTTGTGTTTTATTAGGAATTCAATTTGTATAGCCGCAATGGACACCCAGATAAAACATGCAAGTTATGTTGTATTAAATATGAAGTAAAACGAGCATGCGTGTTTTGTTCCAAGCAGGGTACAAAAACTCGTTTGATGAAGCGTATCAACATGTATCAGACTCGTATAATTGACCTATCTGTATGTCATTTCCAACTTTTCTATCCACCGACTCGCCAAAAATTACCTATATGTTTTTGTATATTATAAAATGCTCATTGATGGTCATACGAACGTCCAACAATTGCATAAACTAATCGCAGCCTTTTAAAATACGAAATGGAACAAATATTACAACTACTGGCTCTGCTAGTATAACTATCACTTCGTGTAATATAACATATGATATCACTTCGTGTAGTATAGAATATAATATCATTTCGTGTAGTATAACATATGATATCACTTCGAGTATTATAATTTATGATAACACTTCGAGTAGTATAACATATGATATCACTTCGAGTTTTATAACTTATATCACTTCGTGTAGTATAACATATGATATCACTTCGTGTAGGATAACATATGATATCACTTCGAGTATTATAACTTATGATATCACTTCGGGTAGTATAACTATCACTTCGTGTAATATAACATGATATCACTTCGTGTAGTATAACATATGATATCACTTCGAGTATTATAACTTATGATATCACTTCGAGTTTTATAACTTATATCACTTCGTGTAGTATAACATATGATATCACTTCGTGTAGTATAACATATGGTATCACTTCGAGTATTATAACTTAGGATATCACTTCGAGTAGTATAAAATATGACATAAGTCTATTGGATTTGATATTATACCTGCAAACGATTGAAGTATGTACAAGTGTTCTGGTTATCTTAAGAAATATCGAACCATCGAGAATAAATAAAGACAACAAGACAAAGATATCCAGAAGGCCTTCTTTGTTTGAGAAAAGAAAGAAATATCTTTGCTTTTGTTCAAAACCTTCTCCGATATATTTTCCGCTTAAAAGTTTGAAAACCGTCACCGGCAGCAGGGAGTATTGCCAAAGAAAATCCGTGTCCATTTATCATACTAATGTTCCCTCATAAATACTACTGTCACAATAAGAACGATGAGACAAATCCAGGTAATAGTTATTTCTTTCTAACCTTGGGTTTTATATTTTAATAGTATTTATTTTCTAGATGTCGTCACAACTATTCACAAATTTTGTCAGGCAGTGACTGTACAGACAGTTTGCAACAGTACAAACACACCAAAGCAAAACTGACCATAGATGACCATTTTGATCTGCATGTACGAGTATTTTGATTTGGAATGATGACAACTCTGGCATTTTTCCACCTGTTTAGCCTTTATTATTTTTTGGGGTTGGGGGTTTCTTGAGTTTCTCACTTAGTCGAGGGGTGGGGGGCTGGCACCATAATATATATTATGTATCTCGTTTCCACGTAATTGTCTCGTGTCTGCTCTCGAGACTTGTTTAAAATTTAACTAATTCGTCAATTCTCTCTCTCTCTCTCTCTCTCTCTCTCTCTCTCTCTCTCTCTCTCTCTCTCTCTCTCTCTCTCTCTCTCTCTCTCTCCTGATTTAGTTATCATGGTTGAACTCTCCGCTTGTATGGTTACTGTTCATCAGGTACTTTTCTTATAAAAAAACAGTAGTGGACAGAAATTTATGTAGCTCTCTTAGCAGTTAAAAGGGTACCTGGGGACTTCGGGAGACACGGGGGTGTATTTGTCTATAATGGGTCATTTGAAAATATCCTCCCTGTCCATCTTCAACTGAGCCAGTATGAGGTCAACTGGAATAAAGTATTATTAACCGTTTATAATTGTAACAATGGGTTCTGATATGGTGTTAAGTGAAATTTAGCATTATGAGTCATAATATGAAGTTGGCCGAAGTAATGCCAAGTCAATAGAGTAATTTATTTTACAGTTTAATACGGTGTCGACGACAGGGATATCCCATGATGCCTTAGCAGTGGCTTGATGTAATTGATCTCTCATCACTATCTCTTTTATCTTTTCAGTTTTGTTTGCAAAGGTGAGTGTTGAATTTAAATTAGCTGTTGGTGACCAACGTCCTTTCCCTCGTCCATTTTTTTATAAGATGGTTATTGGAAGGTACAAGAGGGCGTTGGATTGTAATTATGTTACTGACCATCAGATAACTGTCCTTTGTCTAATTAATTGTATATAGGTGAGTGTTTGTCTTTAAGAACGTGTGTGTGCCTGTAGGAATAGGTATTAGTCATCATAATTCTACACATACATTACACCACCACCACTCTTACCCACGAATTTGCATGTGTGTGTGTGTGTGTGTGTGTGTGTGTGTGTGTGTGTATTAGTAATGGTGAGTATTAGTAAGGATTTATGTTTGTCAGAAATGCCAAATGCTGGTCTTTATATACGGGAAATGGTCAATTAGACTGAGGGTGGTGACGAGTTTGCTTTAGTTTTTCCGCTTTCTACTCTCTGTGAAGGATGTATACATATATTATCTATCTTTAATATATATATATATATATATATATATATATATATATATATATATATATATATATATATATATATATATATATATATATATATATTTTTATATATATATATATATATATATATATATATATATATATGTATGTATATATATATGTGTGTGTATATATATATATATATATATATATATATATATATATATATATATATATATATATGTGTGTGTGTGTGTGTGTGTTTCGTTTTTCTTTCATAAATGAAATTAGATGTACACACGCATGCACAACTCTCTTCTTTTCTGAATAGCTTTATTTTCTTTGGCAATGAAGAATGCATACTCTTAAATGGAGCTGACTCTCCCCTCTCCCTCTCCCGTTGGAAACCACACAGCGTCCAACAAGAGCTATGTTGAAACCTAACAATACTCATGAGATAAAAGTGAAGATAAGTATTATGCCTGTCAAGAGAACTCCAGTGTCCAGAACACCAAAATAAAATCGAGTCGTTAGTGTATGAACGGAGAAAATAATTTCCGAGTCAAAAGTTACGATGATCGTTGTTTGTTTTATGAGCAAGAAAATTGGCCTTTTAGAGTCCACAGAAAATTACTATGAAGGAATAGAATTATGTTGTGAAAAGATGCAATTTCAGAAGAAAAAAAATTAACCCTCATGTTCTTCTTCACCTCCGGCTTATAATTATCCATTTTCCGTCTTCATCTTCGTCCTTGTTTTCTTCGTCATCATCTTATTATCTTTCTTATTCGGCTTCTTTTACATCTTTGTATTCTTCATTTTCTTCTGCGTCTACGTCATTTGTGCCTTCGTCTTCTTCTTTCGTCTTCAAATTCTGCTGCATTTTCTTTAAAATATACTTTTCGTTTTCGTCATTATCGTCATCTTTATCATCATTATCGTTGTCGTCGTAGTCATCATATTCATCATCAGCAGCATATCTATTTACCACACACAATGGCAGAAAATGATCGCATTACGTATTTCACTTTCTATCGATCTTGCAAAGTTTTACTCTTGACAGCCAGATAATAAGTTACAATGATAAATTACCCGCATTCTCTTAGGTATGAAAAATATATTCCCTTGTATATTTCGATATCCTATGAATTGTGAAAAATGGCAATAATAGACAGGCAATAATAGATCGTAGAGCCGGTTTGAAGATGTATTGTCCGCTATATTGACGACTCCATCACAAATTCTGTCGCTTTAATACTCAATATTTAACCGTGAATTGTGGTGGTTTCGCCAACAAGCATGGAAGTACAACACAACATGACGGATATGGCAAAGTCAAAACAGGCTTTTGCAACACGCCGGAGATTGACTGAAGCAGACGTGATGCTTTGAAAGTGAGAACGGTGTTTGGATGCACGGGCGGTAAATTAGTGGAGGAAGTCTTTGGTGGGATTAAAGATAATCATGCATTTGATTAAGTTAAACAGGAAAACCTTCAGCTGATTCCTTTGTATCAGGACTTACATCGTGTAACATTTAAACAAATATTGTTTATGTTTCACTGTTTCAGCTCCGTGTTAAACATGCACGATCCACGACGCTGGTGGTTCAGACATGAAGGGAAAATGTTTCACTATGTGAGTCTGATTAATTTGTTTTTTGATGCACCTTTAAACAAATTTTAAATTTCATACACTTCCAACAGTAATTTAAGGCTGCAATTTTATTTCTAAGTCTTTTTAAGTGAAAACTACGTGAGGTTATGTTTGAGGACAGCAAGCTTTCTTCAGTACCCTTAAAAAGTTGTGACAGTTGCATAGCTAAAGTGTGACAGTGTGAAATTATGTTTAAAATAAATGAATAAATATATATACATATATACAATCAATAATAAAGAATGATTAATAAATTAACTGAAATAACAATACATTTCGTTAAGTTTGTGGAGAATAGTATTTCAAATCATTTGGAATGGGTGTAAATAGGAAGGATATAGTTAAAATGTTGATCTTTATTCAGTAAGATTAACGTTGACTTACCTTCATCAAGGCGATAAGTGTGTGTGTGTGTGTGTGTGTGTGTGTGTGTGTGTGTGTGTTATTTTTGGATACATTCCTATCTATTTAATGTAAAGTGCATAGTTTGAGACAAAAGAGGTTAAATAGATTATTACACTGTGTGTTTAGAAGTATAGGAAATTGCATTCATTTTATTTAACCATTCCTTCATCAATTGTAATATTGGTTCTAACACGAATAACTTGAAGACAAATGAATACATCCGGTAGAACGTGTGTGGCGGAGGGATATATGGAAGGTTTAGTAAGCGATTAAACTAGGCGCAAAATTGCCCACTATATTAATCCATCTTAAACGTGTTTCCCTGCATGTGGTTATGGAGTCAAAAACAAAGGATTACCATGAAAAGTATACCACGTATATGTGTGTTTATTTTGACTTAAACATTTCTTCTTTACCAATATGACATGGATAAAACTTTGTCTGAATCTTTGACATGTATACTATATTTGAACTGGACGACTCGAGAGATGTTGCTTTTCTCGGCATGTCTGCAAAGTTTATTTCCGGTAGAACTGTAAACATAAGAATTTGCTTAATTTTCTAAAGCTTAAACTTACAATTTGACAGCTAAATCCCTTTCTTTCTATAAACTGGAAATTTTTTATTTGCCATACAAAAATATTCGTGTGTAAGATTTCTAGATCGATCCATTTTAACAAATCCTGACAATCGCCAAATGTTAAAAAATTTTATCTTTTAAAAAAGGGAAAAAGTACAACAACTTCATTAAGAAACTTCAAGATTAATACATTTATATCAGTCTGTTATATATATATATATATATATATATATATATATATATATACAGACAGACAGACGGACAGATAGATAGATAGATAGATAGATAGATAGATAGATAGATAGATAGATAGATAGATAGATAGATAGATAGACAGAGACAGAGAGACAGACAGACAGAGAGACAGACAGATAGATAGATAGATAGATAGATAGATAGATAGGTAGATGTATATACACTCTAGATGACGGTTTGAGATAATAACGAAATATGGAAACCCCATTAGCCTAAGTTTATCGATAGGCATATTGCAACCAATTTTGAAATAAAGAAATATTCCTAAGCTGTGATATAATTTCTGAGGTAAATGTGTTTGGGTTATTTAATGAACGTTCTAATTTAAATTAAGACAGCAAAACTGAAGTCTTAGCAAACTCAAACAGCAGTGAAATCCCTAGGTATAGGTCACTACGAAGTAGTTGGCCTGGTTATATACTACTACTATATTTTAAATAGAACGCTTTACTGACATTTTGTTCTCTTCTAATCAGCCTAATAAATTTAAAAAGAACCATTCTAATTTCACATTTATAATCGTATTGTTTAATATTTATCTGATCACCTATTTCTTATCCCTTTCTGTGTTTCTTCACATCCTTTTAGCCACAAATGGTCAATTAAAGAAGCTATATTAGAAAATAAATTTTGCATCAGAAAAGAGCTTACGATATCACCTCTTCAATTTAAACGATTTCATGATGGAAGACAAGTTTGTGAGATAATAAAAGAATCTCTTGTCAACCCAATAAAGCATGCTTTTTCCTTTGAACATGATTGTGACACTGTCACAAAATGCCGTCTACAATTTGTCATAGAGATCTTAGGGACAAACGTTTAGAGGTTAATTTGAGACTTTGCTATTATTAGTGTAAATATCATCTAATTAGTAATGATAATTTGACCCTTTCTCATCAAAGGATGCTTCACATGTTATAAGTCTAAACTTTGGATGTAAAGGAAGAAACTTCAAAGAAAAAAAGCAAGGCATGTGTAAGAAAATATAACAGGCTTACTCCCTGATTTGCCAAAAAATACAGGGAAAATAGATTTTGCTGCAAGATTGGATGTAATCCCAAAATCCTATCATACGGTGAACGAACACGGTCATATACCTGACAACCTCGCTCTCGTACCACGAAGAACGAACACGGTCATATACCTGGCAACCTCGCTCTCGTACCACGAAGAACGAACACGGTCATATACCTGGCAACCTCGCTCTCGTACCACGAAGAACGAACACGGCCATACCTGGCAACCTCTCTTTCGTAACACAATAACGAACACTGTCATATACCAGGTAATCTGTCGCTCGTACGGACACGACCATATACCTAGGGCGTCATGACAACTAAAATCGTCATAGATAGTGAGGGTGCTAGGAAAATGAGAAAGTTTTGGGCTGTGGTAAGGAAAGACTGAAAGGTTAGCAATAGAAAGTAGATGCAAGGAAATATTGCAATACACCTAGCATCGTTTACTTCACACATTTTAAAAGTTAAAAAATTCAAAATACTTAATTCATGCAATATAGAAAAATCAACACGAATCAAACAAAATTTTGACCTATCATCAGAAAAATAATCGACCGAGCTGAAGGTTTCAAACTATGATTCAATCTTTTGAGACGTATGAAAAATTAATATAATCATGGTATAGAAATTCAACATTTTCGATTTAAAGCGACGTCATTTAAGAGCATTGTATCCGGTTAGTGAATTTTGTCACCAGTCACATTTTCTAAACGCGTCTTTTGGACAGTTGGTTCGATTACATTGCGTGAACGAAATTTACGTCAACTCAATACCCATTCTTAACTCCAACTGAACAAATATTAACGTTTGCTTAAATAGTTGTCGTCCGTATTTCATCTATGATTGTACATTTATCATATTTTACGGATGAAATTATGTCATGTACACAGGTCGAAAGATTCATGAAATTTTGCTGCATGAATGGTCTGTCTAGAACTTAACAGTCAGGCAGACGGGTGAAAAGTTTAATTACATAGTTTCCACTTCTAACTACCAGGCGAGAATGTAGTTAATTAAAGCAAAACCCATCCCTACCTTGATGTATATTGCCTCAGTTCCAAATACCCCCTCCTATAAAAAGACCATCGCAGTTTCATTTCTGGCCATCCCAATACATGTCATAAATGCGGAGTGCAATATCGTGAGAACCTGTATCAAACATTAACTGCATTATATCCATACGAAGACATATTCTTCTACATAAGGGTTAATACATAATTTGTAACTTTAATCAGCCGATATATGGGCTGATTATTCAATAACTTAATGTGCGATGAAACATTGATTAAGTCACATGGTATCTTAATCTTGCGGCAGTCATAATCTAATGTAACACAATTATTTTTGACCTTTTCGCTATATTTGATGTTTTTATCACATGCTTGTTTGACCTCTGACGGATAGAAAAATATAAGTAGAACATTTTTTGGGGATCACGTGATCAAGCAAAGTGACCAAGGTTTGGCAATGAAGTCCAACTTTAAACACTATTTTGGCAAGAGTCTACATATGGAAGAGACGAAATATGTTTTAACAGCTTTGAAATATGAAATTAAGAAGTGAAATTATGTGCCGGGCAGGCTGGGTTGGATATTAAGTCGCATGAATTTTGTTATCCTTTATCTAGAGCGACTACCCTATGCTGCTCGCGCATCGTTTCGGCAATACATGTATTCATGCCTATTAATAGACAATGCGCTCAGAGCTCTGTTCCCAGCATAACTATCCATATCTCATACACGTAGTGTAAGTCTTATCTTAGTGGGAAGGTTGAGAGGAAAGTCGGACAATGTTGCAATCAGCATCGTATTTAACGATCTAATTAATGCTTGATAAATATTTTTCCCAGAAAAGAATAACGGTTTATTCTACCTTAATAAAAAATATCGAGAAATATATTGCCGGCTATTAATGGCAATTTATATTTCTCTTGAATGTTTCACTTTCAATACCATGGTTTATCTTAGCTTCATTTTATTTAAATAGCATAAGAATAAAGTATATAGGTTTGTGCATTGCATTTTACAACTTAGCCAAGTCCATAATCTTGTCACCAGTTTTATAACAGACATAACGGCTGCAGTTGTGGGTAATTTGTAAAATAATAAATACAGGGGTTTATTAATGTAGTGAAATCTTATAATAATTATATCTACCAATATATATATATATATATATATATATATATATGTATTTGTAAACAGCCGTTCAATGCAGGAGGTGCGTGTCAATCAACCAATTAAACTGTCCAACCATATTCGAAACATGACGCGATGCCTTCCTCACAATGACGTATTACTTCACTATATCTCATCTGTAAATCAAGTCACTTTTCCAAATTCTAGGAAAACCTCGCTATTGGGTAACAAATAGAACTGAGCCACTCTAGATACTGTGTGAACGAGAGAAATAAAAGCGATAGTTTCATTGGTTCTGCCTGGCTATACATACTGGCTGTGAAATCTGATCATCATCTGCGGTGGATATATATGTAATTCAATACATGAGGAAAACGTGCATCTTTGAGAGAGGTGTTTTGAAATATGTTGACAGTCGTCGTTATAAATCTAACACGGACATTGTATTGTTTATCAGTAATTGAATTTTAACGTGAAAATTTTTAATTTTAACGTGAAATTTGTAAAGCTCCCGAGATCCTAAAAAGAGGTAAGTGCTCTCTTCTGTGATATTTTCAAAGCATCTGACAGGTCTGGCATACAGGTTTGATGCATGATTCAAAACTTTCCATATCCGGGATAAGAGGCAATATTCCCATCAGGAAACAACTTATCTACATAAACAATGTACTCTCTCACAACTAAGTATGATTCATGCAGGCGTTCCACGGGGTACACTTTTGAGACCACTGCTCTTTTCTGATTTGAATCAATGTTATAGCCGCTAATTGATATGTCTACCACTCCAATTTGGTGGTGATTCATCTTTGTGTATAGAATTCAATTTGTATTGGACATCCAACGTGCAATGGTAGTAAACGAAATGTTAGTTTATACTGTCGTTGTTCTTTTCTTCTGTATTTATTTTTCTTTCCATTAGTATCGAACACCATTGTCTCAATTTTTGCATTTCTAAGATAATGAACGTGTCAGGTTACTCACGGGTCATGAGCGCTATCCGCATAGTATTGTACAAGCCCCACTGGCCAAAGGGTAAGTGTTAAGTCCCACTTTGTCAAGGGGTATTGCACAACATATAACATTAGCAACTATAACCCACTCCCTTTTGATACTCGTTATCTAAGAGATGACCGCCCTCGATATAACTGCCCAGTTCGAGTATGAGAATAGATATATTAAACTGAGCAGGTATATTGAACAAACAACTACGAGCCCCTGTAAAGATAAATAAACAATTTAATCAATTACATACACAATTATAAAATTTCCTTTCATTAGGAACGGGTACGCTGTTTAGAAATACAACTTTCACCGAATTACAATAAGATTTGAAATAGATTTAAACAAATTAGTCGTTCTATTACTGATAGTTTTAAATCATCATAGGATCGAGTGGTACAATTGAAGTCATTGATTTGTTCGATTTTCATAACCTGCTATCATTTGATCCTCGTTCACTGTTCTATTGAATGCTGTTCTAGAAGACCCTGTCTCGTCCAATCTCTAGATACTCTGCACTCGACTCGTGGATGTTTCCGCTTGATTCCGGACTTGTCCACTGTATCATGCGTACACTGCAATTTCCATCTCTCAATTCTTTTTCCAACGTGTACGTCGTTATTCCCGTAACTTCACGATCTTCCAAGAAAGCTATTTCCTTCCTTTCAAAAGAAAATTAAAACAACCTATGTCTCTCGTTACAATGGTTACTGTTGAGACTTTCCATTATTCCTGGTTCGAGCAATCAGATATTTCTATCAGTGATAACAACTTTACGGCATGTAATTAACTACACGTCCTCAAATGAATGTAGTTAAACAAATTGTTAATTCGTTTTGCCTTGACCTAATACATTAACGTACTACACAGCGAGGCGTTGAATTATGGCTCTGCCTTAATTCCCACAGCACAACAATCGTATATACGGTCGCTAAATCATCTATGAAATCAAAATTCGGTGAATTCACAGGTATTCTTGTAAATCATTAACTAATGTAATACCTTAAACTTTTACAACATAATCATTATTCCAACAAGATGATGAATTCAAGAAATAACGTAACACTTCATATTCATAACTCATCATAGTGTTTTTACGACATAAATTAACACTACGTCATTCTTAACTAAGAATTAAGGCAAGAATTCCAATTCATAATTCAAAAGCACATTATTATACAAATGTATCAAATGAAATCATACAAGAACTTCCGATTCATAATATAAAACACATTATTATACAAATGTATTAAATTAAATCAATTATACAAATGTATCAAACGAAATCATGCAGACCTGTAAACTAAGCAAACATCATATAAATTGCATCAACAATATACATGGAATTGTGACAGTACCTATGTGTTTTTGGTGTGTCACTCAACCGTTGGTTTGGCGATTTTCGACCACGCTTCCTTAACGAATGTATTTCTCTCAAAAAGCATCCAGAGTCTTAGCGAATTCTATCTCTTGTCCTCAAAAAGGAAAAATTCAGACTAGCTTTTAATTTCACTAGGCCGTTATTATGTTCTACGAATTTTCGTGTGAAAACACACCTCTTATTTAACCGTGACCAATCAGAATCAAATGTATTTTCTCCCGCTTTCCTCTAAAAGTCGCTTACGTCATGGTCAATATGACATGCTTGGTTTTAAGTAACAGAATCTCTGCATGTTCTCAATTCTGACACTTTTCGTGAAAAATTAAACTTTAAAATGTCGCCAGCAGTCAGTCGGCTGCTGAATAAACACGGTTTAATTAGTACAACGGTCGTACTAGACTCTACAGACACCCCTTTGACATAGCGTGTCGTTATAAATCTAACTAATGGCTAACTGGCCTCACCTAATGGTTTATTAATAGATCGACTGAAATTTGCCACTTCACAAAATGATACAAGAGATCGTGTCTTTGCGACCTGTAATTATTGTTTCTTTGATTGCCTTTTTCTTTGTTTGTCCTAACAACCAAATACAAAGAATTAAACTGTTTCGATATAATCGTTCCCCCTCACCACCCTTAAACCTTTTATTCGTATAACCGTCAATGTTCCTTTAAAAAAGATTGAATTCATCCTCTAACAAACCAAATAAAAGCTTTGTAAGGGAGGTTATTCTCGATAAGCAGAGAAAGTTTTGTTCAATCACATTGTTTACTTCCCAATTAAAGATAATAAAATGTGTGAAACGATAGAAGTCTATTAGACAACTACATTTGTTAAGCAGATATAGTTTTAGAAACTAAAGACGGAGGAGCTTAAATTGAACAATTTAATATATTGCTTTGGTCTGTGTTTTTAAACTTGATTTACATTTTACCATATTACGGCCTTCTTTCTTGCTAGGCATTTCTTTCTCTAATAAAAGACAGAGAAGGAATTCTAGCTGTCGTTCAGATTCTATGGATTCTTGATACATACATACATACATACATACATACATACATACATACATACATACATACATACATACATACATACATACATACATACATACATACACACACACACACACACACACACACACACACACACACACACACACACACACACACACACACACATACATACATACATACATACATACATACATACATACATACATACATACATACATACATACATACATACAATATACACATACACACATACACATACATACATACATACATACATACATACATACATACATACATACATACATACATACATACATACATACATACATACATACATACATACATACATACATACATACATACATACACACACATACACACACACATACACACATAAACACATACATACATACATACATACATACATACATACATACATACATACATACATACATACATACATACATACATACATACATACATACATACATACAGACAGACAGACAGACAGACAGATATATATATAATCAAACTATTTAATGGTTAGAAATTGGCATCACTTTAACAACTATCTTTCAACAAACATTGGTTGTTAAATAAATTAATTTGCTTTCCATTAAATACGAAATATTACAAACTGAACACTTGTATCCTCGACTGCAAATAGTTTGCGGTTGTGGTCAAAGAGATGTGAGAAACACCTGTAATAAAATGGCTAGTTTTATATTAAAATAAAATACAGTTTCATGTGATTATGGTATTGGGTGGTAAACTTACCGCAAATTCATAAAATCTCATTAGTATTGAAGAGGACAATGCGTAGAATGATGATAAAATGCCATGATTTTTTTTATTATAGTCAGAATTATTAGGTGACCTGGTGCTTTTTAATTTATTTTCTCACACACTTCACCCGCAAATACTGATATGAAAACTCGCACAAACGCAGATGTTGATTCAGTTATCGTGAAATCCTTTGACTCGATTTATGAAATATACTTGATTAACAATAATTTAATGAAGGGTGTTTAAATATCTATGTTGATAGGTTGATATAAATAGTAACTCCATTCAATATATATATATATATATATATATATATATATATATATATATATATATATATATATATATATATATATATATATATATATATATACGTATGTGTGTGTTTGTGTGTGTGTGTGTGTGTGTGTGTGTGCGTGAGTGCGCGCGCGCGCGTGTGTGTGTGTGACAAAACATTTTATCTTATTGAATGGTTTTATTACGAAAATGACAGTTAAGGATACAATTAGATGGTTGGCATAAACTGCAGGTAAATCTCTATTAAAACAAATCATCCCCTCTATGTTAAAATACTCCAAAAGTCGTCGTCTTGGTATTGTTCATTTTTATTTTCATCTTAATTATCAAATTCATAAGTACCATCGCCAGCAAGATCAGCAAAATGAGTAGTGACTAATGCATACATGTATGAAACCAAAATATTGAAGTCATTATAAAAATTTAAAAAAAAACAAGTATCACCTCCTTTTCTGAATACGAGCAAAATTTCCATCCAATCAATTCAATAGAACCAAATGTATATTTTGTATTCCTGGTTAGATCACAAACCAAAAATTACTATAACGACAGAACAGTTATTTTAAACTGCAACAATTTCTGAATATTTTCCAAGATTTCTCTATTTTAAGTTCATATACCTACAACGAACGGATACAATATGTCATGAAACGATGAACGCCCACTTCATGTAAGATTATAAAAACGGATCGATGTCTTTTCTTGGACTATTTGATTTTTCTTTAATTTGATAACTTTTCTCTGTCAAAAATATTACGGAATATTATCACAAAATCAATTTATCTCCAAAAGGCAAATGAATATCGTGACACGATTATTATACGCTGCATTAAGTCTGTCCTTGTGCTGGTTTGTGTCAAGCATCCACTGCAAATACACATGCGAGTTTGTTGTTTGTCTTGTTTTTTGTACACAGAAATTTCACCAAACAAAAATAAGCGTCGTTTCTTTGTTCTAATTTCGTTTTCAGCAGATCAAGAGATTAAACAAAATAAATTATTAAATAATAAAAACAAATAAAATAAACAAAAAAAAAAACCCAAAAGGTGTAACTGAGCTCAGAAGTCGATAAATGTTATGTCCTTGAAAACAGGTTTGATGCTTTATAAGGCAGTTAAGAATGCATGTTATCGTTATTAAGCCCCATAATTGTTGAAATTACCTCATTTCAAAATATTTCTGTATGTGTGAGGATTCTAGGATTGTCGTTTCTAGTACAAGAAAATACTGTATACATGTGAGGATTTTAGGATTATCGTTCCTATGATAAGAAAATAATGTACGTATAGTATTATTATATTTACTCTCGTTAATGACAATATTTGTTCTTGCAATATATTTATTTGTTATATAGAATTTTCTTTGCTATTTATTATGTGCTCGCAATTTATATTCGTGTCTGCCTAACATATTTTTTTCTAAGGTAGTCGTTTCGTTGACGCTAGCGATAATGTCCGTATTTTCTGAAGTATCTTAAACATTTCACTTCAACCTTGCTTTCTACTTGATCAGTTAGAGTAAATCATAAATTGATAACAACAGGTACATGTCAATAATACAAACTAAACGAATTCAAATAAAGTTGATATTTCAAACGTGGTTACATACTCTCATTATTCTCTCTTTAACGAAGATGGATGACATTAAAATTTTTGGAAACAGTTTTAATTCATGATATAATGGCAGTATTGTTATGTTTCTTTTAGAAAATATTACTAATGCAATTTCAGAAAGAACCCCAAAAGAATTTAAGTTGAATGCAAATGACATAGTAGTCTATCATTTGTCTTGTTTAAGACAGCTTTTGTCCCGTGAAGATAATATTTGTCTGATCAAGACAACGAAATAAATTGGGTAACAATTTGTCTGATCAAGACAACGAAATAAATTTGGGCAGAGGACTTGAAAATAACAACACATTTTTCATATTTAAGTAGCTTAAAGGTGTTTTTTTTTAAATAAAAAGAATAGAAGGCACTCGTTCCGATAAAGTTTCAGTGAACGTTTACTATTACTCTCAAAAGACTACATGAAAACAGAAATTGTGTTGAAGGTACCCTTAGCAGTAAAGACTGCCATTTAACCAATGAGCAAGCACCAACAACACGCAATGCAAAGAATGTTCCCAACATGGAAGTAGATAATTGATATACGATAGAAACCTCTTTATGAGATTGTTGACGTTGTCTTAATTTAAAAACTCTCTCTATGATGAGCCACTTGTTCTATCTCTTCACTGGTTTCTAGCAAATGTTAAAATATTTAACTTTTCTGAAACACAAATTAATCGCGATATAAATTACATGAAAGTAATTATTTATTACGAATTATGAAGTTTTGTACATAAACTACTGTTGCAAATCTAATTCGATCATTAATTCTGTGCTGCGAAGGTTTTACCTCTTACTGAGATTCGGTTTATTATCATAACCAAGAAAAACGCTTTTCTTTGAAACAAACAACCTAAATTTGGTACACAAAAAAAGGACATGAGATAACAGGTAGACCAATCTACAGGTGGATTGAAAACTGCAGTCCTGGAATGTGAAAATAAATATGTATTTAGACATATATAATAAAAAAGTTAGTCAATGAACATATAACATTTTTTGATTTATTAAAAAAAAACACTCGATAACATTTGTATTGACATATATTTTTGTTTGGTCATAAGCCTCACTTTTTTATTTGCATATAGTGACACAATTTTGTTATTTACGCGCTACAGTTTTCTCTTTGTTTTACTTTCGCGCTGAAGTTCATGTCTCATTATATTTTACTATCTACAAGCTGCTCTTTAGCTTCAAACACAAAGTAACTTTTTTTTTCAACGATGAAGATTAATTACAAAATAAAGAGGAAATAAAACCCGGTGATTAAAATACGTCGTCCCATAAGGTTCACACATTTTATAGTTACAAATATGTTCATTGCAATGATTTTGTCTCGCAATAGGATTGATATGCTTCTATTAAATCTAATATTGTTTAACCATTGGAAAATCAATTTCTTCCTTACATGTCGTATGTTATTATAACATGGACTTCTCAATAGTATTGAATGGCATATTTGGATTTTTTCGCTATATGGTTACATGGAATATCATATCTACTTTGGACTTCTCCACGTCATTACACGGTATATTATATTATCTATTCTATATCTATGTATTATTACTTGGCATATTATATTGTCTATTCGGACTTCTATATGATTACATAGTATACTCTATGACTTATTGACTGTAATCACGGCAGTAGATTCAAAGTTTTCTCAACCCAACTTTCTTTGTGCCATCACCAAACATTTGATCAAGATTTCCAGGCAATGGCTAAAGAAAACAAATGCTGTCAAACCTCGGTAATATGGATTGCATTATATATTATATAAATAAGTTTCCATTTGCCTATATATATATATATATATATATATATATATATATATATATATATATATATATATATATAATAGCTTTAGTTCAAGCATGGCACAGTCACAGCTGGAAAGACCAGTTTTATTTACTTTGATACCCAGTGTTCCACTAAATTAGTAAAATGTTGTTTTCTTAATCTCCAAATACCCCAAAAGCCTAAAACCCCAAACAATTCCACAATTTGCGATATCAGATGTAAGACCAGGATGCATCGAGTGCTTAACTGGAAATATCCTTATTATTTGATAATACTTACAGTTTTCTGTGCTCGCTGGATGAAACTGTCAGAATTGATTGATTGCTATAAAATATTTAATCCCGACACCCAACCTCTTGTTTGAATAATTTACTTTATAAGTAGATACTTCAGTTTGAATATTTCAAATTAAATTGCATTTATATTAGTTCGTCGTTAACGTATACATCAAGTATGCTATCTATCAAGCGATAACGTTTATTTTTTTAGTAGCATGGACTCTTCGAATATAGAAAAGAAACAAAAACTTGCTATCACGGCGGTTGTTTTGCCAGGCCAGACAAAGAACCAGATCGGTTCATGACTTAATCTACTGAAACATTTCATAAGATCCAAAAACTGTATCATCTACTATCATAATTTCACGATCTATCACGTATTTTTTTCATATCTGACGAAACAATCTTAAGTTTAGTAAATATATGTATATATTGAAATAAAAAAATAGGCACAACAATCAATGTAACATTTTTCTCACGCAGCTTTGAGAGTTAATGTATATTTTCGACAATTAATAATAGTTTAAAATTTAGTGCCACGAAAAGTTTGTAGAAATTGATCGTTTATGTCTGGAGGAATGATTACGTACGATCATAATATATCTTGTCATATCGGAAAATTATGCAACCTAAAATATTATTTCACAGAACAAAATACGGGTACTCATCGTTCTATTGAATTCTATAGCACCCTGTGTACAAACCCAAACCTTTAATGAGAACCGAACAACTTAAAATGATAATCGATGACAATTTGCAAATGATTTTTATTAAACTATATTCCTTATCTACCAGAATAATAATAAGAAGATTTTTTTTTTAAAAAAAGGCAGAGATTGAACTCGGTTATTCCGTCAGTTTTCATTTATGGCAGGGTCTCAGATGCTGTTAATCATTCGAATAATAATAGTCTGTTTGAAGTTAATGCAATTAAGCGTCAAGCTATTACCTAAAAATAAATGAAAGAAAATGCCAGTCCTGTATTTGTTGCAAATTAACAAGTTTTAAGTTGAAATATTCCCTTTTACGATAGGAAAACTTCAAGTGTGGTTCGAAATAAATTAAACAGAAGTTCAATGTTTCTTTGATGGTAAGAAAATATCTCAATTTTTATTCATTCTTGCAATGAAAACTAAGGAAATTGATATTCATCAAAGATTTAATGTATATGTAAATCTTGCACCTATAAAATGGAGGAAAATGTTTTTTTCTGCATGATTTAAAGTTCAATTTTCATGATAGAAAGAGCTATTATACCTAAATTACTTTTGTTTCGAACAGGAAAACAATTAGAGAAAAGACGTACGTTGCAACTCTTGCTTGTTGATTTTTCATTATCCATTTTGAATGTATTTTTCATCGTCCATTTTTATTGTATTTTTCATCGTCAATTTTGACTGTATTTTTCATCGTCCATTTTGATAGTATTTTCATCGTCTATTTTGAGCTTCAGCTTAAACATCGTGCCTAGAGCTGTCAAAGATTCATCACACATGAAAACATTAACTTTGTTAAAAAATGCATTTTTCATTTGTCAAACTTCCTTTCCGTATGACCAATTAATCACATTATTTCATACAGAATTCCTCCAACAATCGTGACAATTTTCATTGGATGTTCATGCTATTTTAAACAGTTCATTTAGTAACGTGAGATTATTTATGTTAATTCAAATAACAATATTTAATCATGTACTTGCAAAATCCAGTGTAAAGATTGAATAAACCTGAAAAATTAAATCTGTACTTTTTGCTTTCGTATTGCCTGAGACGTTTTGTCAGATATAGATTCAAATATATATATATATATATATATATATATATATATATATATATATATATATATATATATATATATATATATATGTATATATGTATATATGTATGTATATATATATATATATATATATATATATATATATATATATATATATATATATATATATATATATATATATATATATATATATATATATATATATATATATATATATATATATATATATATATATATATATATATGGGGCTTGTCCACTTTGCAAAATGAGTCGGGGAAAATACTGCCCATGGACCGGTTACGTTCATTTACATCATAGGGCGTGGCTTTACAATCACATATCCGGTCCGCGCCCTGGAGTAAGTTGTCTATGCCTGCTTCATCAGCTGTTTGTATTTATATTTAAATGGAATTATTTTGTGTTATCTAAGTCTTATAACATTTTTTCTCTTGGACCAAAGGTAAATGGCAAATGCTTCCCATTTCCTTCTGCATTACAACAAAGTATAAATTAAATTTCATAATGCACCATTAAGCATTGTATTCCATATTTTATGAACACCGCATTACGAAGTATCATCAGATGTTTCATTAAGTATTTTCATCGTAAATCCAATTTTTTAATTCCATATTGTTAATAATATTATTATAAATCACGAAATGAATGCACAACCAGTCTTTCCTGCATATGTCTCTGTATTATGCGCGACAATTACATTAGGCGCAACATTTAATGTAGCGATTAATAGGACTGCAAATGCATACAGTTTCAATAATCAACATTCTAAGTACTGTCTGCATCTATTAATGCACACTGTATCTTCTAGTACAGGGTAATTCATTAGAATAACATTCAATTATGAGAGAAGAAAAGATTTTGCATGCGAAATTCATCATGATGTATGAAAAATACTATATTTAATATAGACCAACAGTAGCATTAGTTTTGGATGTAAAAAATTAGTTCTTGTAATGAATGGACCTAAAAAAATGAACCATTATAAAATTAAAATTGTTATTATTATTATTATTATTATTATTATTATTATTATTATTATTATTATTATTATTATTATTATTATTATTATTATTATTATTCAATATAAAATAATTTTTCACAAAGAAATAAATGAAAAGTGAGTAAGTGCTGTACATTAGAATGATAAAGAATTAATGACAAATGCAACAGTGAGATAGACTGACTACCCCAAAAATGTGTTGTTATAAAGCGCAAAATATACATTGATAGAGTTTTGAAAATCCCTATTAGTCATTTGTCATTCAAGGAAAACTACTTATAAAAATAACCCCGGGAGAGCGATACTAAAATATATAGATATGCCCAGACTAAAATGCGTGCCTGTTCAAAATGAAACTAAAAACGGAATATTGCAGAGAGAAGAAAAAAATTCATAAGAGTTGTTTCTATCTAAATGTTAGAAGACAAAATGGGGAAAATTGTTAAGTTCTGTCATAGAGTCAGAACGTTATGGTGTAGATACTGAAAAGTCAACTTACAAGACCTGTAAATAGAGTCAAAGTTATCTTAATAACTAACCTAAACATCTTGTCTGCTTATTAATCTGAATTTAGCATCATATCCTTCAAATAGTTCTTATGAAATAAATCCATGGAAATATAAATTAAGTACATCCTTAAAATAATGAAGTTCAAACATTTTGGAACAGAACCAAATACCATGCATAGAAATTGTGCTTCTCGATTGATAATTAGTTTCCAATAGACCTATAAATACAAAATTTCTTCTTTTCGTCATTTTAGCTTTAATTACACACACACATTATAATATATCCGAGTTTAAAATTATCCCAGTTATACGTTTTTCTAATTTGACGAAAGTAAAATTGCGCATAAATTTAAGTCTAATTACCTTTAAGCTTATTGGAAAGCATAAAGACTTTTAGGTGCAAATGCATTTAGGTGTTACTTGGGTGGCGAAAGATTGGTTTTCTCCAACTATTTGATCTATTCACAGTAGTAAGGGTTTCACAGGAACACACCATATATATTAGATATTAAAAGAAATATGCAATGTTCCCCATCTTTCAAGCTTAATGGCATATAATGGGCCACCACTTGGAGAATATAATGATAAAGGAAACCAATCCAGTGATCCACAAATCCGCGAGCTGATAACACTCTGTATCTTAAATTAAGTGACCAACTTCAAAGTATATTCACAAGAAACCGTGAAAGCATACGTCAGAAGGAGCAACTGTACGAATATGCCATGTCTCATTTATATTGGCACACATGGAAAATAGAAGCATACGGGCAGAAAATATATCAACTCAACACGTTCCACTATACGCATTATCTAGTGTCTGCCAATCGAGGATCAACAGTATTCAACAGAGGACATGTAAACATTTCGAACACTCTGGCAAATAAAGTTACGTATCCTCTTGGCCATGGTATCAAAAGCCTCCATTACTTTTATAAATAATACCTGAATGATCAATTATTTTCAATCATTTCTCTATTCTGAACCTCGTACATTTTTGTGGCAAATTAAAGTATTGCATTGCAAATTTTCAGGTCTAGAATAAACGAATAAATAAAAAAAAATTAAAAATAAATAAATAAATAAATAAATAATTTAAAAAAAAAATAGTCTAAATTTACTTTTGAAGTTGTCATGACAACAATTTATGCTGGGAACTTCAATGTGTCAACGGTAATGCACAGCTTCAGGTTAGCATATGCTTTATGCATTATGTTTTTAATGTAATTTTGTTTAGCAAATTTCATTTTTCAACTCTTAACGTAAATATAAATTAGACGTCATAACGCCAGCTGTATTTCATTGGATCAAACAAAATATCACGAGTTTTTAATGTTCATGTGTTGATAAATACCTTTCCCCCCATAAAAAAGGTAATATATATTTCATCTGTGCCCATCTTAAATAACAATATATATTACTCATCTTAATAGCAATATATTGTACTCATCTTAATAGCAATATACTGTACTCATCTTAATAGTAATATACTGTACTCATCTTAATAGCAATATACTGTACTCATCTTAATAGCAATATACAGTACTCATCTTATTAACAATATACTGTACTCATCTTAATAACAATATACAGTACTCATCGTATTCATATCAATAACAACACAGTGTACTTATCTTAATAACAATATATAGTACTCGTCTTAATAACATAATAAGGGATCACTGTGTCTTTGTGTCCAATTTCAATGACCAATTCATTCCACGTTGCTGGGCCCTGGTATGCAAAAGAACGTTGTCCATATGACTTCGTTTTCATAGTGAGAATAATGAGTATACGATTGTCAGAAGAGGTAGCGTAAGAATCTTGCTGGTGTGTATACATGGGTGAAGCCAGATAGGTATGCTGGACTGGAGTTCGTCAGTGAAACGTAGCACAGAGAACAAATTTTGTGTTTGATTCTGGATCGAATGGATATACAGTGGTAAAGAGCAGCGGGGAGGTGTGCTCTGATCGTGGAACTCTAACGATGATCCGAGCAGCTGTATTTTGAACTTTGTGTGAAGTTTCTGAAGTAGATATTGAGAAGAACCAGACAGAATTGAGTTACAATAGTCCAGTTTTGAAAGTACTAATGAACACAAGTGTTTTAGTTTCAGTGGCATCAACTGAAATAAATTTGCGAATGGAGCTGATGCGTCTCAGCTCAAGATATGCAGCCTTGGATATGTTCATGACATGTTGGTGCAATGTGAGAGTACTATCTAGATTAATACCTATATTTCATACTGACTGTGTGAATTTAATGTTGGTGTTACTGATATTTATTGTCTGAGGTAAAGGATGTGAATGAAAGTCTTTGTATTGTGTTATATATATATATATATATATATATATATATATATATATATATATATATATATATATATATATATATGTGTGTGGGTGTGTGTGTGTGTGTGTGTGTGTGTGTGTGTGATTAGAATTTTTAAAGTAGCTTTACAAATTTTCATTCATATCATTACGATGTCTGCAGTGAGGCAGTTTATAGTGATGTCTAGCAATTGCATTTATGAATCGTAATATTTTGTCCAAACATTTCTCCTTGCATCTTCTTTTGAATCACGTTCTTCCATCGTTATTTCTGTCCCATTATCCCGTGATTACTTCTGGCTTATATTCTCCCATGTTTATTTCTGTCCAATATTCTGACCAAATACTTCTGTCCCAAAGTTTCTCATGATTGTTTCTGTCCCATATTCTCCCACCATTACATCTGTCCAATTTTCTCCTATAGTTACGTCTGGTCCATATTCTTCCATGATTGCTCTTGGACCATATTCACTATATTTTGATGTGATTTTCTCTGTCACATATTATTCCACGTTACTGTTGCATAGTCTCCCTCAGTGACTTTTGGCCCATACACCCAGCATTATGTATGTACTATAGTTGCAGTAGACTACTTTTAGTCCACATTTTCCATGATTTTATTTCTTCCATATCTTCCTACCATTACTTCTGGCCCATTGTTTCCTATGATTATGTTTGGTCCAAAGTCTCCTTTGATGACTTCAGGCCCATATTATCTCATGATTACTTTGGTCCCATAAAATTATGCTCCATACACTCATAACTGTTTTTGTCACATGTCCTCCAATGATCACTTCTGGTCCATATATCTCCATGATAACTTCTGGTCCATATATTCCCATGATCACTTCTGGTCCATATCCTCCCATGATAACTTCTGGTCCATATATTCCCATTATCACTTCGGGTCCATATATTTCCATGATAACTTCTGGTCCATATATTCCCATGATTACTTTTGGTCCATATCCTCCCATGATTACGTTTGGTCCATATCCTTCCATCATTAATGTGCTAAATATTCGCACGTGATTAGTTATGGATCACATTTTGCATACTTCTTGCCAGTAATTTCCATTCATTACTACATATTCTCTCAAGATCACCTTTTGATCTGTATTCTTCCATGAATACTTCCGGCCCATATTATTTAATAATTACTTCTCTCCTTTACTCATCTGTCATTTGTGTTGTCGCATATTCTCCAATGTTCACTTCAAGGCCATATTCTACCATGATTAATTCTGGTTTATATCCTCCCATCTTTACTTCATTTTCAGATCCACACATGATTACTTCTGCACCATATTTTCTGTGGTTTCTTCTAACCTATATTCCTCCAACTTTAGTATTGTCCCTTATTCTCCATGATTTCTTGGGACCCATATTCCCCCTCCAGATTTTCTCCCATTATGATAACTTCTGTTATCTAGTATACAGTGATTACTTCTAGCCCATACTCAGCCATTATTACTGCTACATATTCTTCCATGATCACTCTTTGATATTCGCCTCTGATTGCTTCAGACCTATATTATTCCATACTTATTTCTGTCCCATATGATGACCCATCTTGTTCAATGATTGCACCTTGTCTAGATTTGTCCACCAATATTTCCGTCCCATAAAATCCCATTAGTATCCCTGCCCCATATTATCCTACTATTACGTATGTACCATATTGTCCCATGATCACTTCTGGCCCATATTCTATCCTGATTACGTCTGGCCCATATTATCTTACTTGTGTTTCGTATTCTTCCATCAATAACTATATTCCCCATTCTCGTATTTTAGCACAATTAAGTCTATCTTATAGTCTTCCTGATTACGTCTGGCCCATATTTTCCCATTACGTCTGGCCCATATTTTCCCATTACGTCTGGTCCATATTTTCCCATTACTTCTGGCCCATATTTTCCCATTACGTCTGGCCCATATTTTCCCATTACGTATGGTCCATTTTCTGCTTGGATTAATTCTGTCCCATATTACCCCATGATTTCTTCTCTCTCGTGTTCTCCCAGCAATACTTCTATCCCATAGTATTCCAGTATTGCTTCTAGTCCCTATTTTCCCATGATGACATATGGCTGATGTTCTCGATGATTACTTCTGGACCATATTCTCGTATGATAACTTGCTGTGCCATATTTTTACGTGACGTTTTCTGAGCATATATTCTCCCCACATATTCCACCACGATTGTTATTTGAGCATGATCTCTGATGATTACGTTTGGTCCATGTTCCACGTGATTACTCAAAAATAACAGGTGAAGTTAAATCACTTGAGAGTCAAATTTATTGCGAATTTGAGCTATTGTGACCGTCTAATAAAGGTTAATATGATTTTTTTTCTTTTTTTTAAATGTCTTAGTAGCACCTTTTTGCAAGTGACTTTCATTTTTGTTTTACTTCTTTAAGAATGGATACTTTGACAAAGCTTCAGTAACCGAATCTTGGAATATAAAATACATAATTTTACATAAGGCGATTTTAATGGTATGAAGATAACAATTTACAATACACTGTTGTTTTTTTTCTCTAAACGAAATAATTTAAAGCTTTTTTAAAAGCATTGTTATTTATTCTTGTCCTCCTCCAGAAGATTATACAAAAAAAATATGATAAATTGTGTGTTCAGCCAGCCAAAATCCAAAAGAACAACGGATGGGGATAATATCATGGGATTAAAGCAACCAACTGCCACCAAGTTGCCATATTTTGGTACAGATCATTGATTGCAGACAAAAGACTAAAACCGGTCTAATACACGTGTAATCATCATGTTGGTCTTTAACTTAGTCCATTGCCCGCATGCTTATATTCCTGCTGTTACAACAAAAGACCGTGCATAGAAATTGCATAACTTAAATTCTTCAGCCTTCCGACCAAACAGAATTTGTAATTTACTTCCAGGGATGTATGTCAAAAACCACGCAGGCCTTGAAAGCAACTTCCAATTTGTTGTTGCAAGTGATTGATACATGTTTGGGGTTCATCACAGCATGTTGTCATTCGTTGCTTGATGTGACAAATATTTCCTGTCCATGCGTGTTCACTGTTCAGATATGAAGGGATA
>JARLTB010000139.1:4612500-4940000 GCA_030141615.1 Unio pictorum
AAATTAAAAAAAAAAAACAAGTATTACTCTCTCTAACCTCGGTCTCTGCTGACACTCACAAACTGTCTTCTCGCCTACCCGGCACATTAACAAAATCAAACAGCACATATATTTTCTTCCAAATTTAGCAAATCATCAGAACCTTTCGGAAACTAAGAAGTTTCAAAATTTCAAAATTCATGCAAGACGACAATATTCGGTTAAACACCCTGGAATCGAAGGACACCCTCCTGTTGACAAGCAGCATGCTTTTCCGCCCATTTCCTCCAATGTCTCGACCGAGCGACAATATAAGCGTGCAATGCATTAATATATCCACAAGTTTTTGGTACATTTCCCGCTCAACCACTCAACCAATGCTTACCCAATTATACATAAGTGAGTGTTATTGGGTCTATTCCCACTCATGTTAGCCCTACCTCCATTTATGCCGTTTGTGAGGCTAAATGAACAGTGCTCCTTGAGAAAATAAATGCCTGGGGGATGAGGCAATGATTCCTTCCCTCAGGAACAATTTTCAGGCCACTGTGCGGTCATTAACTCGAGGTACATGTACTTAATGTACGCACACCTCGTTAATCCAATTAATCAACCAATCAATGCATGTTTGTTTAATTCAGTACAACGGCTGTTTGCTATTTTGTACAAATTTACTGCTTAAGAAACATACGTAATTGTTCATCAGTAACTGCTGGTTATTACGAGGCGACCTCTACCGAGAAGCACTCAAAATAGAACGTTCTGTTACAGCGGCGAGAAATAGATTCGCCTTCCGTATCAATGTTAAGTTAATAATTTTATGTCGCTGCTGTAGGGTTTAAAGTGCCATAACAGTGTATCCACACTTATTCAGTTTATTTTTTGGTTAATTAGAATATATATTCAAAATACGAATGTAAAAAATCCGATTGAAAAATTTTAAGTAATAACTGCATGGGAGCCGATCTAATATCGCATTTGAACCTGTTTACGATAATAACCGAACGCAACTGCCGACCACTTCCGGTATTTAGTGAAAACAAAGCGTGACGTCACATTATGAACACTTGTAAATAATAGCTGAGTCGGTATCATCACATTATGAAAAAGTCTTCAGAAACTCAACACGAAAGTTGCGATTTTGAAGGAAGTGAATTGTCACTGTCCTGCGGGTCTTAGCCATTCGAAGATGGTGATTTAATAAGCTTAGAATATTATGATAATGGTGTACGATATTTGCAGTAGTGTTTCACAGTATCATATTCGTTTACAAATGAATGTTTCTCACCTGTAATAAAGGATGTAAAAGTGTATTGCATTTCATGGGTAGAGACCTATTTATACGTTGATAAGTAAAAGGTACATTGGATAACAGTTGTAAGCTTCGAAAACCTGTGAAAAAAATGATACGATTTATAAGTACTTAAGATTCTTAGGAGAGGACGTCCTCTTTCGCACAACTGTTGAAATAGGCATGATATTTACTGATATATGATAGCAAATTTGAATTCATATTTTGTACACTGTATTATAAGTTAAAATTTCTAATTTCTTTTATGTATGCAAATAGTGTATGTTATAAACTATGAAATAACCCTTTTTTATGTGGTAGTCATCTTTCTTTCATCTCTAATTTAATTTTACTGGTGCTGTACTAAATGTTTTACCTGTTCCTGACATAAGTCAGTTTGCGTCATTGTATTGTGATGTTGATGTATTCATAAATATAGGAATAAATTTGATAAGCACAGCACAATGCATTAAAGAAAACTCTTATTTTAGGTGTAATTGTGGACATTGCTTGGTAATGCCCACAGCAAGGGAATGTGTATATTATTGTGACATAGAGAAGGTCAAAAGTGTCTGCAATGAATACCAGTCATAAAATGTATAACACACCATCCATTGTTCAGTCCAGTTTGTCTCGACATGCTTTAATAGTTGTATACTATCAGTATAGACAACAATTTGGAAAACGTCCAGAACAAGGAAATGAGTAAGTAAAATGTCTAAGTAATTTTTCATGTTCTTTTGTTTTCGTGATCTATGCATGACAGCATAGTATTGGGATTATTAATGCAGAAAATAAATGAACCACTTTTTCCAGTCATTTTATGCCACCTTCATTGATTGAACCCCTCTTTTTGAGGCATGCACCGTCTAACCTTTATACCACAGTGATACTGATAAGTCATGCCCCAAAAAAACAACCACATATACATGTTCAAATATTGTTTTATTTCATTTTTTTGTCAGAAAATAAAATGGTTATATATATATATATATATATATATATATATATATATATATATATATATATATATATATATATTTAAATGATAAATGACATTTATCTAATGTGGTGATTAATCACTAGTGACAAAGTCATCAAATTAATCACTGTGGTAACCGTCCGCTAGCTCATCAATAAACTCTCGGTATACACCACTATCCATGATACCACCCTCAAGTAGTCGTCTGCAGATATCAGCGGCCTCATTAATTATTTCCGGTGAGTTATTTCCAGCTCGTTTCCCTCCTACGAGAATTTCTAATCGTGATATGTCTCCGAGAATACTATTAGGACAACGAATTAGACCACTACCTGAAAACCCCCTTGGATATCCATCTCCATTTTTTTCAGTTGTACCAGTTGCACCTTGTTTGTCCTTTTCCTGATCTTGTAAGTATCTAAAAATTTCATCATCATCTTCAAGTGGTGTATCCCATTGAGGTTCTTCTTGTTTGTTTTTATCCGTGTTGGTGTTTGACGTTTCCTCTCTAAATCATCCTCAAGTGGTATATAACATTTAGATTCTTTTTCTTGTTTTTTTTTTTCTTTGTCTCCGTGTTGGTGTTTGACGTTTCCTCTCTAAATTATCCTCAAGTGGTATATCCCACTGAGGTTCATCTTGTTTTTTTTTGTCTCCGTGTTGGTGTTTGACGTTTCCTCTCTTGTTGTCATATTTCTTGTTGTTCTTGTATGTCATAATTATCAACTCCTTTTTAAAATTCTATATACCCCAATTCTCTTCTACTTAAACGATCAATCCTCTTGCTTATGTTATACAACCCATCAACCCAGTTATCGCGTCATATTATAATTCCTTTATAATCGTCTTTTAAAAAATAATTTTTTTAATAATAAATTTTAACAGCAAAATCGCCAAAAGCGTGATAATCGCTGGGTTTTAATAATTGAATTTGTTTTATTAGTGTTCTAGCCTCATCGGTAATTTTATCCACTAAAGAAACACTTTGTTTTACCAATATCACCCTGTTGTTCTTCTTCATCATGTGGTTGTTGTTTATCTCCAGCTATCTTTTTTAACAACGGGAGAATATCTTTTTATCTATCCTCTTCGTCAACAGTCTCTCCCAATATAGCTCTCTCAGTAGTTGTAGTGACGGGTTCGAATAACTGTTCAATGCCCGTTGTAAAATCGGTTTGAAATTATTGTCTCGTTTGGAGCTTATTTCGAACGGAATCACGAATCGGAATAAATTTCTTAATCGCAGCTAATCGTTCGCGTGCTAATTTAGTTGTTAGGGCTTCACCTACCATTATAAATATAATATACGATCTAAATTGTAAGTGAAAACTTACCCACCCCCGACACTTTGTTCATTACTTCCGCGTAGTGATAAATCACCGAACACTATCTTACCTGTCTATACAAATTCGTTCTAGGTGAGTAAGCGCATACCTGTCTATAGAATTATTTGTCAATTGGGCTTTATTGTATGCGGATTACTCACCTGCAATGGTTTGGGCATCAATCAGAGATTTTTCACTGAGTTGAGGTAACTAAAGGGGGATTTTCATTTTGTCTGATGATTTCTTCTCTTATTGTTTTTGATTTTCGAGTTTATTGTGCGTTTCATTTCATATTGTTTGCCCAATTCACTTCTGACCTTTTCGACAACAATGAACAGCGGGATAAATTTGTTGATGTCGTTACAAAATGCAAGTGAGTCATTTACAGCGTGTTGAATTCTCTTTATAAAAGAATAGGATTTCGGTAGCACATATTTATTATTCCGAGCGCTGTCATCAATATCTTGAAAATCAGAAAGAATCCGATCACCATCTAATTTATCTGACAATTGAATTCCTTGATTTTTCAAATTTGAAATCTCGTTAATAATGACCTTCATATTTTCGAAATTCATTATATGATATATTATATATTTAATATGAAATAATAAAAATTAGGGATCATTTGTTTGACCCGTTTTCGTATGATATGATGAACTCCATTTGCTGTAAGTTGTTATTCACATCTTATTGCGCCTAGAGATATTATGCAAGTTATGATATAATTATATATGATATGATTATATATGATTATATATGATTATATACGATATGATGAACTCCATTCGCCCTAAGGTGTTATTCACACCTTATTGCGCCTAGAGATATTATGCAAAATATGATATGATATGATGAACTACATTCGCTCTAAGGTGTTATACATGAAAAACCCCATTTGGAACCCTTCAGGTGTTATTCACATCTGAGAGGCCTTGAGGTACTACGAAGCATAGTCTCCGAGAGGGGATCTAACTCGTCAAATAACGTGTTAGAACTCCAAGAAGGTATGCTTGGTGAATGGACGTCACATATACATATAGATATATATAGATATATACATATATACAAGTATTTACATAATGGTATTTACAATGAAAAAATATGGTATTTACAATGATATATACAAATAGGACAGCACAAGACAATACAACATATAACAATGGATTATAGGTGGACACACAGCACATACACACACGGGGCTTTTCTACATTCAAACTGAAGCCACCATACCCCCAACAAAATCACCCGGGTTGAATGCAAAAACACATTCACACCGTATGACGGAATGTGACATATGGTGGTTTCACGGTTTGAATTTGGAATGGCTTAAAGCCCAATTATTATATAGAAAAACCTTCCGATCGGTACCATCGACAATAATGTCTGCCACGAGATTCGAACGATGGGCCCCAGGACGAGATCCCAACCTTGTATGGAATACACTAGTGTTCGTAATATACAAGTCTATAACATTTTGAGTACGATATATGTGTATGTGAACCACACAAAAAAGCCATTCAGTCATCAAAAAATCCCATTGACATACTTGACTACAACAAAAGAGTTATCGTTGTTTCAAAACTACACACACAAGCATACACGAGTTATTCCCCTTAATACTACATATGATAATTTAGATGTAAACGAATTCAATTCTATTTTTAATTTTTTTTTAGAAAAAGCCGATCTAGTGATATTCTCTGCAACATATCGTACTGAGGGTATACAAATATCGAAATAATTTCCAGCTTCATTCATTTATTGAAATACTCTTTCTTCGTTATTTTCTGTTTTAAATAATTTTATAGGTTTCGCATTTTTCGAGTTTTTTCCAGTCCCTCCTTGTTTGATGTTTTCACTTTGTGTTATAGCTCGTAGATTCGATAAAGAATTGTTCTTAGGATTCGAATCAATATGATCAACTACAAAACCATCTTTTTGATCAATCCATTGTAACATTCATATATTATACGGTGTTTGAGATATATTTTCTTTTCAGCACCAAATATAAGTAATCCCATACAATTGTCAAAACCAACTGGTTTCTTCAGCCTGCGGTGTCTGACAATACCGTCACGAGATGCTTCATAATTTGTAATCACGGGATGTGGTTGAAATTCTTGGTTTATTTATATACTAAATACTATTTGTCTAATTGTCTATTTGGTTTAATTATATTATTACATGAGAATCTATCAATGTAGTCTTGAGGTGTTCTTATGATTTTGTTCTTGACAGAGTCAGAGTCATTAATGGAGTTTTTAACGGAATCATTGATTCTATTATCATAATAGCGCTTTAACTCTCTGTATCGCTTACCACCACAACTGAGGCACAACTGCGACTTACCACGCACACCTACTCCACATTGTATGCAAGGTACGGGCCCAAAACTTCCACGACGTACGCTTTGTAAATGATATCCACAGAATTCATTTCTGCATGATTTGTTACAAGCGGTTACTGATCCTATCATAAGCCATTTGCAATGATTCATTATATAATAAATTCTTTATTTAAACATTTGTTTTAATTATAATATGGAGGAGTTCGAGAGATTATCGACAATTACGCCTTGGAAAAATGTTGAATTCAATCTCGATAGAGTCGCCACTGATGTACCAAAGGGTCTAATAAGTAATAGAAGCATGATAGATAGAATGCGTGATGCAGTTAATGAATTCAAGCGCGATGGAGCATCTCACTGTTGGTCAACATTTTGAATTGATGGTTGTGTTGATGCTACCATGAACGACGAAAGAGCAGCAGTGATAATCTCACATCTTGACAAGAAAAAGTATTTTTTTAGAGTGAAATTCATTATCCACTCAGAAACGGGGAATTGGATTATACGCGACAAATTTAAACCCATCCTGAAAAATAAGAGAACTGTCACTGTGAGTCAGGATTCAAAACCAGAAATTCTGTCTGGGATTGACAATCCGTATTACGAGAGATCCTATCCTGTAACCGCGGTTGTTAATGGGATCTATCCGATAAATGATAAACCGAGTATTGAAAAATTAAAACCCATAAAATATTCGTCGTTGAATTGTGTAGCATAACGATTAATAGAGCATTTTACAAATGCGTTGCGTATAAACAAATTGACGGATCTAAGACGCAAAAAAATATATGAATGGGGATTAACAGTAAAGGAGAGCGGAGCAACAATTCAAAATGTGGCCGCGTTAGAGAGGATACTAAAATTCCCGATATCCGTAGAGACAGTAACAGGCGAGATATTATATGAACCGAAATATAAATCGAGAGGATCTTCAATCAAAATTATTGACCATAATGCACACGTTTGGATCTCCGCAGTAACAATATTTCCGCGGGATAGAAAAATAAAATATTTCACTGGAAATTTATTTTATTTTATTTCTCACTCAAGTAAAAACAATCCTGTGTCAGTGTGGTTATTTCAGAGTTTTGAAGACGAAGAGGGTAAATTCGATCAATTTGTAAAACCCAATGGCGAATTATATCGTACTGAAGCCCTCCACAATGAGATGAAAAAACAAGCTAGTGGTTTTTCAACGGAACACGACGAACAATTATTAACAAACTGTTTTACAATTCCATCGGTTGCAGCTCATTTCATGAGAAAGAGAAATCCATGGAAACCAACAAGAACAGAACTTCTCTCAGATATCCAAGATAGTTGTGTTGATTATGGCCATGGTGGATTATGGAATACAAAATACGACCCTGAAAGTATTATTTCGGTTGATATGATTGCGTGTTATCCAGGGAGTTTTCTTGGGTACGGAGATGCTCTGAATACTTCAAAAGATTTGGTCATCCCACACATGAGATGACCCGTTTTGCGATTAATGGACTACTGAACCGGATTCGCTCGTGTGGTATCATTTGAGTTGGCTAAAGGACTTCATACTGCTCAGACCTGTACAACCACAGACCTACAATGGACCCAGACATACTCAACACCCCATCAGTGACCAACACTGACAACTATCCCATCCTCCGAGAAGAAGTTGAGGCTGCAGTGAAAGCATTGAAAAAGGGAAGGCAGCAGGAGTAGACAACATTCCTGCAGAACTCGTCCAAGAAGGGGGTGAAGCCATGATAAGCGCCCTACTATGGTATGGCATGCAGCCCTTTGGTCCACCATGAAGCTGTACAACATCAACACTAACCTGATCATAGTCCTAAAAAGCCTTTACAGCAAGGCCACCATCGCAATATGCTTCAACGGTCAAATAGGAGATTGGTTTAGGACAACTATGGGAGTCAGACAGGGCTGCTTGCTTTCACCTACTCTCTTCAACATCTTCCTTGAAAGAATCATGACAGATGCACTGGAAGACCATGAAGGAACTGTCAGTATTGGAGGCAGAATAATAACGAATCTGCGCTTAGCTGATGACATCGATGGCCTTGCAGGAAATGAGGAGGAGCTAGCTCAGTTGGTGGAAAAACTGGACAGGACAGATACTGCTTTTGGTATGGAAATCAGTGGAGAGAAGACCAAATTGATAACCAACAACACCAGTGGCATCAGCACTGACATCATGATTAGAGGCCAAAAACTGGAAACAGTTAATAGATTCAAGTACTTAGGAGCCATCGTGGCAGGCGAAGGATCGAAACCAGAATTATTGTCCAGGATTGCGCTGACAATAACAGCAATGGCAAGGCTGAAGACAGTTTGGAAAGATAGAAACACCTCAGTCAGATCAAAAATCAGACTGATGCGCTCCTTGGTTGCATCTGTATTCCTATATGCCTGTGAGTCATGGACCCTCACAGCGGATCTCGAAAGGAGGATAGAAGCTGTTGAAATGAGATGCTTTCGAAGGTTGCTTGGCATTACATATAGAGATCATGTCACGAATGAGGAAGTGGGAAACAGAATTAAGCAAGCCATTGGGCCCTATGAAGAGCTATTGACCATTGTGAAAAAGTGCAAAATGAAATGGTATGGACATGTCACACGATCAACAGGGCTTGCTAAGACAATCATGCAAGGAACTGTGCAGGGAGGGCGAAGGAGAGGCAGACAGAGGAAAAGATGGGAGGATAACATCTCAGAATGGACAGGACTGAAGCTGAGTGACACAGTGAGAGTAGCAGAGAACAGATTGGAATGGAGGAAGCTGGTTGTCAGGTCATCAGTGGTGGCCCAAACGGTCGGCAAGACTAAGGGATAGATAGATAGATAGATAGATAGATAGATAGATAGATAGATAGATAGATAGATAGATAGATAGATAGATAGATAGAAAGGACTTCATCCCTGTTGTTATGTTTGGTTTGGTAGACACATCTCTGAAAAACACTGGATGCCAATAGTGTTATTACGGTATATGATTGATTCTAAAATGCTGATATCGCTGATTGTCAGTGAAGCAATTATATCATATCGAAAACAAACTGAAGTCTGGTTATCACAACCCGATAGTCTAGATAGTATAATCACCGAAAACAAAAAGCAATTACCCGATCTCCACGAAGAATATATCGTGAAATGGTCCAAAGAGATCTTTGAAGTTAGAAGTAAACACACAAAAGATCTCGGTAGAAGAATAATTGGTAAATTCACACCAGGTGGAACATACGACCACAAACGATATTCTTCGCGGTTGATTATAGATGATGCTCAATACGATTTTATAATCGCAGATGTAACATCTAAGGGTATATATGTAAATCGTAAAGATGCTTTCTTATCCAATGGAACCAAATTAGGTACAATTGTTACTTATAACGACGGAGATAATCCTCAATATACGTACTTTAGGTCGTCTATGCTGGCTTATGCTTCTATTAATTTACTTTCGATGATAAATAGATTTCCTGACACCGCAATTAGAGTCGCTACTGATTCATTTTATTTACACGTAAAACATAAAGAAGCAGTGGCTGAATTCACTAATTCAGACGAGAGTTGGGGATCATGGAGAATTAAAAAGGAAATACTGCGTGATTATTCTAAATCACCAGATGTTACAATTGAAAACAATTACTTGAAAAATAATCATATATCAGAACTATCTCATGTAGATATATAAAACCAGTTACTTAAACGGCTGTGGTGGTCAGGGAAGACGACTCGTGCGATTGAATTATTTCGAGGGAATTCAAACATGACTGTTCTAACACCAACACACAGACTTGCAAGAGAGATGAAACAACGAGGAATTAATGCTTGCACTTATCAGAGTTTCTTTCGATGGAAAGGTGACGAATGGACTCCTGATCGAATGGGCGAAAAATATATTCCTGAAATCCTCATTTGGGATGAGATATGCACAGTGTCGTTAGATGTATTACAAAGGTTTCTCGATTGGTTATTGCTAGCGAATGCAAAAGTGATAATGTGTGGCGATCATAGTCACCCACCACCATTTGTCGGTTTATCCCCACATGATTGGCTGAAGAATTTTGCAGACTATTATGAAGAAATTAATCCCGATCATAGATCACTTGATAAACAATTACGCGAGTTCAAGAAACTAATCAGGTTACAACCGGATAGTATCCAATGTGAAATAGCACGTGAAATAATTTCCGAAACCTCATGAAATGAATTCTGGGACGCGTGGATACCAAACGATTTGATAGTGGCAAGTAGAAAGATAGTCAGAGATACACTTCAGATGAAGTTATTTAACATGCATAAAGAAAAATTTGCAACACTTCCAGTGTCATTATGTTATAGACCCAAGGATACACGAAGACAAAATATCGAAATTGATATTCCAGGCCTGACAGAGAAGCAGATTCTAGTGTTAAATGATATTGTGTTGGTTGATATCAGTGTTGTCGAAGATGCATTGCGTGCTGATAAATCCCCATGGAAGCTAGGATAGGCAGCGACTATACATTCTTCTCAGGGGTTGACTATATCCGATACAATTGTTTGGATCATAGATAATCACATCGAGTGGTCGAATGTAGTGTTTATGTTGCGGTGTCCAGAGCACGAAGAATAAATCAACTTCGAAGAGTTGTTTTAGACTATAATGACACTACAATAAGTGATATTGTCAGCGATGACATAAGCAGAAAAAATTCTCTGGTTATCAACAACAGGACAAAAAAAAAATAACAGAAAATTTTATATTGATGCCGAATTCATAATCGAGTTGCAATTGTATAATGCGTTGGTGTTGGTCGGATAAAGGCCCCTGCCAATTTAACGTAGACAGAAAAGATAGCAGCGTAGTTCATACCAGAGATAATGTGATGCTGACTTGTATTGAGCGCATCAGACGCAGCGGTGCTAGTTAAGACCACGCGGCGGTAATTGAGTATCCTCGGGTATCACTTGTAGTTGTTCCCGAGTAAATCCGCGCTGAGGAGCAGTTGAATCCAATCTATAGACTGGCGATCTACCCATAGATCTCGTTATGCTAGATATTGTATGTGCAGTAACACTCCAAATAGGATCAGTAGCTCTTTTTTGCCGCCTTCGAGCTTTCCTGGTTCATATAAATACCTAACAGTGACATTGCCGAGTATTGGTTGTTTTGAAAAATCATTTTGTGGTTTTTCGGGTATATACTTTTTTTTAATCGTGTTGTTAGGTTTCATATTAATTGTTCGAGTGATCTCATTATTCAGCGCGGTAATTACGCCTGGTAATCTCTTGACCCATTTACGAGATCGTTTATCGTTTAGAGGTTCTGCTTGTTTGTATCTACTCGCAACATCAACTACGGTTAGCGCATACTTGTAAACACCATCATGCGGCAGAAATAATATATCAGCCTGATGAACCTCATTAGGTGCGCTGACATCAAATCACCTGTTTGGATAACCAATCAGCTGCAGTGGTATTTTCCACCTTTGCGGCGCTAGCGAGTTTACCGATTGCTGCTTTACCCCTCCAGTATCCTCTTGGGGAATAATAAATAGATTCCATGATGTTATTAATTATCAGCACCCAACATCAATATACTTTTCATCGCCGATTTTATCAACCATGAAGCCAATTTTTCTTTGAAGGATTTATCAGTGATAGAATTCAACGCATGAATTAATTTCACATCTGCGATATGTGTATGTTGCAGATTACTGCTTTTATAAGCAACATCATGAGCATGACACGCCTTATCAATGGCGTTTATTGGGTTTTCACTGGGTCGGGGTTGGTTTTGATCATCGAGTCTGATATCGAGTCTGGTCCCGGGTCCACAATAACTACACCCTGGAAGATGTTTTTGTCCTGGATATTTTGCCAATGGTGTTCCTGGGAGTTTTACTAACTTGGCTATAATATCACCTCCTCGTTTGTTTGTTTTTTAAACATCTCCAGATTTCATAGAAACAAATCTATTTTTTTTTGTACCACATTGTACACACTTACCAGCAAGTGCTGATCTGTTATTTTTAGTTGTAATCGTCGTCATGTCGTTTTTGCTAGTACGCTTCTTACATTTCACACAATATAGATCCATAATTTATTTATAATAATATGAATGTCATTGATTTTTCGGCGACAAAAACACGAGAACCAGTTAAACATCATGCAGCGCGACCAAATTCTATTCGCCTGATTATAATCGGACCATCTGGAAATGGAAAGACACAACTGCTACTTAATTTGATAACGAGATGGATGAAATGGGACAAGTTGTACTTAGTAGCCCCGAGTGTAGACGATCAGCGATGTTATGAGGTGTTAAAAGATTTTAACGAGAAAGCAAAATCGGAAATCGATGAGGATATTATTGAGTTTATAACCGATATCGAGGAAACACAGAGAATTGATGTTATTTATGGAAGTATTACTAATTTAGTCGTATATGATGATGTCATGTTAGACAATCAAAAGAATCCCGCTAGGATATTTTCCAGAGGTAGGCATAAAAATACCGATGTGATATATGTCACTTAATGATACACTCAAATACCAAAAGTGATCAGAGATAACTGCAATATTCTTGCTGTATTTAATGGAGTTGACACACATACGCTACGAAATATTCACCAGACTTGGTGCAGTGGAGATATGGATTATAATCTCTTTAGAAATTTCTTTAGTCACGCTCAGTCAATTCCACATGGATTTGTAACGATAAATTTGCACCACCCGAGATCAAGATATCGTATCGGACTTGATCAAATATTCGGTTGAAACAATTCGTCTCCAAAACGCAATCAGTGCCGTGTCTGTAGCGTAAAATCCTAAATTATTTCTCTTTTTTTGTCTGCTTGAATTGGTTTCGGTTTGTCTGAAATAGTTTCGGTTTCCGTAAAAGCCTTTTTTTTGTTTGAAAACTTTGTCTGTCCACCCTCTTTGCTGCTTATTGAAATACTCAATATATAAATTAAATTCAACTACATAAACTTACATTAAAGAGATACATATAAAGCAACGATACTCCTTTACTTACCAGCATGATATATTTGCATGATTTCTGCCTTTTAGAATATAATACATATAATTAAATATCGAATAAATTCACGATTTCTTAAGAATCTAACATTCAGTATTTCAGAGTAATACCGCAATCATTTAGAAGAAATATATTTTACTGAATTCAATCTAACATGCCAATTTATTAAACTATTTAATTTAAAGAGTGTTTTATTTTTTAAGTAATTATTACTGAGTATGAAGTTGATAGCGAACGTCGTATTTTGCTATAAGCAAGAATATAAATACATATAAATATAAGTTCTACAACAATTCAACTTTCCATTACCGTATATTAAAGAATAGTAAAGAAATATTAAAACAATCAAATGTTAAATTAACATCTTAACACTAAAAATTCCTATAGTATATATAAAAATCGTAAGCTTGAGTTCGGCAGAAACGAGCTGATTCGTTCCAATATCACGGCTTTTTATGTACATGACGTGGCTAAATATTGTCATACGCCAAGCTCTTGTGTTTTGCCAGAATCTCAAAGTGAGGCTTCATCGTATTTTACAGACTACCGACTAAGTCTAAGTATGTCATTAGACAGTCAATTTGCTACACCTGTCTTCTTAATCATTCACGAGGAATCTCTGGCGTTGTTATTCCGTAACCTCCAGAACTTACAGAGTGTACTTTTCTTGACCCCAAGATCCACGAGAATTCTTTCTGCAATTACCCAATGGTTTTATGATTTCTACTTAGTGCTTAATTTGTACTGCTGGTATCAACTGATTGAAACGGACAATTAGTTTATGTAAATGCTAAATATATGGCTTTATCTCCTTCAATCATACGTGCTGAACCTCTTCTTTTTATATGTAGCAAATCTTACTTGTAGGATAACCTACACATGTAGTTACAAAATATCTATTAGGCATATCATTTTATTTTACCTGATCACTTAAACAATCAATAATGTAGCTGTTCGTGTTCGGATATTGTTTTAGAGTCTCAAGCCTGTTCTTCTAACATTCATTTCTAAACAACTATCTTGATAAACCGCTCCAGTGCTAGAGAGTTTTGTCTTAGTTCATAAGGACAAAATCTTTATTATAATGGTATATAATTGTGATATAGAAATAAATGAAATTAATCTCAGTATATTTTAGTAGAAAATTACTTTCAATTTAGTGAAAACTTACTTGTAATCAAATTTAGAGAAATATTGAATCTGATTACTTTTACTTACACTTTTGTCCTTATAAATGTACAAAAAGTGCTTTTTCAACGTAGTTGCGAATATGTTGTCCATTATTCATTACGATCGAATCCGACTTGTAAAATCAAAATTGATTTCTTCTGAGCTTATGCATGTAATGCTTCGTTTGGTTTTCTCTGGTAACTGAAAATAATACTATGGCTGGTTTTTTTTACGTGCTGATATTGCAAGGTATATTTTAGTTGCAAATTCTGAGCGGGTGTCTATCCATTAACCCCATACGCATGTGGCCATATTTTTTTTATTTTTATAAGGCTAATATACATCAATAAAAATATCCATAAATAAAGCATGGATTGCATTCCTAAGTTTGTTTAAAACAGATAATTTTGTGACAGTGGTTTTCCCTGACATTTGTTTATATTGTTCATTGTTAAATCTCTCGTTTACATCAGAACATTTTTATCACTGTAAGACCGCAAATTTTACTTTATGTTAAACTTGCATATTTTTATGACTTCTTGAAAAATTTGATATAATCAACCAAAATATTTCAATTTTTGATGTTTTTTGTGTGTTGAAAACACTAGTTGAAAGCACTCATTTTGTTTTTTCAAAAAACAATTTTTATCGAATATGTACCATACCAGGAACAGTAGTTAACAAAAGACCAATTTCAGAAAATAAATAAACATGGAAAAAAGTTGTAAAGAACATGAAAAATCCATCTAAAAAGGTCCCAAAATATCAACCAGAGCCTCCTAGAGCTGGCTAGGATTGAAATGTATTTAAAAAAAATTCACCGAATTCTTTTCCTAGTCACTCTTGAACAATTTTGTCTAAGTTATACCAGTCATTCGATAAAGGACACGTGACTTCATTTTGGAACATTCAGTCCAAGTTTTATTATTTATTTAATACGGGAAATGTGACCACCACTATCTCACATTTTAGTCTGAATCATTCCTTTTATTTGATACTGGAAATGATACCAAATTTTTTTTGATAAGATGATCGAATCACTTTAAATGAAAGGCAACGGTTGATAGCATGGTCCTTAAAATCTGTCATAGAATGAGGCAAGAACGATTTGATAATTCTCTTATAGTATTTTAGTTAAGTGCCTAAGCTAGCATGCATCTCGTTGATAGACAAAAAAAATCCATGGTATACACGATTATATTACCCTTGCTAATACTCATTTTCCTGTAGATTTAAGGCAAATTTATATTGTTATTGTAGAGTTTAACGCCATTTTTCAGTACACGATATGCTATACATGGCGGCCAGTATTATTAGTGGAGGAAGAACCCGCGAAAACCCCAGAATTAACCGCCAACCAACGAGAAGCTACTGGCAAGCTTTCGCACATACCCACGTTGGCCGAATCTAAGACTCGAACCCATGCAGACAGAAGTGAGATGGCAGTGATCCGTAACAGAGAGCGCTTTAGACCACACGGGGCCCCAGTTTCTGTTGTAATCGACACACTGGTCTTTTGGATATTGTCAAGGAGTGTATGCTCTCCATTTCATTCTACAGTCATAGGGTAAGTGTTACATTTTATTTTATTTTCAAATATATGAAGTATATTCAGTTTTAATGACGTTTTAATGACGTAGAGTGAAATGTTGTCTTTATCACTACGCGAATTTCAGATCTTACCTTTGACCTGTTACAATTGCTATAAAGTATTTAATTTAATGTGTTTGTAGATTTTAAGTCCTTACCTGTTATTACGACCAGTTTGGTTTTATTTTAGTTGTGTATGTGCGGGTGTATCAGGCTGCCGGTCTGGCTGTTTTTATGTCTGTCTGTATGGGGATGGAAGCGAACATCAGTGTCATACAAGGACGGAAGTGTTGATCTGAAAACTTGTGCGCATGGTGGATCCATGAAGGAGTTTGTGGTAAATGCAAGTAAGCAAATCAAAGAATTCAGGAGACGCGAGTTGGACAATGGACATATGAACCAGGTTTAAATTTCTCGTTCAATGTTTTCCATTCAGAGGCCTTATTATATCTACTGCATTTGGTCGAGAAAAAAATCTTTAATATTTTAGAAGAAATTAAATTTTAATTACACATCCTCAGTGGTAATGAATTCCATATAGTAGATACTAATATAGTAGGTGATCAATATATGCATTCCAGCAGAGATGTTGATCAATGTAGATACCAAGATTTTATATATATTTTTGACAAGATCCGTCCAAGCTATTTTGAGTTGAAAGTAAATCCATGTTAGGTGATAGGCGCTGCTTTGTTCCAAATGTCATACATATCGTTTTAGAGATGTTAATACGCATTTCGTTTTGTTGACACAAAACTGATATTGTTGAGGTCGATTAGAGGGTTATTTTTAATGGAGTCTACAGATTTACCAGATGAATGCAATGCACAGTCAGTTGCCAGCAAAGATCTGTTAGAGTGCGTCGTTGGATACAAGTCTGTCATTGATAAACAGTAGAAAAAGAGGCTCTACTATAGATACTTGAGAAAATTGCTTACGTCTTTGTATACAACTTTATTGTATATGTTACCTAAAATAATGCTTTTCCTGAACCAAGCAGCACCGTCACCATGATACAAATTAATGTGTTAAAATACGATTCAAAATAAACAATCGTATGCAACACAAACTAAATTCCTTCCCAACCACATATTTCATGCATATTAGCCTCTTTGCAATTTTGTTGGATGCCATTACCTTTGCGTCATCATTTTGAACTTTTTTTAAATTTTTTTTTTTTTTACAAAGTACTAATCGTATTCTTGTTGTATTCTTTTAGTGACGGAACAAAAGGACGTCTTGACACTTTCACTGTGTCGTTTTAAGTACAAATGAAAGAGATCGCTCCGGTGGCTTAGTGGTTAGAGCGTCCGCCTCGGATGCGGAAGGTCGTGGGTTCGATCCCCGGCCGAGTCAAAGACTTACAAGAATGGTACTAACAGCTGCCTCCCATAGTGCTCAGCATTATGAGGTTAGTGATAGGACTGGTCGGCCTGGTGTCAGGATAATGTGACTGGGTGGAACATCATGCTACATGCCTGCTGTATGATGCCCCAGTGCTTTACATCACTATAAACTGTCACACTGCAGACATCTTAGGACTGTAACATTGTTAAAGCTGAGAGAGAGAGAGAGAGAGAGAGAGAGAGAGAGAGAGAGAGAGAGAGAGAGAGAGAGAGAGAGAGAGAGAGAGAGAGAGATGTTCCAGGTAGAAACGTAAACCATTGCTATTGTGTTTTGATGCATGTTGATCCATAATTACAGATCAGACATGGGCCCAAACTTGTAATCTTTAATTGCACAACGTTCGATCATAGTTTTTAAAACGCGAAGATGTAATATTTATGCTCCTATAACTTATTTTTCCACTGCTAATATTATAAGACAATTTTTTTTAAAGACGCCTTTCGTTGCGAACTTCTACCGAGTCTTTGATATTCCCTCTGAATAACTGTTTAAAAACAATATAGTAACAGCAGAAAAATGGATGCATAGTGATGCAAACTGGTCATGTGCAGATGATGGTCTGTTGAAAATAAAATTTAAAAAAAAAACCGTTACAAAAACTTTTAATAATGCTTTAATTTTCAACACTTGTCAACACTTGCAAAGACTGACTTTACTCGGGTGGTCAACAATGCAATTACTCTTGTATTCTGGCGCTTGTGGTCAGCTTTATGGTTAGGAGTATATAACCACTCCGACGTTTTGTTGACCTGGCTACTGCTGAATTTCAGACATTGTTTCTTCTCATAACCATTATGACCAGTACAAAATAGATTGATAGTGAGCCTAAGCAACGAGTTGTTATCGATGACGACGACTGAATTAGTAATTATAATTAAATATCAGAAAACTTCAATCCGAGTTTACATAGATTGACACGTGCAATTTTGTTTAAGTCTGCCTTACTCTAGCGTGAGAATTCCATGCTCTGTTCGAGTATATTCTTTGTATCATGTGAAAGAAAACCAAAACAAACCCGTTTTAAGATATTTAGTATTTTGGGCTCACACATTTCCATCGTTCTTCTGGAACCACACACAGATAACTATATATGATCGATTTATTCGATTCAGCATACCAACAAGAATAAGTTGTTGAAACGTACACACAGAACAAATGTTAACTAGTGACAAATGTTGTTGAAATATGTATGCATAGTTTCTAAACCATATATAAATTTTAAAGACGCTAATACGTCATTGAATACGCTGAGCATAGTCCCTTCAGATGTATGAGTAAGGATGACGTCACAAATTTACAAATGTCATCCCAGCAAAATCAGTCCAGTCATGTACAACTATACAACTTTTTTCAATTATATCAAGCTGTTTTTGATTGGTTTAGATGCTGATGTAGTATCGTGGTGAAAGCAGATACACTGGTGGTGTGTCGTTGATGGGTGGAGTGGGTGGGTGGATGGTTGGATCGAGCGACTGCTTCACTTTTATATGTTAAAATAAATATTCTCTAAAATAAGTACCAGATTCCAGATCTTATTCGGAAATAGTCAAAAGGCTCCCTTATCAAAATTCTGGGTTAACATTTATCCCAAATTTTGAGGAACGTTGCATGACAGAGGTCGAGGATCGAATTCGAACTATATTTTACACTTCGTTTTGTAGAATGTTCATCTTACATGTAAAAATTTGAAACAAACACCAACATTCAAAACCGTTCCGGTGGCCTAGTGGGTAGAGCGTCCGCCACTGAAGCGGGGGGTCGTGGGTTCGATCCCCGACCGAGTCGTTCCAAAGACTTTACAAACATGGTACTAACAGCTGCCTCGCTTGGCGCTCAGCAATAAGAGGTTAGTGTTAGGACTGGTCGGCCTTGTATCAGGATAATGTGACTGGGTGGGACATCATGCTACATGTCTGTGGCATGATGCCCCAGTGCTAGACATCACTATAAACCGCCTCACTGCAGACATCGCAACGATATGACTGAAAAATTGTTAAAGCTGCGTTAAAAATCCTAATCAAACAAACAAACAAATCAACATTCAAGGATTACTGATTCAAAATATCCGTACATGCTTCCTGGAATCTACATCTAAAGTCATACTTTGAAAGTTTACATGATTTGAATTAGCGTATATCCTCGCTTAAGACTAGTCTAACTGCGAACTACAGAGACCCAAATTTGTTTGTTAGGAATAATCAGAGAACAAACAACTTAGACCCTCACTTGCGGGCGCATTATATTAGGCAGATCTGGATCATTGTTGTTTGCAGACTCGTCTTATAGGCTAGTAAAGATGGTAAACATTCTGAAGCGTTGATATAAATAACACCCTTTGATTTATTTATCGTACTCGCTGATCTAAACATGAATATAAACTTTAATAACAATTTAATCTTCAATTGTGGGTTATACTGAATGCGATCTATTCATACCTAATTGTTCCTATATAGGTTAATACAAGCATAGCTTGAGGCATTTCTTGATAATTAATTTATTTCAATCAATATAGGTACATACACAAGTATTCTGAGTTTGATAAAATGCGGCAAATATATGGAATACAATTGATACAGACTCTCAGATAGAAATCACCAGCTTGACAAAATATTGGTGACTAGACTCTTTCATGCATTTGACCAGTGCATTTCGAGTCGATGTGAAAATCTAAATGGTCAATATTCACAGTCTTGACATGCTCCTAAAGAAGTTTTCAAGATAAATTCAGTCTTCCATTTAGGTTGGAAGAAGCCTGATTATTATGGACACTGTCACTACCAGAATAAATAGGATTAAGATGCTGAAATTCAGTTTTCAAAACGTCAACCTGGAGAAGTCAAAACCTCGGTGCCAGAATTAAGAGAAATATCCTGTTCAGTAGCAACTCTTGACAACTCTTATGTCCATGTTTGACTAATGCTGTAACAGCAATTGATTTGAATGATTTGATATGGTTCACTGGTCTTTCATGAAGTCTCCTTCACTGGTGAGTGGAGTAAGGTACCTTAACGTGTCCCTTTGGCACTTCTCTTCCTTATCAATATATTGTCTCTTCGGAATTAAATAAGTTAATAAAAACTACTCTGCGAGGTTGATACTGTGGTACTACATCAATGCTTCCCACCATGTAGCAGTTGTAGTCTGGGGTCCAGTCCAGCCGCCCCAGAAATCTGGCACTGGGGCAATTGTAGCATGTCCACTCCATGTGCTAGGCCTCGGCCCTGGTTCCATAGGTGATGCTGGTATTACAGGGGCCCATGAATTTACCTGGACTTGCCTAATAACTGGTGGAGGGTTCGGTCTCTGAGGAGGTGGGCGAGGTGGCATCATGACATTTGGAGGTTGAAGTGGTGGTCCTTGAGAATGGAAAGCTGGTTGAGGTTGACCTTGTGGTTGTGATGCAGATGGAAAACTCTGAACAGGGGGTGGAGGTTGCCTTTGTGGAGGAGGTTGTGGTTGATTTTGTGGAGGAGGTGGTGGTCTTTGTGGAGGAGGTAACGGTTGCCTTTGTGGAGGTGGCGGCGGTTGCCTTTGCGGAGGAGGTGGTGGCTGTCTTTGTGGTGGTGGTGGCTGTTGTGGTAACGAATGATGTGCGGCTGGTTGTTGCGGTTGTGGAAATTGAGGTGATTGTTGTGGTGGTGTTTGCTGAATAGATGGTGGTTGCTGTGGTGGCGGTTGAGGTTGTCGAATGGAAGGCTGTTGAGGAGACGATATATGAGAATGAACAGTTTGGTGGGATGAAGCTGGTTGAGGTATATTCTGATTTTTTATCATATTTTGTTGTGGAGGAAGAGGGTGTGAGTGTGGACCCCCTGGCTGCACGTGAGACTGTCTTACAGCAGGTTCTCTGACTTCAGTTCGAGGTTCAGACTGGGATGTTTGCTGAAATGGTGGCTCTTGAAGTGGTGGATGTTGTCCATGAGAGGACGGGTGTTGTTGCTGCAATAGAAATTCGGGTTTGGATGGAGTCTGGGTTTGCGATTGCGTTAAAGTAACAGATGCCACTGGTTCTGAGGATGTAGACGTTTCTGGAGCTGTTTGAATAACCTCTTCAGGCGACAGACGCGAACCATGGTCCCTAGTCGGATGACCTTGACGCCCCTTCAGAGCTGCACCTGGGGGATCTTGACCTGGCTTTAGTCTTATTCGTCGCCTAACACCGGGCTGCCTCTGTTGACCAGCTCGTGGTCCGCCAGGCATTCGCATTCGTTGTTCCACTTGAACTCCATTTTTGCCTTTGGGCCAGTCTCCAATGATATTTGCCTTTGGTGTAAACTCCAACGTTTCAGCCTGAGCTGGACGTTCTGGAGATGGTTTTAGACCTGGCTTGCCAGTAGTTGGTTCAACTGTAACAGTTGTGTGTAAAATTGTTGTAATCACTGGTAATGGGGTGGTGGTTGATGTAGTCGCGGCAGTGGTTGGAGTGGTCGATGGAGCAAGAGCTGTGGTAGTAGTGTATGGACTGGTTGTAGTTGTGGTTCGTTCTGTTGAAGTAGTTGGAACAAATGTAGTTATTCTTTCTGTGGTGGTTGTTACTGGTTTCCTCGTTGTGATAACAGGCAATGTGATAAATTTAGGCGTCACTGTAGCCTCCATTATCTTAGTTGTTAGTGGTTTCCTTGCTCCGTCGGAAATAAGTTGCTGTGCCAGTTTTATTTTCTCTAGAACCGGAAGTCTTTCTCTTATGTTGAATGGAGGTGTCAGGATCATCGATCTTGATAGAGTTTCAGGTCGGAATATTGGCTGCTTTGTTGCAACTAGAGTTTAAAAAAATATAAAAGAAGTTCAAGATAAGAATATGAGAGAGAGAGAGAGAGAGAGAGAGAGAGAGAGAGAGGAGTTGCACAGTGTCATTCTATGTGTGAAGAATACTATATAAGATTTCAAACTAATAAGAGTCCATTAATAATATTTCTATATTTATACGACTTATCTTCAAAGAACAACTTGTGGAAATTGCATAGGGTACAGTAAAGATGATCAGATTCTGAGATATTATATTCTAATTTAATTTGTATTTTGAAAACAGTTCCGAATTAATGGATACAAAATACAAAGAAGTAAAAGACGCTAGCTCACCTGTTGGACACAGAGCTGTGATGTTAGGCTCATCAGAAGGGGCGTTATTGATTCCCGTTTTTCCATTTCCCCAAGTGAACATTCTACTTGGTTCCACAAGGCTCTAAATTCAAAAGGACAAGTACTCAATGTCTTTGTATTTATTCGTTGAATCTCGAATGCTCTTATAACTAAAATGTCAAACACTAAAATACACTTTACTTAAATTTTAAAAAAATGCAAGTACTACGCGCATTAATCTTTTATCAACTTTATGTCAAAAGACGAGTTTCCATGCAGCAAAATAATTCGCCTGAATATTTCAAGATTTAATTTCTCCTATAGTACATTTTCATAAGAACTATTTGTCAACCTAAACAGGTCGCTAAGGTACTGGACCTCCCGAGTATGTAGCAAATCAAGACACAAAAACAATGCGAGTCTCCGTCGAACTTAAAAAGCATAGATAAATTTATTCGTGCCAAAAAAAAAGCAACAAGAGAAATAGTACATTTTTATTAAATTGATGAATGAATGAAAACAATGAACATATTTCACATAGAATGTATGATGTTCTTAATTATCCTTGTTTTGTTTTCCTTTCCTTCTGTGTGTATAGGAGATATATGTGATTTTATTTTCCTTCCCTTCTGTTTTGATAGGACATTGTTTGGTTTGTTTTCAGGGCCACTCATATACCTCGAAAAGATATTTGCTTTCTTTGCCTCTATTTCTCTTGTTGCTAGACAGTCCCAAATAAAAATAATATTCCCCATGTTAAATTTCCCTTGACGCTATATAGTCCCAAATAGTTCGCATGTTAAATTCCCCTTGACGCTATACAAACCCACCATGTTAAATTTCCCCTTGTTGCTATAGTGTCCCATGATCTTTTTGACTGGGATTTCCATTGTCGCTATAAATCTTGTCGCTAGAGTGTCCCACGACCTTTTTGACTGGATTTCCCATTGTCGCTAGAGTGTCCCATATTACTACTGACCCCCTCCCCACAAGAAAACAACCAAACCAAATAAAACAAACAACAAACTATATTATTCACACGATGATTTCATTATATCATAGAAGAAGAGCATTACAATTTCTTTAGCAATAACATAAGGGGCTCCGAGTGGCCCTGTGGTCTAAAGCGTTCTCCATTATGAATCATTGCAATCTCACGTCTGTCTGCGTGGGTTCGAGTCAAAGATTCGGCTAATGTAGTTATGTTAGGAAGCATGCCAGTATCTTTTTGTGGGTCGGTGGGTTCTTTCCATAGGTTTTCCCGGGTTCTTCCTCCAACAATAATACTGGCCGCCATGTATATCGTGTGCTGAAAGATGGCGTTAAACCCTAGAACAACAACAACGAAAGAAATATTTTTTATGTAAATATCATATATATGGTGCGAATCCTTTGTCCTGTTCTTTTATGACATAAATGTATAGTTCAGAGTCCTGTGAAATAATTATACAACCTCGGAGAATATGCACCTGCTTTTACATACAGGTAACTGTCTATGATAACGGCATGCATCGCATATTTCAAATGTCTGCAAGTCTTAAGAGTCTGTAAGAAAGATCCGACATAAAAAGAGTTCGAATGGCAAAGGCTATAAAGGTATTTAAAAGTAACTAACAACAACAACATAATAATAATAATAATAATAACTTACAAACATATCATAGTTTCCTGAGCTGTTGAAGCGGATGACTTGGATGGGCTGAAATTCGCCATTGTCATTCATATCAAGTATAAAAACTTTACCCGCTCGGTCTCTGTTGAGGTTGATCGCTATGTGACCGGAAGCTCCTATAAAATTCATCGAAAAAGGTCCTTATCCTTGTGTTTCGAATGAAGATGGAGTGGTTAGGACTAAACAAAATTAACTTGAAAGAAGAAAAAAAAAAACACCAAAAAAACAAACAAACAATTGGAACAACAGGATGCCTCATTTTTTATTTTGCACTTCTAAAATCTGGTTAGATTCCTAAAGATCCCAATATTCCACATTTGATAAGCAATCCCAGACTATTTGTGTACCGAGTATTTATTTTTAAAAAAATCGTTGATATGACAATAATTATAACTTGTATAAATATATAGAGATAGCTTACTTGCAACGTAGTATTTTACTTTGTGCTCTCTCTCTCTCTCTCTCTCTCTCTCTCTCTCTCTCTCTCTCTCTGTTTTTGTGCAATCCAGCTAGAAACGTATGGCGTGCCAGATTCTGGCCCACTGGCAATTTTTTGGGACAATCTCTCTTTAAAAGCTACTCAAAGAGAACTTTACCTATAAAATTGTCATTTTTCAGTAGATACAACATTAACACAGTACAAGCAGATATGATATCCCTGCTGTCATGCGTGTTTTGGTACCAATGTCGAGGTTTACCAATAGCAGGAAGAAGAAATTATTTTTTCATGACCAATATGTTGCATTCTCAGAATAACAGAACATTAGATGACGCAAAATATAACTTGTAAAGGGCAATAATATTGATAGCTTGCCTGTTGCATAGAAGTCTTTTGCTACCGCGGACATTTTGGCGCCATCTCTGTAATTCTCCATTTTGTTAGTAAGCGTCCCTGCAAGCACTGCCCAAACCAAAATTGTGTCGTAGAGGAAAAGAGCATTAGGATCAGGCTGTGAAAGAAAGAAAACATCATTATTTATGAAAATATTTAAATTTGTATTTTTAAGAGCGATAAAATTATACTATATAATTTCTTTGTCGATCAAACAGCAATGCCAGTCTTTTGATTTTTTTGTTCTTGTAATGAAGTGAAAAACAAAGCTGTGTTTGCCTGCATTAACGTAAATATCATTTGTCGTTCATTTATTTTCCTGGCATTTCCGCAAGAAGATCTCCAATTTGTTTAGAAAAAAAAATAAAGAGAAAGAAACAATAAAGAATGGCAGACTGACAGAAAGTTGTTGAAATAATACTAGACGGAAAAAAACTGTATATGTCTGTCCAAATTTGATTCTCTTGCAAATACGCTAATGTTATGTCAAGGAATTAATTCAAAATTCAACCCCTACTAAAAATCATGCGTAATGTGCAATCTTTCAGGCAATAGTGTTGCAGTGAATCGCTCTTCAAGATAACTTCCTGAATATTTGCAAAAGTAAAAGTGTTGAAGCGGAATCGATGCAAATGGCGTTCAATGCGTATACGATGCAGTAACATGGTCTCCTGTAATGTTACCTGAGTGCCTTTCGGTACTTCCACTCCTGCTACATCCTTATTACCCATGATCCTCCCCGTCACCTGCAGAAATTCTTTATACCGGTTTTTAGGCATTTTGGTTACAGGTTCATCTCTGTCTTCGTTCAAGGGATCCACTATGATCTATAAAAGAAGACGGTGACAGTGGTAATCCCAAATAATATATTTACTGGTTTTTAGTCGCAATTACCTTCGCTGCTTTTACTGTGGTTAATGCATTGTCTTTGAGAACCGATGGTGGTGGTAATTGTCTAGAACCCCCGACTGCAGGATTCAGATGCAACCATCTTAGTTTTACGGTTTACATCATGGGTCTCAAACACGCGTCCCTTCAAGCCGCATCCTGTGCTCCGCAAAATGATTGATGTTGCAAGGTGTCATGCGAGACAATAAAGGTGGTGCGGCCCTTGGGCAATCGAAAATGTTCTCGTGCGGTCCTCGAGGTGGTTTGAGTTTGATGCCCCTGGTTTACATAAGTTACTTCCTGTATGTCAGTTTGTTTACGTATGAATACACAAAAATGATCCAATCAACCTATGAAGAAACTTTCCAGGATTTATTGAAGTAGGGTTGGTTAATATGTAGCAAACAATAAACAAAAAATAACAAAATCCCCACAAAAACAAAAGCCAACTCCTACCCAAAACCACTCCCACTCCTACTGAATGTCAATCGTGTATTGTAAAAGTTTTATACTGTTGAATGCTGATATATGAGGCACACTATAAGGAATTAAACAACACGTACTCGTCATAGTGTTTGAATTATGTGTTCATTTAAAAATAAAATACATTTGATAGTTTTCGTTTCAGTAATTGTATTGCCTATAGCTGCAAACAGATGTGAAGCGGTGTTTATATATATATATATATATATATATATATATATATATATATATATATATATATATATATAGTGTGTGTGTGTGTGTGTGTGTGTGTGTGTGTGCGTGCGTGTGTGTGCGTGCGTGCGTGTGTGTTTAATCTGATCTCAAAATCAAGAAGGTGTAATCCGGTTTGTTTTCAGGTATTGAACAACATATCTTAAGGGTTCACTTACATGTAATACTGATTCAAAAGCTTGTTTGGCCTCTTTGTCGAAGTTGTCTGACCTCTGCCAGCCGAATGATGAAAGGACTGCCTGGCTTAACTGATCCTCTGTGTAGATCTAGGAGTAATTAAACCAAATGTTGTGTATATATATATATATATATATATATATATATATATATATATATATATATATATATACATATATATATATATATATATATATATATATATATATATATATATATATATATATATACATATATATATACATATATATATAGAATATATGTATAGTATGTACGCTGTATCAATGATATACCACGAGATGTATAAATTTTTCATTAAAAGGAAACGAGGCTTGCCCGAGTTTCCTTTTAATGAAAAATTTATACAACGAGTGGTATATCAATGATACAGCGTACATACTATACATATATTTTATTTATATCACATACAAATACAAATAATGCAAGTTGGAGTTACGATGTGCTCCTGATATATTGCCCGAGTAAATGACCTCCTCACAACCAAGTGGCTGTCTGCTACAAAATCTAGTTCTACGATTTTTCTTGTTATTCACAATCACATATTCAAATTGATAAGTTGATTGTTTTCTTTTTCATTTTCTTTTTTTATTCACATTTATTAAATCACTATAAGACACACGCATTATTTAAACATAAAATATGTTGTTGTGTTGGGTTTTTTTAATGAAGAAAGTAGTGCACTGCAAACACGGTGATCTTATTATAGACTACTGTTAGGCATTGACCTACTGTCGTATGGAAATTCGCGTGGAATATAAACGAATTGGAATCACGAACCAACAAGAGGTAATTAAAATATTTTAATATATTGACAGTTCAACTAAGTTTTCATTTTGATTTAATTAGCGATTCTACAGACTAAACATCTCTCTCTCTCTCTCTCTCTCTCTCTCTCTCTCTCTCTCTCTCTCTCTCTCTCTCTCTCTCTCTCTCTCTCTCCAGAGACATCATCGTATGACACAAGCAAAAATTCACGACGCTTGTATTTTCGTGTATTTTTGCTCCAGAGAGAGAGAGGGGGGGGGGGCTGGCGACCTTTTGGACAGTTTTATATTTAATTATTAATACTCGATTAAAACGGGTTTCAGAAACAACAACAAAGGCTTAAAACACAATACAGTATGTGCGCATCGTAACCGACAAATTTAACATGTAGGCCTTGTGTGTCGTCTGACGATTGCAACTATGTATCATTGATATTATGAATACTATAGATAAATCCCAAGGAAAGCGTAAGCATAGGTTTACGAGGAAACAGAGTTAGAGTACTGTGGGTTACTTGGTACAAGTTCAGCTTTAATGTTTTCGTCCAGCGCAATATATTTCTCTCTCACTCCAGATTTGTGCTTATTTTGCATGAGAGGGGGAGAGGAAAAAGACAGGATTCCGATGAAATTGTGTACCATTTTAATATTTAGAAAACAGGGACTATTAATATTTGTGTCGTTAATTTCATGTCATTTATGATTAATGAATGAGTAGAAATTCTTCAAAGAGCTATAGGCCTACGGTAGAAAGAATGTTTATATATTCGTATTATTGCGCTATGGGCGGATCACTATTTGATATACCAATAGTATTGGTATATAGATTTGCTTTATACCAACACTTTAAATGCCATGTTATTTTTAATGTATGTGGTATAAATATAGAATATATGTATAGTATGTACGCTGTATCAATGATATACCACGAGATGTATAAATTTTTCATTAAAAGGAAACGAGGCTTGCCCGAGTTTCCTTTTAATGAAAAATTTATACAACGAGTGGTATATCAATGATACAGCGTACATACTATACATATATTTTATTTATATCACATACAAATACAAATATTTGCAAGTTGGAGTTACGATGTGCTCCTGATATATTGCCCGAGTAAATGACCTCCTCACAACCAAGTGGCTGTCTGCAACAAAATCTAGTTCTACGATTTTTCTTGTTATTCACAATCACATATTCAAATTGATAAGTTGATTGTTTTCTTTTTCATTTTCTTTTTTTATTAACATTTATTAAATCAATATAAGACACACGCATTATTTAAACATAAAATATGTTGTTGTGTTGTTTTTTTTTAATGAAGAAAGTAGTGCACTGCAAACACGGTGATCTTATTATAGACTATGCATGTACTGTCATTGACCTACTGTCGTATGGAAATTCGCGTGGAATATAAACGAATTGGAATCACGAACCAACAAGAGGTAATTAAAATATTTTAATATATTGACAGTTCAACTAAGTCATCATTTTGATTTAATTAGCGATTCTACAGACTAAACATCTCTCTCTCTCTCTCTCTCTCTCTCTCTCTCTCTCTCTCTCTCTCTCTCTCTCTCTCTCTCTGTGTGTACGTCTTGACTAACATTGCCATCATTGATAGGTCCAGAGACATCGTCGTATGTGACACAAGCAAAAATCCACAACGCTTGTATATTCGTGTATTTTTGATCAAGAGGGGGGGGGGGCTGGCGACCATTTGGACAGTTTTATATTTAATTAATAATACTCGATTAAAACGTGTTTCAGAAACAACAACAAAGGCTTAAAACACAATACAGTGTGTGCGCATCGTAACCGACAAATTTAACATGTATGAATTGTGTGTCGTCTGACGATTGCAACTATGTATCATTGATATTATGAATACTATAGATAAATCCCAAGGAAAGCGTAAGCATAGGTTTACGAGGAAACAGAGTACTGTGGGTTACTTGGTACATGTTCAGCTTTAATGTTTTCGTCCAGCGCAATATATTTCTCTCTCACTCCAGATTTGTGCTTATTTTGCATGAGAGGGGGAGAGGAAAAGGACAGGATTCCGATGAAATTGTGTACCATTTTAATATTTAGAAAACAGGGACTATTAATATTTGTGTCGTTAATTTCATGTCATTTTTATGATTAATGAATGAGTAGAAATTCTTCATAGAGCTATAGGCCTACGGTAGAAAGAATGTTTATATATTCGTATTATTGCGCTATGGGCGGATCACTATTTGATATACCAATAGTATTGGTATATAGATTTGCTTTATACCAACACTTTAAATGCCATGTTATTTTTAATGTATGTGGTATAAATATATATATATATATATATATATATATATATATATATATATATATATATATATATATATATATATATATATATATATATAGTCTTGCGCGAAGACTTTTTAATGGAGTGTTATTAGATCAAAATGTAACTGAACTGCATTTCATCTATAAATGTAAACAGTTACTTCAAAATTATTTTACGGTTGGTTACATTTTCTTCAGTCCATTCATACTGATAATATTTGTTTGCTACGATGTTTAAATCGATATTATAATGCTTTAGCCAAACAGTGATACACATATTAAATGCTGCTTGTCACAGATTGCTAGCTCGAATATCAAAGCTTCATTCAACATTAACGAAGTTGTGATCGATTATATACATGGGTCTGTAATTTTTTGCAAAGATGCAAATACGTTTATATTTTAATTGCTGTTGCATTTCACGATGTTAATATTTCGTATTATCTTTATTGGTATTAAACTGACATCATATTTGCATTAAGATATGCTATCACGTGATAATATATTCTCAGAGCTTAGAAAACTGAATTATTTTTCGGAAGGTATGAGTTTTGTTGAGCACGTTACTGTGGACCTTTTAAATTCTACACAAAATATGTAATGATACACAAGCATCAAATAAAACAAGCATTAAATGAACAGAACTTTGAAAGAAGTGGAATGTAGCGTTGCGAATCCGATAAAATATCGTGATCGATACCAAGTTTGTGTTCATCGAATGATGATCGATTTAATCAATTCATTTGAGTCGATGATACTTTGCTACAACGGATGCTGTTTTCAACTAGTCTTAAGTCCGAGATTGGTCACATAGCTGAATTTTAAATTTTTTAAAAACTGGTTATCCGATGCGCGATCAAATCAATTAATCGGAAGAGCATTATCACAGATTGAATATCAATACTATGCACTAAAATATACGTACCTGTCTATCAAGGCAAATGAATACGTACTCTCCGTTTGTCATATCGAGTTTGCTGGCAATTAACATGTACCGTCTCATGTCTGCCCATGGCACAGCGAAAACAATCACTGTAAACAAAATGGTCTCATACACTTTGCCCGTAATCAATTCTTCTAACTTTTTAAAAAATTGCTTTTCAGAATTAAGAACTATGTTTACAGCTCGTGCAATAAAAACACAAATAAATAGTCTACAGAAAAGCTACATCATTATTTACTGCATGAACAATTCGCCTAACATTTCTTTGAAACGTGAACAATATTCAACTTACAACGGATTTTATTGTAACGGTTCGTTTTCTTTTAGATTAAATCTCTCTGAAAATTTCGTTTAGGTCGATATTGAGATATTTATTAAATTATGTACGATATAAAATATTTCACATTCGCTCCTTATGCCATAAAAAGCGGACCAGAATATTTTGTAAAAATGTTACACAAGTCACATAAAATGCTCACCTCTGGAATAAAGCTTAATTTGGCTCAAGATGTGTTTTATTTCTTCATCTGTTGTTAGAGGATTAAGAATATGGGAACTAAGAAGAGAAATGTCTGCCATACGAGCAACAGCCTCCACCGCTTCACCCATTGCCTCGTTTGAATTGCCGTCCTTAACGTATAGAAGCGTGAACTTTCTCCAACTCATGAGGTAGAATAAATACTGCAAGACTGACGCTGAAAATTAAAGAACTTTAACAGAGAGAATGACAAAAAACTGATGAATCCCCGAATTCCACCTTTCTACCGCCAGCTGTCATTCAATTTACATTTGTTCAAAATTTCAATGGTCACTAGCCACAATTTTCCCGGCCAGTCTGTGATCAATTTGTAGCAACACATCGTGATGTTTAGCTGTGCGGTTAAGAAGACGTCTGCTATCCGAAAGGTATGTCTTTTAAACAGTTTTTACTGTACTGAATGTATAAATTCCATGTTTATTAACTTCATTATTTTTCAATAAAATTACGTTACATTAAAGTATATGATATAGTGATAAAATTTTACAGCAAATTTCACACTGCTGAAAAATGTCATCACTATCTTTGTTCATGGCGATTTATCATTTAAACAAAGATTCTGCTTTTCAAAACCTTTACTCCTTTAATTCTACAATTTTGATGGTTATAAACTAAAAGTATGACTTCGTAGAAATGTCTGCTGAACAATTACAATTTCGAATTGCTATTTTATCAAGTGACCCGAAACCTCAGCACATGAATCATAATCAAGTATTACCAAACTATTAGCTAATTGAAAGTATTAGCTAATTGTCTTATTAATAATGCACCTTTGTATTTAAAAAATTACATTGATTTCATACATAGTCTCGTGTTCCCTCTAGCAAATCGATCTCATACATAGTTCTAAAATCACATGCCCAGTGTGCCATCTAGCAAATTTACCTCATACATAAGCCTAAAACCAAATGTCTCGTGTTCCCTCTAGCAAATTGATCTGATACATAGTCCTAAAACCAAATGTCTCGTGTTTCCTGTAGCAAATTGATCTCATAAATAGTCCTAAAACCAAATGTCTCGTCTTCCTCTAGCAAATTGATCTCGTACATAATCCAAAAACCATATGTCTCGTGTTCCCTCTAGCAAATTGATCCCTTACATAGTCCTAAAACCACATGTCTCGTGTTCCCTCTAGCATATTGATCTCATACATAGTTCTACGACCACGTGTCTCGTGTTCCCTCTAGCAAATCGATCTCATACATAGTCCTAAAAACATATGTTTCGTGTTCCCTGTAGCAAAGGAACCATCCTCTGTGTTTACCTATAGTTTTTTCAAGAGAACGTAGTCTGGAGAGACAATAAATCTTGAATCTAGCGACAAGTTCGCAGAATTTTTAATATGACGTTATATTGACCAAGTGCATACACAAGGAAACACAATCGCACATGCAATATTTCCGGTATTTTCTCTAACCTCCAATTTAGAATTTCGTTTAAAAACGGAGGATTGTAGTTCTGGTGTAGTTATATCTGAGAGATTATGGCTCTTGGAACAAAGCACTTGTGTGGTTTTGTTATTTATTACATATCACCTGTTCATTCACAGATTTTGTTTTCACATTTTTAAAAATTATCCTTTAAAAATGTTAATTAAGGCATTAGAAGTTTGTGAAAGATGATGTACAAGAAACCCATTTAAAATAAAATCAGACTCCCATATGTAATCATACTTCGTAGCGCTTTGCTCCTTAATTTTGGATTTTATAAAATGTTTGTGATATATAAACTACTTTTCTCTGAGATAATAATAATCTTTACAAATTAAAAATGTTTGTGATATATGAACTACTTTTCTCTGAGATAATAATAATCTTTACAAATTAAAAATGCACGATATTCATCTTCTATAAATGTTACATTACTATAAAATAGCACAAAATTACAAAAACGATATAAAGTAGTAGCACCATCATATTTCGCAATCTATATTTTAAAAAAATGTATGACTAGAACTATCTAAATTTCGAAAGAGCTGACGGGCATGAATAGGTAAATCTATAGTAAAATACTTCTCAACATTTCGTGTTTAATAATGTTGACAATACGTACACAATGAGGACTGTGTGATTTGCCAGTTTTGATGATAAGTACAGTCTTTTTCAATCATCAAGAGACTGCTGTTACAAATACATGAAGAATTTCGACATCTTAGCATATTCATACAAAGCCATAACCACAAGTAAATAAGAAATGCCTCACATTTGATGCCCACGAACGTCCATTACCATGTCCATTACCATTACCATGTCCATTACCATGTCCATTACCATCTTAACACTTAAGCAGTTCGTAGAATTCTGCAGGTATCTGCACTCATCAAAATGTAACAATTTACAATAATATTGAACACACCTAAAGCAACATGTAACAAAGAACGGTAGACTGCCATATTCTCCAAGGACATAATAATTATTCTCATTATGAGAGACACAATATATTGCTTACAGAAACGGCTTTGAACACCTTAAATACATTCTGAATATATGTAACTAAATTTCAGAACCAAAACAAAATAGAGGCTATCCAAAACTAAAGTATTAAATATTTTAAAGACATCTACACAACCAAAGACAATTCTTTTAGTAACGATTATCACAACAGAGCTGATATTCAGAACAACTAATGTTTCTTTAGGATTCGTCCATGATATTTTGCGTGTATGCGCAAGACCATTATATTTGTAAAATGAAAAATTTATTAAATTTGTTCTACATTTAAAAACCACTTTTCATAATCCCTTAAAGGTTCTCCGTTGCGAAATACAATTATTTTTGTATTATCAAAGTTTATTCCAATGTTATTACAAAAGCGTTCTATTATGTGTAAATGTTGTTGCAATGGTATTTTGATGTAACGGTACAACTAGCTAACCCAACAGCAAGTCCGAGTGCGAAAAGGTCATTTTCTGAAATCAAATTACCTCTAAATTTCGTAGTTTTGGAGTTAAATCTCTTTGAATACATGCATACAAGAAACCCTCGTTATATTTGTTACATTTTTAAAATAGAAATATTTTTAAAAAAAAAAACATTATAAATATTGGACGCAGATGAGCGTTTTATCTAGAAACCAGAAAAGGACTGTGTGCAGTCTGCGTCTTTACATCGACAGCTTCCGTTTGGTTTGAAACTTCATTATGTTGACAGTTTATGGGACTTCCTGGTGACAATCAATTTCGAGATTATACACTAATTGATCAAAGGACTAGATTTTGTACATTTTTATATAATCTTTTTCGTGTTTAGAAGTGGTAGGGGTACAAAAATGGGATTGGGTGGGAGTACCATGGCTCTAATTTCTCTTTGGTAGGTAATGGGAAATGCCCATAAACTCCCAGTCCATACTTACAGTACTCTATCAAAAGATGCAGCGTCGAATTCGGACATTTGTACCCAATATGGCTCTTAAATGCAAAACGTGTACTGACATTTTTTTTTACGCTACACACAGTAGCTTATAATGTCTAGCAATGAAAAATTCAACATACTTGATAAACTTACTTTTATTGAATAATTCAAGCTGTAAAAGACGTTTCAGGCTGGGTGTACGATACACGATACGGAAATTTGTATTTGATGCAGATTCCAGATCAGATATATACGAATTTTAAATGTTTTATATATATATATATATATATATATATATATATATATATATATATATATATATATATATATATATATATATATATATATATATATATATATATATATATATAATAAATTGCTTACTCATCTCATTCACTGCAGGCTGCATCCTAATTAATGTAGGGTGAGCTGTTTTGTCATCGAACTCCCTGTTAGGGGCAATCCATGCCATCACAGGCAAGTTATGAAAGGAGGCGAGTTCTGATACACTTCTCAGGGCTACAAGATAAATATATCGAATTTAAAATATTGTCATCATCTTTTAATCTTTTTAATGGTAACCAATGCTCATTAATTCTCATTTTGTTATTTTCAGATATTCCATCATATATATATATATATATATATATATATATATATATATATATATATATATATATATATATATATATAATGTGCAAAGGACAGGATCCATATTTTTCAAGATGATTAAAGTGATATTTCAGCTCTTTCCTCCATGAAGAACGTGTAGTAAGAAATAGCAGAGTGTTGGGCATTGTATAATTGATCATTTTGACACTCTGTGTTGGCATATGAGAACATTAAACTAAAATTATAAAACGGCCAGCACGAATTGTGGATGCTTCGAAATCAAAATAATCAAAAATCACTAGGCCCTTTATATTGTATGTATGTATATTCTTGTTAATTGTCGTCTCAAGTTGTTTTAAGCAGTATTTCATTATGGATGTGCTAGTAATGTAAGTGAAAACATACACATACAGTACAACACCATAAGCTTCTTTTTAAAGCTATTTCTTTGATGTAATCCGATCAATGATATAGAGACTTTGAAAATGTTTTCCCCCAAAACTTGTATTTATCATATAATAATTGAAACTTAACAACAGACAGGGTTCAGTCAATATTTACTCAGTTATAAAATATGAAACATGCAATATTTATTTATGGCTTTAACTTGTACAGAATATTTTTAGTTAGAATTTGCCTACCTGACCCGAGTCTGTTAAGAGCGACAATCATATAGGATTCTATATAATAACAATACTTAATGACTACTTTGGACTCAATATGAAGAGCTATTGACCATTGTGAAAAGGCGCAAAATGAAATGGTACTGACATGTCACACGATCAACAGAGCTTGCTAAGACAATCATGCAAGGAACTGTGCAGGGAGGACGAAGGAGAGACAGACAGAGGAAAAGATGGGAGGATAACATCTCAGAATGGACAGGACTGAAGCTGAGTGACACAGTGAGAGTAGCAGAGAACAGATTGGAATGGAGGAAGCTGGTTGTCAGGTCATCAGTGGTGCCCCAACGGTCAGCAAGACTAAGGGATAGATAGATAGATAGATAGATAGATAGATAGATAGATAGATAGATAGATAGATAGATAGACTTTGGATTAACTTCACATTGGCTGATGATAGTTTCACGTTTCTAGAGGAAATCAGTAACTTCCAATTGGTTGTGCTGGGTCACATGCATAGGCAAATTCGAGGAAAACTGAGCAGTACGATCCGTCACGTGGGGTGTATTGTGAAATTTAGTTGCAAGAGTAGATGCATATACAGAAACAAACTCGGGAGTCAGATTCATTCCGAATTTGGAGTCATCCTCATTTCTCCTGTTGTTCTTGTTGTTGTTACTTTGCTAATGTATTTTATGTCGTACTTAGATATTATTCTAGAGGAAAAACGGTTTTTGGACTGTTCAGTGGACATAGAAGGTGATCATTATTTGGTATATTATTTTGAAACTGTTGTGAATTATTCGAAGGAATTCTGGATGACGCAAGCCTATCGTGTGCTGAAAATGGAGTTATACCCTACAACAACAACAACTACACCAACAACAAAACTTTGTAGTTTTTGCTTCTTTGTGTTACTTTGTGACCACTGCGTCTTATCACAAGCCCTTCTCACCACCTATTTAACAATCAACGCTGTCATTTCAAAATAAACTTCGCGTAGAGTAATACATTTGTTACCAATTTTTGGCTCAGAGATTCGACTGTTTATTCTTATAAAATGTCTGACTTACTATCACAAGCTTTAAGAATCCTAAACCATTTTTCCACTATAAAAGCCGTCATGGTCTTGATTGCGTTCGCTAAATATGCAAGTGCGACGACATGAATGGAACACTGTCCACTCCTTGGTCAACCGAAAAGGACACTGTTAACCTGACTTTCAGTCGAATAATTAAGGGGCAGTATTACATTCAGCGTGTTGTACTTACATTTACGAAGTGTAGTCTGAAATAATACTGTTGATTCTTAAATAGGTCACGCAAGAAGGCATTCTGATTAAAATCAGATCTCCACTGTCTTACGTGAATATCTGGCAGCAACCGCCTAGGAGTTATATTCTGGTGGTCTTTGAATTAGCCAAAAGAAATGCAGTTTTCAGAAATCTAAATGTTCGTCTTATCGTTCTACACACATTGAGCCATACTGCTCAGGCTCACAAACGCGCATATATAAGACTCCATCTGATTGGCTGACAAAATTAGCAATTATAATAAAAACATAGGTCACCAGAGCATGATCCCTATGTTTGACAGCCATAGTCTAGTTTAGATCTAATTAAAACCCTGTATAAGGTTAGGGTAGTTTCTTGATTTGCTCCTCACTTGGTACCTTATTAAGAAACCTAAATGGTACCAAATGAGGAGCATATCAAGATACAACCTAACCTTATACAGGGCTTTAATTAGATCTAAACTAGACTATGGCTGTCAAATACATAACACGGCAAACAAATGTCAATTAAATAAATTAGATAAAATTCAGAGAAAAGCCCTACTGATTTGCACTGGCGCACTGCCATCAACCTCACTAGCTGAGTTGCAAATCTTAACCGGAGAACTGCCGTTACATCTAAGAAGGCAAGAACTTATCCTAAACTATGCAGTCAGACTTTCAACACACCCAAAAACTCACCCAACTTACCAGGCAATAAATAATTGTAATATACCCTTAAGGGCAACTATGAAAAAAAATCACGCCCTATGGGAAAACTAGTTCATGATTTAAAAGATCAACTTCCAATAGAGTTATTCCAGGCCGAAAATACTATCTCATATGACAAGGAGCATTGGAATAACACCAATAGTCAATATAGCAGAAAGTAAGATTACATATGATAAAGAACCATGGAGTACTATAAAACCTATGGTAAATATCTCCCTTTCAACTAAAGAAAACAAGCAAAACCAAGCAAACTATCTAAAAACATTAGCTTTAGAAGAAATTAACATCAAATATCAAAATTACCTCAAAATATACACAGATGGATCCAACATAATAAATCCTTGCAAAACAGCTGCAGCAATGGTAATACCTGAGCTGAATATACAAATGGGGTGGCGTCTACCTGACTACTGCTTCATATACACAGTTGAATTCTGGGCCATCTTAGAAGCACTAAACAAACCAAGCAAGACAGTTATAATAAGTGATTCGCTTAGTGTCATAGCCTCAATCCAAAATAACACCACTAAATCAAGAGAAAATTTCCTTAACCAAACCAACGCAATAATGAAACAAATAAATATAAACAAATTAAGCATAGAATACATGTGGATTCTATCCCACATCAATATCCAAGGAAATGACATAGCAGACCAGATAGCTAAAGAAAACCTCAAAGAACCAAATTGCATGCCACTCGACTATAGTAAACATGAACTATACAGCCTAATCAACACATTAATTAGCAATAAATGGCAAACAGATTGGAATCAAAATCACAAAGGGAGACAATTAGATAATATCATTAAGAAAGTAAATAGAAAACCACCTTGGTGCACAGGCTATGAACAAACAATAATCAATCGAATTCTATTAGGAAAAACTAAACTGGCAAACAGCTTTGGAAAATACGTAGGACCCTTCCCACAAAACATAAATTGCTACAATTGTAACAACATCCAAAAAGATTTACACCACATCTTTAATGATTGTGGAATAACCAAGAAGGAAAGGAACAAATTCAGATCCGAACAACAAATCATAGCCGCTCCATATACATACCCAGAAATAATTCAATTAACACATATCAACCCCAAACAACATTCAAAAATATAATTGAATTTTTAAAAACAACAGGGCTAATAGAGAAAATTAAGAAAATATGAAAATAAAAAACACAATAGCGAGAAAAAAAAGGAGAAAAAATAATTGAGAAAGGAACCTAGTACTAGCTCAAACCAAAAGTAATCATCAAAAATGAAAGCCTATTTAAGGGATGGAAGAACCACCAGGAATGAGCAGGTAGATCTCAACCATCCTTGGAACCCACATACACTACGGTGAGCATGAGATGATCAAGGCTCGTATACTGAGCAACCAAACGGGAAATTAAAGATGCGAGTAACCCTATAAACAAAATAGGGAGACCAAAAGGATTACATTAAAACTAGTACTAGAGTATTCCCGAGGTAGGCAACCGAGAAGAAAGCCTCTTTAAGGAATGGAAGCACCATCAGAAAAAAGCAGGTAGATCTTAACCGTCCTTGGAACCCACATACGCTACGGTGGGCATGAGATCACCAAGACACATACACTGAGCAACCAAACCGAAAAATAAAGATGCAAGTAACCCTAGAAACAAACTAGGGAACCTTGAAAAATTACTCAAAGCCCTTTGAGTAATCAAATCAATCCGGAAATAATAACAAGTCAACAAAGTAGATGACAGATACAGTAATAGGGGTAAGCAAACCACAGTGAATAGATAATGAAGACAATTAGAGAATAAAAAACACCATGTAAATGGCCCCCCCCCCAACATTTTTTTTTAAAAAACAGCCCATAAAATAAGAATAAGAACCTACCCTCACTACTATTACCTTCTCTAACTTTCCTCTCAATACAGTCTCATTGACAGTAAATAAGAATTACCAAATACCTATCAAGTTCTAAAGTCAGAAAGCCAAAAATTAAATATAAGTAGATGGTCTGATATCATAAAATTCTGTCCCGATATTATGGTCAGAATTTAGACAGTATGAGGTAGTCTAAAAGCCCAAGAATACCAGGCCCCGCAGAAAAAGGCTGCAATTAAATTTATCTAACTTTAGGCATATAAACCCCCAACTCAACTATTTGGGCTGGGGCGTATGGGCTGTAGATTCTATTAACTTAAAACAGCACAGAGTTCATCAAATTTAAGTGGGAACAAGTTTGGATAAAAGGTCATCACCGCTGGACCAAAACCGAAAAAAACATCAGAAGAGAAACATCTTCAAAGAACCCAGGACAAAGGAAAATGCTGGTACGAGGGAACAACCATATGCTGGGACACCATGAGAACAAGGAGGCAGCCTGACATTAAGGGCTACTCTAACAGACAAGAAAAAGCAACACATAAAAGAATCCGATTGCTTTCATTGCCTGGTTAACAGGGTCCTCATTTAGTACGAGAACCCTCTTCGAACAATCTATTTCACGAAACTTGACTTGATCATTTTATTTTTGCACAACGTTCAAAATTAACAAGCTATTTTTACCAAACAGTGACTATACTTATTTATGCCGCATATACATCTTAGTAATCAATCTTGTTAGGGACTTAATACATGTACACTTTGTACTAGAAACATTGCAAAGTTAAGATAGTTATAAAAATTTCACGACTGCATTGATTTGATTTAATTGCATAGGTGGCTCACACATTATTGGTATTTTCTTGTCCATTAGTAACAACTGGACCAGATTTGAAGTAAGCACGCAATCACGATGTTGCGGACTGTACGACATCTTTGGACGTAATGGTACCTCTCTTTTATTGCCACAACTAGGATTACTCCAAATTGGCGGAGATGTGAAACTAATTTCCAATGCCTCCACTTGTGCCATTTCACACCATTAACACACATAATTGGCTGTTAGGGTTGAGTGTGTGTTGGGTCTATTCCCACTCACCCAAGGTCCTCCATTCAGGTCGTTGGTTACTTAATAGCAACCCCGACCTAACGACCAAATTAAATAGTACTCCTTGAGTACAAAAATGCCTGGGGGCAGCGGCACCATTCCTCACCCCCAGGAGAAATTAAATATCCAGCTTTGCTGGAAACTTAAAACAGTGCTACATCTCCCTTGTGGGCGATACAGCACTATAATTCAAATTCATCATCATGAACCCTATGCGGTCCTGGTGAAATCTTTACAAGGAACAGCGGAGATCTGATTTGAATCAGATTGCACAACATGGCGAGAAGTGACCCATTCCCACCCCCGTTATTGTTTTTAGATGTATAGGATATGTGAAAGGTAAAGTGTCCGAAACTTTACGAAATAAACGTTTCCCCTATTCTGCCAGCAACTCCGGCAGCAATAAACGTTCAAAAAGTGGAGAGCGTTTGCGCAAAACGAGTAAAATTATAACATGTTGTATGCACGAAATTCCAGTAGTTGTACCTTTTGCATTAAAATGTACCAGTCTCCTTTCCGTTCATTAGTACCAGTATGCACGGTTTCTATTTAGTAATGAGATTAATTGGAAATTAATAAATGCACGTGTGCATGTAGTTATGTGCTTAGACAATGATTGAAACTACTTCAACATGGTAGGGACCAAATGGGGATCGTAACAAAAAAGTTAAGAGTATCGGTCATTTGAGTCTGGGGGACCAACCTGTAACAATATAACACAATACACGATTCCTCACCCCACTTTATCTCCAACCATACTAGCTTTGTCTTATTTTGGTCTTCTACTTTAAAACATATGCAAGTTGTAATCAAGAGTGGACTAATTTATAACGCACCTTGTTTAATTCACGATATATCTGAGAAAATGCCACACTGTCGACTTTCATGTTTTCACAAGTACTGGGGTTGAAGTTGAGGTTAGCATCGGATAGTCTAGGATTCCAACTTTGAACGAATAGTAAGTTCAGAACAGACCGTTGCCAAACGTATGCAATATAGAGAATATATAACATCTGGATAGTTGTCTTTTGATGTGCCATTATGTGTATGTTACCATGGCACATTACAATTATCAGTTTTTCCGCTTGATATCATCTTCTTGTATTCAGTGCTGAAATTTACAATTAAGATTATTCTTAACTTACCTTTCTGGTAATGATAAATCTCAAGACTATTCAAATGATAACGCCAACTTCCGGCCACAGAAGACACCGCTGCATGTTTTATTTATGCAATTTCATGTCTGCTTTCACTTTAATCACATATAAAGCACACGCTGTCAGATTTGTCTCCGGTCATAAAATAAATAATTTTTTTTTACACATTTCAACAGAGCTCGTTCGTTTAATGACATATTGGAAAAATTCGACTTCTGTTGTCAGACGGCAGTATGAAAGGTAGTTTATGGTAACGATCATGTCATCCTGGAACTAAACAATAATACAGAACAAAACAACAAAACCATGCTCTCTCTATCTCTCTCTCTCTCTCTCTCTCTCTCTCTCTCTCTCTCTCTCTTCAGCAATGATCATTAGAATATTTTATTGTAAGATAGTACTAACATGTAAATAATAAGCAACGTTTCGCAAAGAAACATAATTAACAAAATTTAAACAAGATTTCGGCTTTGTTTTGAACCTTTCGCTTTGCGCTTTGTCAATGGCGAAATCCATGAGCATCTCAATGCTACCTTTGACTTATGTCCATATCGGATCTATGATCGAATTAAACATGACAGCAATTGTCGATTTTCTCCAAATATGAAAGAAAGTAAAATTAGCTCTCCTAAATTTGTAGAAAACTGTGCTGTTTTTTTTTATATAACATCCGGCATAAGATTTACATTATGTGACGAAAATAGGACAAGCTTTCGGAGTTGGAAATACTGAGAGATGAGAAATCTTGTATTCCCTTGAGTTATCTTGTCACCAGTTTTGACACCCCTCCTTCTCCCCTCTATTCCTTGACCTAAAGTCCTAATCGCATTTGTAACAAGCCCTTGTGTATGGTATCACTTAGTAATCCGATTAAAAGCTCAATGTATAGTAAACGAGATTAGGGCGATTGCTCTAGTATTTCCTATGTTCTTTTCTGATCAATGACAGAAGGCCCGAATATGTTCAGATTAAGTTATTTGGTGTCCACCGCCTCAAAGACAATCTTAAAATTACGTCATCATCATAACCATGGAAAATAAATATGTATTACTTTTAGAATTATGTATTAGAATTTGCTTTTCCATTTAAGTCATAAATAAGACTTAGCAAAGAACAAAGGATGCACCTATTCAAAAGTTGTATACAATAAAAATTAAAATTTTCTTGGAGTAGTATCTCACATAATATATCTTTCATTTACAACCGACAGCTCCAGAAAATCAAGGTTGGAATTTCTCAGAACAAAAGACTATCATTCTACTGTTTCCTACATGTGTTTCTGATGTGAGAAACTATGCAAATTGGTCACAATGAGTTGAAATATATATACTTCATTGTTTTAAGCTTGTTCGCGATGATATATATATATATATATATATATATATATATATATATATATATATATATATATATATATATATATAATGTTTGTGCCCTAATCATGGAGTCACACAAAGGTCTGCCTAATGCAATGTACGTAAGAAACAACTGTAAAACAATGAAGTCATCCGCAAGTGAAGTAAACAAGATGAAAAATAAACTGTCTGAATAAATGTCGTGACTTTTATGAGAAACCGCCATAATAGTTACGCGACGCAACACAAATGAATCACGTTATAACTTTCCTCATCTAGTTTTTTTTTTATGGCACTTATTAAGACAAATCCTTGTTTATATAGTTTTAAATATGAGCGATAAAAACAGCAATAACGAAAGGTATACATACACTGTATGGAAACGAAGAAAACAAGCAAACACGGGAAATAGACTGACCAGTCAGTTAGGTTACAGTTAAAACTGCTCACTAAAAAGTTGTACAGTCTGAAGTTTCATTTTCATCATTGTCACAAGCACACACAAAATGTTGGAATAAAATATATCTTAACACTATTTCACATGAATTGTAATATGCAGATGTCGTCTGCAGGGCCGGCGCTTCCGCTAGGCGAACTAGGCGATCTCCTAGGGCGCTGGGCTAAGGGTTTATTTCATGAAGGGCGGGTGGAGGAGGGCGTGAGTGGAAGGGGGCGCCAGATATCTGAGCTCGCCTAGGGCGCCAAAATGCCTTGCCCCGGCGCTGGTCGTCTGACAATTAACTGTCACAGAGAGACCAGAAAAAAAAGACATGACCACGACAAATATTTGCATTCCAGTGTAATTTACATTCTGAATGAGTTACATGTGGAAAGTCCAATGAAGAAAGAAATGTCCCATTGGTCCTTACATGCAAGACTGAAGATGCTAAGGATGAATATTGCTTCATTTTATTGTGTTAGACTTTGTATATTGTGAGGTATATGGTTTTATATGTGTTGTGAGGTATGCATTCTTCTGTGCATTGTGCGATATAGTCTTCTGTGTGTTGTGAGGTATACGTACAGTCTTCTGTGTGTTGTGAGGAATACAGTCTGCTGTGTTGTGAGTTGTTGTCTTCTGTATGTTGTGAGGTATGCAGTCTCCTGTGTGTTGTGAGGTATACAGTCTTATGTCTGTTGTGAAGAATACAGTTTTCTGTGTATTGTGAGGTATATTCGTCTGTGTATTGCGATGTATGCAGTTTTCTATGTGAATTAGACAGTTTTCTTTTTTATATTAATAACACCCCTACATTGTAATCATTACAGTCCTAATTAGTAAACTGTTAGCTAATTACCCTATGTACTCGTTTATTAGTCGAGTAGATCTGCAACCAACACAGATCCTAGTATGTCGTAGCATAACACGCTTGCAGATCAGGATCTAATTTGTTTGTTCTACTGATTACACATAAGAAACCGCACTATGCCGGCTGATAAAAGTATATGCAGTTTGTAGTTGGACTCGGCTTATAATCGAACATGTTCGGCAATACCTTTGACATGAACCATTAATTGCTGTCATTCAAAGTTACTTTGCCAGTTAGCAGTTTTACGGCTGTATAGTTGTGCCATCGGTTTACTCTCTTGTCTCCATATTTTTATCCCACGATTTAAATTATTTGACTCCTAAGTGATGATCATGTTGTTTTTGTTGTTTTTTAGGGTTTAACGCCGTTTTTCAGCACACGATAGGCTATACATAACTACATTAAGTGATATCATAATCGTTTAATTGCATACACATTATAATGCACACAGTTTAATTGCATACACATTATAATGAACACAGTTTAATTGTGCAATGTCATATACAAGATGTACTGTTGAAAATTAGTGTTTGAATCCGAGAATATCATTAATTTTATTTGCGTCCTCAGTTATAATTATTTTAAAACAAATTGACTTCATATGTATTTGCATAAATATTTGTTTCTTGACTGTATATTAAAAATGCTTAGTTTTTATGTTCCATTTGTTACGAGTTTTTCATTCCGTGACTATTTCACGCGTACATAATTCAATTAAAGTTCTTTATGTTAAGTTGTAGAAAGATTTTAAAAACTGCATATTTTAAACACTTTAATTTAATATCAATATTTTGTTTGTTTTGTGTTTATGTTTTCATACAGATTTACAATTTAATGAGAAAATTCTTCGATATTAAGCTTTGTACTTGGTTTTACTTCTAACAAAAATAATAGAATATTAAATGAATACTGCTTTGACCACAGTGATCTTTATCTGAAATTTCACGTTGCATGTTAGTCCCATCCTCATTTTTTATGCCACCTGTGTTTTTTCGAGCAATATTATTAAAATCTTTTGCCATGTTTTTGACTGCCTCCATTGACATGGATCAGGTCATAATTTTCTTTTAAAATTTTAACTACTGCCACTATCTGATGGTTTTAACAATCTGTACCACACTGCACAAGAACCATTAGACCCTTCCACTGTAGCAGCAACACAGCAGTAATTTAAATGTATATTATAGCATTTATCCGCTGCATATGATAGAATTGGTGATGATTGGAAGTAAACATCGAAATATCCAATGTTTGTATTACCGTCTGAACAAGGTGGTCCAATAATTACATCCGGGTCATATGTGCTTCTCGCCAACATGAATGCCGCAATGGCCGACCGTGAATTACAGTTGGTGTCGAAATGTTTCAATCTGAAAAGAAGCGGTGTTCTGATAACAGGAAGGAAATAATAAGTTTAAAAATGAAGAACAAAGAAATACTGTTGGTACTAAAGTCGTGATGTTATAAAGTTAAATTATGTGTGGCTCATTTTGCGCAGCTTCACTGGAAAGTCTGGAATAAAAAGACTAATACATTTCAAAAGAATGGAATTTAAATTTAAAATTCGAGGTTTCGATAGTGGTATTTACTTTACCTTTTTTTAATATAAAAAAATACTGGGATAATCACTGTAAAGCTGTACTACGTTTGAGAAAGATACGATATAGAAAAACTACACACTTCGTGAAAAGAACACCATATTTATGCAACTTTTAACAAAATTAACTGGGTCAGTGGTCTAATATTTGTATTGTTACTAGTTTCGTGATCTGAATATTCGCGTGTATACATGCAGCTTATATCAATTGTCACAACATATTTGAATATGCAAATAGTCAGGCATCGGTACTAACTGTCATGCGAGAAGGTTCGTTCTTTGCCTGGCTTTTAAAATAAATCCATTACTTTTTTCAATGTAATCATAATATCCTAGAAAAAGAACACCTGGTAATAGGGAACAACATTTATTGACCTTTCCTCGTATGTTTACCTATATATTTAACCCTTAAATAAATGACGCCTGTCATTTAAGATCAGCAGAATGCTACTCCGTTATAGACAGTCAGTATATAATTAAATTTATATTTAGATATAATTAAATTTGCATGTATATATAATTAAATTTGTATGTAGATATAGAAGGCTAGTTCTTCCTATGAATATCATCATTTGGAAAGGTATTGAGTAAAAGGTATATATTATTTTTAAATCTGATTTCGAAAGATTTTTTAAAAATATACATCTCACTCACCTTATGAGCTGGTTCTTGAGAAGAGCTTTGTTACTTCTGATAGACTGGACTCCGAACTTTGCTCCGGTTGCACTATTTTCAGCGTTGAAAGGGTATTGTGCAGAATTGGTTGGCGAAATCCACGCTATTCTCATTTCACCACAATATATTAAAACAATCAAATACAGGAATACAAATAAAATTGCTAAAGTGCGCTTCATTTTGCCACGAGTCTTTTTAACTGTTACTCTTTTAGTTATTTGTAATATTTTTTTTTTTAAGTTTCCATATTTTGTCCTTTATTCCATCATGAAAGTGGTAATTAAGTAGCTTAATTACGTTTTATCTAATAGACAGACATGCATGCTCTACTTTATTAAGTAACAGCTTCTTGCATGGATTACCTTGGGGCTCCATTACGGGGAAATGTTTCAGGTGTAACTAATACCTGAAATATGCTCAGATATATATTCATAAACGAAGCTCAAGCATTCATTAATCTCCTTGCCAACTTAAAATCAAGTTTATGAACGTTTTTGATAATTCTGTTGTAAAAGATTCCATAGCTTTTTATTATTCAGAAAGTTTCCAACTGAAAATAGGGCCCCCCTAATTAAATCATACACAGTCACGAATTATCCATTAGTGTACAATAGTTGTCACTGTTTTTTTTTTAACGAATCTTAGCAACGAAAATGTATGTATGTATGTATGTATGTATGTATGTATGTATGTATGTATGTATGTATGTATGTATGTATGTATGTATGTATGTATGTATGTATGTATGTATGTATGTATGTATGTATGTATGTATGTATTCAGGGGGTTTATTGGTACATCTATACAAGACTGGGAATGCAGTGCCGAGTACAAATTAATAAAATTGGTAGAAGCTGCTAAAATTGTATGGAAGATAAACCTGTCAATGCAAAATAAAACAACAACATATATTTCTACAGGAAAAATGATTACGGTAAAGAGATGTAAAAAGTACAGAAAATGAAAGATAACTGTAAGATTGGGTGGAATTATAAATCGTGTCTTTTTGAAAGTCAAGGACTTCCTGCGGTGGAACCCGATTTAAAAAAAAACCAACCTTAATCAAGTTGCTATAAATTGGAACTCAAATAGACATAAAGATTCCAGTTGTGTTTTGGATGGTAGGGACATCTGTTGCTGAGAAATGAATCATTGTTAGTAGTAAAGTTTGGAGTTTTATCGGTAACGGAGACAAGAAAGAAAAAAAAACAACTTGAAGTGTGTTAATGGAACAAAGGTTCCACACTAGAGTGCCTGAAAAATCTAAAGATCAAGATGTGACGGACAAATGAACATTGGTAAAACTATAAATCCTACTACTGTGGTGTCCATGCGTAAAGAGTAAAGGATCAATTGATTATTGTGCATTTGTCAAACGACCTCATCAGTAGCCATATTTCTAATTGCTTCTGTTAAAGGCAAGTGTTTTATAAAATTGTGGAAACATATTTATCTAGTTTCTTCTGACAAATCAAACACGTTTAAGCATTTTTTTCATAAATATGTAAATAATTAAGTACGATCAAGACTTTATTATTTTTAAAATTCGGACTTTTACGGTTTTTAAAGACCTGCATACAGGATAATCTGCCAGTTTCACAGCTATATAGACTATACAGTTCAAATCGATTTGAAGTCGTCTGCTATTGTCTTCAGTGGTAAAAGGTACGTAAACAAGAGATCCAAGTGAGACACTGTCCAATAAATCTGGGTCAGTATTAATGCTCTATGCAGATATTTCTGCCAGTGTTGTTGACAGCTTTACCACTAATGCGCAATTAACATGTCTTTTAATGAGCCTGAGGTCACTCACGTGTCGTTAAAGGAAGTTTTGTCGCCGATTTAAACAGCCATTAGGCTTGAAGAAAATAGATAAATTTGTTTTAAAGGTATATAATTTATCTTAAGGTATCTAATAGACTGAATTTTGAAATGCATTCCCAGCTAATGCATTCACGTGTGTGTTTGTGATTTTTAACGCAGCTTTAACAATTTTTCAGTGATATCGCTACGATGTCTGCAGTGAGGCAGTTTATAGTGATGTCTAGCGCTGGGGCATCATGTCGCAGCAGCAGCAGAGAGGGTGAACAGACTAATTCGAAACATCACCCTTTTTGATTACCAAATCGACTAATTTTGACTAACATAGAAGTCAGTTCAATGACTACACCTAGATTGACCCAAACAAATGTTGTAGTTGACCCCCCCCCCCTGTTGCTCTCTCCATGTGTTAAATTGTCAATCTGAGGATAAAAAAATCTTGTACATAAATCAAACAAAATGAATAATTCAGACAAACGATCAATCTGAGACTCTTTTTTTTTTAACTTTGAGTAATATTCTTCCTCGGTTGGAGGGGTTTCGTTTCTAAGTATCAAAACCCCTTCTTCGATCCTACGACGGTAATACGCCATTAAATTTCTGTATTTATCTCCACCACATTCATTACAAATCCGATATTGTCCTCGAACGCCAACATTGCATCCAACACAATGTCGAGGACCAATACGTGGATTTTTTGATAAAATATATTTATGTTTCTTGCAGTATTCTCCAAGACATTTTTTATTACATTTATCTGTGCTTCCTTGACGCAGCCATGCACAATTTTTCATATATCAAATAGTATCTTTATTTTGTCAATATGCTGCTACAAATTAGCAAATATTTGATTGATACCTACACGATATCTTGTCCTGGGATCATGCAGATTTATTGTCATAAAACCATACGGTGTTGCTTAAGCACGTGAAAAGAAATTTCTGAATTTATTTATGTCCATATCCCCGCTACACCAGGTCTGATGAATATTTCTTAGCGTGTGTGTATCAATTCCATTAAATACAGATAAAATATTACAATTATCTCTGATTACTTTCGGAATTTGTGTATACCGTTGAGTTACATAAATAACATCAGTATTTTTATGCCTTCCTCGAGAAAATATTCTTGCCGGATTTGATTGTTTATCTAGCATTACGTCATCATACACAACTAAATTATTAACGAATCCATCGAGATCATCTTCAGATGGTGCTTCATCAATATCGGTTATAAAATCAATAATATCATCACCGCTCAGCAATCGTGCGTTTTCATTAAATTCCTTAAGTACTTCGTAGCATCTCTGATCATCTACAGATGGTGCAACTAAATACAATTTATTCTATTTCAACCATCTCATTATTAAATTAAGTAATAGTTGTGTTTTATTTGGATCCATACGGGCCTATTAGTATCATTCTGATCGAATTTGGTAACGCTGGATGATGTTTTACCTGTTCTCGTTTTCGTATCGTTGAAAAATCAATTACATCCATGATATAATATTATACCATGGATTAATATTGTTTACGCTGTAAAGTTAAAACTCCAACTACTGATTTATCTACGGTTACAACAAAAATAAAAGAATAGCATACAGTGGAAAATGTTCCGTATGTGGCAGAAAGAAATTTTCCTTTGAACCAAAAAAACAAAACAAAAAAAAAACCGGTGGTGACATTTCAAAATTAATGTCAAAATTTCCAGGAACTCCGTGGGCTAAATATCCCGGAGAAAAACATCTTCCAGGATATAATTAGTGCGGTCCTGGCACTCGACTTGATATCAGACTTGATGAACAAGATCAACCAAAATCCGGTGAATATCCGGTAAATGCAGTCGATAAAGCGTGTCACGTTCATGATGTAGCTTATAAAAGTAAAGATCTAGAACAATGACATATCGCAGATGTGAAATTGATTCATGCATTGAATTCCATAAAAATTAAAAATATAAAGGAAGGATTAACCAATTGGTTAGTAAAATCTGCGATGAAAACCAGATTAGCAATAGGTGCTGGGTAACTAATTATAATGCAATCAATTTATTACAGCCCATTACTGGAAAGGTAGAGTAGCAATCGATAAACTCGCTAATGCAGCAAATGTCAGACGTCCTACGGCCGCAGCGTGGTTAGCACGACAAGCAATATGGCAAATTTATGTACCACCGCCTAAACGAATCGAGTACGCACATTTTGATGTTAATGTTCCTAATGAAGTTCATCAGGCTGATATTCTGTTTTTACCTCATGATCGTATACGTAGAGTAACATTTAAATACGCATTAACCGTTGTTGATGTTGCAAGTAGATATAAAGAAGCAGAACCACTATCAACTAAAACAGCTACTGAAGTTGCATCTGCCTTCGAACGAATTTATCGACGAGGACCCTTGCGAGGGCCACAACTATTATAAGTTATCCTGGCAAAGAATTTCTTGGTGCGGTATCATCATTAATGAAGCGACATAATGTTAAAATACAGCGAGGACATACTGAAATTCATCGTTATCAAGCGATCGTAGAACGATTTAATCGAACACTTGCTGAAAGATTATTTGGATCTCAATACGCGAAGGAATTCATTCAGGATACAAGATCTCGTGAATGGGTTGCAAGATTACAAAGTGTGATAGCTGCATTAAACAATGAGCTTACTCGAACAACTGTCATGAAACCTATTAATGCCATTAGAAGGAAATATATACCAATATAGCAAACCGCCCCTGCAATAGCTGCCGACAGACGGAAATGGTGCTCCCTTGCTGTTGCCTCAAGCACCAGACGGCGCAGAGAGGATTGATTGATTGATTGATAATGTTTCACCGCAGCCAATATTAGGTAATGTCATCGTCAGGTATTTATACGAACAAGGTGAACTTGAAGGAGGAAAAAAGAGACTTACAGATCCTATTTGGAGTATTACTACACACAAGATATCCAGCGTGGTACGATCCACAGGTAGACCTACAATCTACAGATTAGATTTAACTGCTTCTCAACGTGGATTTACACGTGAAAAATTACAGGTAATTCTCGAGGATACAAATTATCACCACATTTACTTAACTAGCACCTCTGCGCCGATTACATTAAAGACAAGTTAACATCACATTATCACGTGTATGACCAAGACACTTATCTTTTCTATCTACGGTAAATTGTCTAGGATTTTTACTCGAGTATTGCCACAGCATTATACAATTACAGCTTGCACAGCGATTATCCTGTTGTTGTTTCAAAGTTATGATAAATTGCACGTCTAGATCGAAGTCGCGTTTATTTTTTTTAACACATTGTTTATAGCTATCTAATTTTTTTCTTACTATATCATTGTCAACATTGCCAGTGGTTTCTGACGCATCCACGACAATCCTACGTAACTGAGATATTTTACTGACGCGAGACACCGCAAGATAAACTAAATTAGACCACACGATATGATCGTTCACAATCCAGACAACTGTATCAGAAATAGTTAATCCTTGAGATGAATGTATTAGCATTGCGTATCATAGCGTCCAATCCGATAAAACGCTATCAACAGCATTGACATCAACTAAAACAATATCATTCAACACGAATTTTTTTTCTCCGTCTGTCCTAGTATGTCAACGAGAATATTCTGTTGTCGCGTATCTTCTGGGCGATAACATAATGGTACAGGCAGCTCTGCGATTTTTTCTTTATGTAGCAGAAATAGTCTTTGTTGAAGTGTGTCACGAACTATCTTTCTACTTGCAACTATCAGATCATTTGGTTTCCACGTATCCCAAAAGTCGTTCAAAGAGGTTTCTGAAATTATATCACGCATTACTTCACATTGCATTTTATTCGGTTGTAATCTGATTAATTTTTAAACTCCCTCAATGTTGAATCAAGTGCTCTATGATCGTCAACTATTTATTCGCAATAGTCAACGGACCTCTTTAGCCATTCGTGTGGAGACGGTCCAACAAAGGGTGTGGTTGAACACGATCGCCACACATTATTACAGCAGTGTTTTCCGTCAACAACCAATCAACAAATATTTTTAGATTTTCCAGCGATACAGTACATATTTCATCCCAGACTATGATCTTTCGGAATCTATTTATCTCCCATTCGATCATGATTCCATGCGTCTCCGCTCCATCGGATAAAGCTGTGATAAGTACATATGACTCTGTTCTTCGTTGGGTCATTTCTCGCGCAAGTCTGTGTGTAGGTGTCAAAACGATCATATCTGAATTCTGAAAGAGTTCAATCGCACGTGTCGTCTTTCCTGATCCTCCAGGTCCATTGAGATAAATTGGTTTGTGTCTAGCTACGGGATCATATATTGATGGTGCAGACGATGGTTTTTATATCTGATTATTTCTACGGTAAATATCTTTGCTTGGAACATCGGCTGATTCAGAATAATCTAGTATATTTTCCTTTTTTATTCTCCATTCACTCCATGATGCATGATTAATGATATTTAGTTGGTCTAGCAATCTTAAATATTTTTTACTGATATAAAACGAATCGGTAGCTACTCTGACTGCAAACTCTGGAAATTTATTTATCATCGATAACAGATTAATCGAAACGTACGCGAGCATCGAAGATCTTAAATGGGTATACTGTGGTGATTCACCGTCAGTATAACTCACAATCATACCCATCTTAGTTCCATTTGATAAGAAAGCTGTATCCCGACTTCTAAATGTATTTCTTTTCGTTGTATGAGCGATTATAAAATTTAATTCAGCATCGTCCATGATCAGTCTTGTACAATGTCGTTTATGACCGTATGATCCTCCTTGGGTAAATTTACCTATTATTTTCCTGTCAAGATCTTTTGCAATTTTATTTTCAAAGTCGGTTTTATCAGGATTTTCTTCAAATAAATAATCAAGCATATATCGTAACAGTACTATTGGAACCCACTTCCTTTCTGAAAAATGTCTTCCGAACCAAACATAACAAATTGGATGAAGGTTTTCTGTAAACTCGAATGATTCGATACAAGCTAATCCAGTAATATCAACATCAGGTAACGGTCCATTTATTGATACTCGCGTCATCTCGTGTGTCGGGTGACCGAATCCTTTAAAATACCAAGAACAGTCTCCGTACCCCAGAAAACATCCCGGATAACATGCAACCATATCAACCGAGATAGCATCTTTACGCGAGTATTTACGGTTCCTCAGTCCACCGTGACCATATTCAACACAACTTAATATTATATCATCAAGAAAATCAAACCGAGTTGGTTTCCAGGAATCTCTCTCTCTCTCTCTCTCTCTCTCTCTCTCTCTCTCTCTCTCTCTCTCTCTCTCTCTCTCGCAAAATGAGCTGCAACCGATGGAACAGTAAAACATTCACCGAGTAATTTTTTGTCAGGCGTATATTTTCTCATTTTCTCGTGGAGTGATTCTGTTCGATAAATATCACCGTTTGGTCTTACAAACTAATCGGATTCATCTACAGAACTAAACAACCACACAGATACAGGATCGTTTTTACTTATTTCGTTAATAAAGTCAAACCTGTCACCGTTATAGAATTGAACCGTCCTCGTGCTTGGAAATACTGTTACTGCATTAATCCACGCATGCGCATTATGATCAACAATTTCGATTGAAGCTCCCTTTGATGTAAATGTTGATTCGTATAAGATCTCTCCTGTTATTTTTTTTACTGTTATAGGAAATTTCAATTTCTTTCCTAGTTCAGCAACATCTTTGATAGATGCTCCGGTAAATTTGACTATTTCTGCCCACGAATTTATTATATTACGTCGGTTATCCGTTAACCCATTCCCACGAGTCGAGACGGTGAAATGTTCTGTTATTCGTTCGGCCACACAATTTATCTTCCAGAATTTTATCGGCTTTAGATTATCAATGTTAGGTTTCTCAAGCGGATATGTCCCATAGATAACAGGATAAGATCTTACGTAATATAGTTGATCTATATTGGTCAACATCCCTGGTTTGAAACCTTTACTCAGTATAGCAGGTTTTTCGTTATGAAGGACAGGATCACGTTTATCACGAATAATCCAATTGCTTGTATCTGATAGTACGATAAATCTGATTTTTAAAATATATTTTCTATCGTCAAGGTAGTTATTGATCATCGCTGCTCGTTTGTCGTTCATCGTAGCATCTATATTTTTAGTGTCACTTATAATCTTAAACGTCAACCACACATGAGATGCTTCATTTTTCTGAAATTCTTTTTTGGCGTCATGTATTTTATTGATCAAGATTTTATCTGTCGGATCAATCAGATCTCGCATCGGCACAGGGAATATTCTGTCAAGATTAAATTTTTTATTTTTAGAAAGCTCGATCTTGGATAATCTCTCAAATTTCCCCATCATTATAATTAAAGCAAGTATTTAAATTAATAATATTACATATATATATAATGATTAAAACAAGGAATCTCTGCAAGTGGTTGATGATCGGTTACAAATCTTGCGTAAACGAATTCTGCGGAATCCACTCGCAACGTGTCCTAGATGGAAGTCTAGGACCAAATCCGTGTTTACAATGTGGTGTTGGAGTACGAGGTGAAACACGCTTGTGTGTGCAATGTGGTGGTAAAAGATACAGAGAACTGAAACTATATTTTGATTTAAAAATTAATGATAGCGACAGGATTATAAAAACCCCGGAAGATTATCGATAAGATTTTAAAGTAAAGATCAAAGCAAATAACGATTCAAATAAAAAATATTTATATATAATGGAGCAAAAGGAATTTATGAGACATCCTATCATAACAAACTACGAAGTAAATCGTGATGGTGTTATCAGGAATTGTCGACTAAAGAAACCGGTTGGTTTCGTTATTAATACTGGTTGTCTCATGTTCAGTTTCAATGAAATAAATAAAAGAACATCTCTCTGTCTTCGAGTGTTTCCGTGGGGTGATCAAAGATGGTTTTGTCATTGATCATATTAATTCAGAAAAGAAAAACAATTCCCTGGATAATCTGAGAGCTGTCACACCCAGTCAAAGTTCTGTATGTGGTAATACGGAAAGTATGAAAGAACAGTTGTAAGGAGGGTGATTAAATCTATTAACACAAAGACTGACGAAAAAATAATATTCCCATCAATATATTCAGCTGGTAAATATTTGATATTCACCCGAATTCGGTACAATATGTCGCAGAAAATATTACTAATACAGCATTTTCAAAAAAATATAAACACAAAATTACATTTCAATACTGATGAAGGGAGAAACTGTCTCTCTGTAGTTAAGTTGTTGCTTATATTACTTTACTATTTATTTAGTATATTTTTTCTTTTTTTTGGGGGGGGGGGATATTTTCAGTAAGATATAATACTATTACTTAGAGACCTTCAGTATTACAAAAATGTGCCATCTCTCTCAGCTCATATACAACTGAATTGTAAATGAACTGAAAAATGGAAGATAACTCCATATTACTTATTTCTCCGTAGATCGTGATTTATTTTGTCGCTGTAATTAAGTAATCAACCAGCTACGTCCTAATTAATATCAGTGAAGTAACATAATCAGATAATAATTTCAAACTAGTAGAAGATAATTTATTGTTTCTCGCTTACAAACAGAATCGAAGCAGAAATAACATCACGTAGCGTATAATGCAACAAGTTATTTTTAGATTCGTTACTGCTACACGACTTCAAAATCGAAATTCAAAATTCGAAATCAAAAAAAAAAAAATTGAAAATCAAAAATCAAAAATCGAAATTTAACAGAATTATGTACACACATCTCACCATGATTCGAATCATGGTGGGCGATTGTTTTACTCACCCGGGTTTGATATCCGATGTGTGTGTGTGTGTGTGTGTGTGTGTGTGTGTGTGTGTGTGTACATAATCTGTAGAGAGGTCATCGTAATACGTAATTCGTATTATATTAATGTTGTGTTTTTCATGTGCCTTAAACCTGCTAGGACACTGTGGTGAACTATGGGTTCAAAGGTTGTGCTGTGCTTAATTAAGATTATATGTTTCATGTGCCTTAAACCTGCAAGGACACGGTGGTGACCTTGGGGATCAAAGGTTCTGTGCTGTGCTTAATATGCCTTAAACCTGCAAGGACACGGTGGTGACCTAGGGGTTAAAGGTTGTGCTGTCAAAAATATGCCTTAAACCTGCTAGGACACGGTGGTGAACTAGGGGTTAAAGGTCATATTTTATAAAAATTAAAATATATATGCTATATAGATATGAACATCAAAAATATTATTGCTATAATATCTGCAGTAAAAAATTAAAAAATTAAAATATAAATATACAACTCGATCCAGAAAAATAATTTGTGATTTCGAGTCAATCCAACAACGAAATCTTGAAGGTGGTTATACACTTTCAACGGAGTATAGGCTGATAAAGAACATACAGTCTATAATGTTCCAGTCCTTATCAATGGTAAAAGATACAGATGTAGATTAGTTTGTACCACTTTCTATCGCAGTAGAAAATATTAAATCGAAACTATCTCACGAATATGAAACAAACAAAATTTTTAGCACACGCGTGAGACAACTAAAAAAGATTATAAATGAAAACGCTGTTACCGATTGCAGCTTGGATTAATTCCTCTACAGTACTGTTGTTTTATTCTGTTATATCATTTTTTTTATTCTGTTATAATATATTTTTTTATTCTGTTATATTCTTTTTTATTCTGTTATAAATATTTTTTATTCTGTTATATCTTTTTTTATTCAGATTTTGTCATTTTTGATGAAATTTCGTTTTTTTAACGCAATTTAGTCGAAATATCATAGAAAAATCTATCAAAATTGTAATATTTGTAGGGTAAAATCCCGAGCCATTCTCTAAATGATTTATAGATAAATCGGTAAATGTGCCATGTTTTCTTCATAAATCAACTAAAATCGGATATATTTTTAAGAAAATATACAAAAACAGACCAAAAAAAGATGAAATTAACGATTTATCGATAAATCATTAGAGAATGGCTCGGGGTTTGACCTTAAAAAATCAGAAATGTGACAGATTTTGTACGATAAAATTGACTAAAATAGATATAAAAAAGATGAAATTTCATCAAATCTGTAAAGAAATATTCTGTTTTACTGATTTTTATTCAGAACTATATAATATTTTTTTAAGTTCATCAAGTTTAATGCAGGAATGCGCGTAGTTTATAGTCTGATCTTGGTCACACGTGATCATAGAAATATGTTCTCGCCGCAATCTATCTAACTGTTCTTGCGTCAGTAAAAAATCTTCGTCACCGAACCCATCAATGACTATATCAACGATGTTGAATGAAGACTTTGTAAATATTAATTTGATTGCATTTTCAAGTGCTTCCTTGTCGTGTATAAAAACCTGAACGTGCTGGTACATATGTAATATTTATCCGATTAATTCGTGAATCAAGATCAAAAAGTCGTTTACTATAAAAAAAATCTTAAGATTTTACATTGAGATTTATCAGAAAAACCTCGCCACGTAAATCAGTCAAGTTTCCATTCTGGTCGGTGAGTTTAAAATTTATTCTTGACAAGTATTGATTATGCGTGAGTAGATACACCTTATTGATTGGTTCCTGCACGATCAAGGATCCAGGAGGAACCATTGGAATAAATGTGTAAAGAACGTATCCTTATTGAGCTTGATTCGATATCCCAAGATCTGTTTGATAACTACCATCGATTACATCACATACAAGATTGACTGCAATGGTTGAGGTTATATTTAGAATCTCTGAAATATGTCTGCCTTCAACATCTGGATCATTGTTAAATCTGAGAACATCATCAGGATGTGGTGGAGTTTCAGGCCATCCTATAACAGATTTTATCGATGATCGATAAATATCTACGACGTAATCGGGAGATTTTACTTCAATCACAGATGATAATGTTGGTTCGTGAACAATAATAGTTATTTTTTATTCTTTTTTTGTTGTTGATTTTATTCTGCGCTGGAATTCATCGTTGATCTGTTCAATCCGAGAGCTACCTGTGGGAATATAAACAACAACAAAAATCTGGGGTTCCATCTGGTTCATTTTTGTTTGCAAGTACAAGCGAATTATTTGGAGGTAATCCACCAAATGGTTCAGATCTGATATTTGGCCAACTATGATATACTCGCAGTTGTGCAAGTGCAATCTCCCTTGCTGAAATTGCAATTGGAAAATTAATGCTGAATTTAGGATTGGTTGTGCTCACTGATATCATAGTGGTTTTCACCGGTGTTGTGTTCGTGGCAATCTGTTGCAATAGTTCTTGTGCTGACATTTATCTATTTATCTGTAACTTTAATGGGTGTAGCTTCTATCACAGTCATTGCTTCGGAGAACATTTTAGTCATTAATGCGAACTCAGAATCCTATTATGAAGCATCGTGGAGGCTTTCAGATATTAGCTGAGATAGTTTAGAATACGATGCCGTTGCCGCGTGTAACTTCACCGCATAATCGGATAATTTTTCATTCGTGAACGTCGATATTTTTTGGCAATTATATTAAAAACTTCAGCGATCGCAGTTGACGCTGAAACACAGATCGTTATGACCGCAGGTGATATCATTGTTACCGCGGATAATAAAAGACAGGCTCCAGCAACAACCGTGGAGACTGAGTATACAATTATATCAATGACAATTACACGTCTGTGATATTTTTTTTACTTTTATCGTGTAAGTATCAACGATAGATTTTAATTTAGCTTGCCACTCACGCGCTTGATTGTATCTGTAGTTCATATTATTTACGCTGTAATCAATTGAGGTGTTTCGGCAACAAATTCTAGACACCACCAGATCGTTGCTTCAGATAATTTCTTGTCGGATGCAACCAGGATAAATGTTTCTTCGTGTTACGGCTATTGGATTTAATTAATTTATTTTTTATTGTTAAGTCCAAATTTGTCATTTGGGGTTTGATATTCCTTAGTTGGGAGATTTTTCTAGAAAATTCAGGTTGACCTAGAATCTAGTTGTAAACAGGCTGACCTTGGCCTGGTTACCTCTTTATCTGACCTTGCTTCAGATTGATAAACAGGTCTTTAATATTATTGGTTAATTTCAAGGACAACTTTTTATTTTTAGTAAATAGTGGCTGATTTTTCTTCTGGTTCATTCTTTCAGTACGTGACTTGGTAAAGGTAGCTTCTTTCTATGACCTTCCAGAATCACATGATTCCTTTTTGTTTACGAGAGAATTACATATATATAGCTGTGTTTTGGAAGCTAACATTAGTAGAATTTTGGGCTTTAAAATGAACAGTTGTGTATTCATGTTTGAGTTATAATTTTTATTATTTTGTTCTGGACTTGTGTCAATTCATTGAAGAAAGAGGATTTATTATCTATTTGGAGGAGAAAACATGTGCTCATAATTCATGTGGATGATAAATTAAAACAAGAACTGCATCACGTGACATTGTCAGCCATTTTGGATTACATCGTCAAGATTCGAACCTGGAACTATTAGAACATTTATTTATCAGGACTCTTACAATTCCATTAGTGGATTATTTTTGTGAATTCTATATTGGATTAATGTTGGATTTGATTCTCTAAAACTGTAAGTTTATTTATTTTATGAAAATAATTGTACTTAATAAATTCATTGTTCAATTTATACAAGCTTGTTAGTTTTCACTCTTTCTGTGTTGCTGCTTATTCGAGCCTAAGCACGTAACACTTCGTCTCCACGGTTTAATATAACAGATACGGTTCCAGAAAACTTGTCTGTTGAGTGACGCCATGGATACGTGGTAAATATCTCGAATTTTGCACAACTAAACACAGACAATCTGTACACGCCAGTAACTTCCGCGTTATGTTTGATAGTAGTATTTTGTTGAGACCATGTTGTTGATCCTGATGATATTGTGTATACGGCGTTGTTAATCCGGCTATGCAGAATTTTACCCGATATTTTTCAAGGGGATCAATATTAATAATAATATCACGTGCATCACTTACAATATCTTCCTGTGTTTTCTTAATCGTATCGATTGATGTTTTAATATCAGAAAGTTTCGTATCAACAGTTAATGGTTTTCCGAAGAATTCACAGCAATTTCATCGATCTTTCTGAAATTTCTACGGAGATTTGTAAACGCACCTACGTGAACGTCATACGCGGCTATCAGTGTAGATAATTTTCCGTCTACGGTATTGTAATCGTTTATGTGAAGTCGTATTCGGATTTTAACTTGGATAATGTACCACTAACGGCATCATGTTCGGTTTTTAACGTAGATAATTTACGATCAACAGTATCAACGTATCTTTTTGTTTCCGCATCTTCATCTGATGTTGGATCTCTCAAGACAGTTTTTTTTATTTCCGTTCATTGAAAGCTCTCCTGTTAATACACCACCTGACGTTGATAACCGTTTTTGAACATTTTTTATAATCTCACTTCTGATATATTCTATCGATATACCTGAATCTCGTATTTTTCCGCTGTCGGTAAATACCGGAATATTATACATAGCAGCGCCAAGAACCCTACAAACTATATCATTCCACTAAATATTACTTGTTTTCAAAACACAGTTTGTCCCGAAAAATAACAACCTCATCTCGGTCGTTCCCAGCTAGGTTCATAATATCAGCAAGGTCATCTCTTGTTGCATATTTTGATGCATCGAAATCTTTATCGTTTCCTTTGTCAGTTTTTCTGATCAAAGATCTTCCGTAAACATACATTACAATTTTAAATACCTGTCCAACGATTACTTGTGTATTCGTGTACAACTTTATGAGGTGATTTAGTTGATTTTGATATTGCATCAAGTACAGCGATGGATTCACGATCACATATCGGTGGGTCTGTCATTGTCTGTGTCGGTAATGTTGAATACCAATTCTTGGCATCCAATTGATTAATATAATTGAAAAACTCAATTGGTGGTGATAGTCCGTATGAATCAAAATAAACAATTCCGCGTGGATCAATCGCATATGCAACTCAGTGAGTTCCTGGACCGGAATTCGAATCGAGATTGATGATACCGGTTTCAACGTGATGTGGTTTTCTCAGTAATTGATCGTGCATGAAAACTCCTCTAAAATGTTTTATTTTTAACTTTTTAGCAGCATTTATCAGATCCAAATTTGACATTGGTGTTATTATATTCCTGGAAGTCTGAGTCCTTTTCCTAGATAAGTTCCCGGAAGTCTGAGACCGCGTCCCTTTTTTATATTCTTTTCCTGTTGCTTTCTTTAATGCCATTCCAGCGGCGGTTCCAACAGCACCTAACGCAGCCGCTTTTGCATCTGCAGGTGCGGCTGCAGCGAATAATGCTGATATTGCTGCAAGAAGTGGAAATATACCTCCTGATTTAACCATATATTTGATGGCACTTGGAGAAAATTCAAGTTGAACTCCAGTTTTTTATACCAGAGCTTATTGAAACGTTTAAGCTGATTACTGGTTAACGATAATTTGTTTGGACCACCACTCATTTGTGTTTGCTTTAATGTTATTTTTACCCCACATTGATTTGCGTTTTTTGATTGTAATTTTTGTTATCTGACCTTGAGTCAGAATTGCGTTAACATGACTATACGACATTTTTATATTTACTTGATTGATTTTAATTACATGTTCTATACGGGTGCATCAACGATTTACATTCGTCCACCAACACCTTCGAGTAATACTGCTCTGTCGCTAAGTATAACAGCAATCGCTCTGAAACCAACAGGAACAACAGGTGGACCTGCAGCACCAGCAGGAAAAATACCTACATTAGCTCGAAAATATATATCAACAACAGATTGTCTGTATAAATCTAAATGTTCCAATGAAAAGTAATAGATCGGAGATAATTTTGTAAAATCTTTTTGTGATATTTGCAAACCGGTATCTACATTTAGATCACGCCCCATAAATGACATTAAACGATGATATGCACGTGACACAGTATTATGTTCAAAATTTAACTTTATATCTTCGGAAGGTTCTTGACGTCCATTTATTCCTAAACTAATCTCGGCAAAATATCATCGTACTTTTTTCTGATTATTTACTCGTGCATTTGCCTGAAGTGCGATAAAAAATATCTCGTGGTGCTGAAACCCCCTGTTGTGCTGATATATGCCATGTAAATTGACCAGCACCATTACCTTGAATACTATCTGTAGCCATTGTATTCCACGATATCAGTGATTTACCACCTTGATTCATGAAAGAAAGTAATTTATTTTCTTCTGTGATAGATGGAACCATTACCGGCATCCACAATGATAACTTTGCTATCGTTATTTTAGCTTCATCAACAACCCCATCGGCTTGCCAGACTGCATCATTGTCTGAGTCTTTTCTGACAAGTACTATAGTGTGTTTAGCACCAAATATAACCTTTCTAACAACTCTGCAAAATCCAAAAAATATGAGATAATGGAATTACACATGAAAATTCTCCATTAGCGTTCAACATTGTCTTACGTGCTGAAAATCCAAGGTTGAAATTGTTATTTCTTGATAATACCGCATTTACGTCTGCGAGTCCACCTGCGGTTCTTACATTACCAGTAGTTAAATCTGTGTGATCTGCATGATCGGTTATATCCTTTGCAAACATCATCATTGGACCAGCTGATCTTGAATAGTCATCAGAGTATCTTGCTAGACCAAGTATCGTCGTAGCAACATCAACATGTTGCAGACATGATTCGATATCTTTTCCATCGATGATGTATGTGGCACTTCATAATTTGTATCGTCTACTTTTATAAATCGACCTTCGACTTCGATAATTGCCTCAGATGGTAAGAAATACCGACTTGTATCTTGTACTTGTAATTCTATTCTTCCACGTTGATTTCGTTGTACTGCATCGTAAAAATAATATTGATAATCGCGCAGGGAATCATTTTTACGAACTGGTTCATCCATGTCCAACGCTGTATCAATTTCACGTTTAAACATTTTATTATAATGACTATGATCTAAATTGTAATTATCTACGAAGATCACTTCCTCCTATCAGACTAGCGGTTATGTTATCTTCTTTTTCTTTTAACAATGCATCAGCCAGATCCATTAATCTTTGGGTTGCGGCCTGATTTATTATTTTACTTTCATTTGCAGGCATAACTTCAGTAGATGGTAATTTCAGTTGTTTTTTTCGTTGTCATAACCGTAAAATTCTGTCCTTGACCGCAGTAAACGCTTTACCGGCAAGATCACCGATTGCGCTAGGAGCTTTGTCGCGAATAACATCGATAGCTTTCATTGATAACCGTTTTGCAATTGGCATTGCTTTTGGGGCTATCCTGCTATATAAACCTCGAACAACATCACCAAGTCCATCTCCGTAGGTTATTTCATAAACTGGTAATCGTGAAATTACTACTCTGAGCATTCTTGGTCTACGATACGTATTGTGTACAATCATTTTATTTAATCATTCACCATGATCAAAATTATGTGTCAAGGGATTTAGTCATCTGTAATTTCATCGATAAATTCCAGATAGGTATTGATGTCCATGATACCACCGGTAAATAATCGTCGACAAATATCAGATATTTCGTTGATAATTTCATGAGAAGTATTTCCAGCGCGTTTTCCTCCTATGAGAATTTCTAGTTTATCCACGTCATCGATGACGCAGTCAGAGCAAGTGATAAGATTATTTCTCAAACCACTTCCTGTAGTAGCGCCAGAAGAGTCATCACCAGGATCTTTTTTCTTTTTTACTTGGAGAAAGTAAACTACCCAACCATCTAGTCTTTTCTTGAAACTTTTCTTTTATCGATCTTTTTTTTCTTCTTCTGTCTGTTTCTTTTTTCTTTATTTTTCTAGGTTTTTCAGATTGATGTGGAGAAAATTGTTGTTGTTCGATTTGCTGCAGAGGTGGAGGAAGTTGATACTGAGGTTGTTGTTCTATTTGTTGCAAAGGTGGAGGTAGTTGATATTGGGGTTGCTGTCGTTCTACTTGCTGTTGAGTTTCTTCTGAATAAAATCTTTTTATATCGTTAATATAATCAGTATATACTGGGTCATCACTTCTAGCCTGAATTTTATTGTAGTACACACGATATACCCATTTAAAATAGCTATCAGCATCTATTTTAACATACTTAGGTTTTAAAATTTCAGACTTTCGAGAAAAACTATCATATGCAGCACGAGAAAATCCATCTCTTTAACATTTTCCTTAAGATCTTCAATAACACCTTCCTTAAGTTTACTAATCAATTCAATATTTTTTCTTTTTGCTTTAGGTTGAGATGCAAGTTTTTCTTTTACATCAGCTATTTCAGTGTAAATGTTATCAATATCTTGTTGAGGTTGTGCGGCAGCTATTCTAGCTGGAAGATCTTGTAAAATCTCTTGCGTTGCCCTAGCGGTTTCTTGTATTGTCCCAAGAAGAGGTTTATTTTTTTCTGGATCAGTGATATCTCCCCAACTTTCTCAGTTGTTGCAATAATAGGTTTAAATAATCTTTCTGTACCTTCTACGTAATCAACTTGTGACTCCTGGCGTTCTTGAAGTTTTCTTCGAAGCGAATCTCTCAAAGGAATATATATTTTTTTTATTGCTTCCTTACGTTCTCGAGCTAATCTAGTAGTATATGCTTCTCCGATATTTGACATATATATATATATATATATATATATATATATATATATATATATATATATATATATATATATATATATATATATATATATATATATATATATATATATAATCTTAATTACATGTATCGATAAAATATTTGGCTACTTTGTAGCAGCACCGAGGAAGAAAATTACTCAAAATTCAAAAAAGTCTCAGATTGATCGTTTGTCTGAATTATTCATTTTGTTTGATTTATGTACAAGATTTTTTTTATCCTCAGATTGACAATTTAACACATGGAGAGAACAGCAGAAGGGTCGACTACAACATTTGTTTGGGTCAATCTAGGTGTAGTCATTGAACTGACTTCTATGTTAGTCACCATTAGTCGATTTGGTAATCAAAAAGGGTGACGTTTCGAATTAGTCTGTTCACCCTCTCTGCTCGCAGACATGTAGCATGATGTCCCAAACAGTCACATTATCCTGACACCAGGCCAACCAGTGCTAACACTAACCTCTGAATACTGAGCGCCAAGCGAGGCACCTGTTAGTACTATTTTTGTCTTTGGTAATACTCTGCCGGGGATCGAATCCACGACCTCCCGCTGTCGCGGCGGACGCTCTAACCACTAAACTACCGGAGCGGTTTGCATTCATGTGAAGAGAGGGCGTATTTACATTTGACTATCCAGAAATATCCATAAGACATGGAAATGATAGAGTAGAAAAACAACAAATAGAAATGTGCTTAAAGAACACCGATGCCCAACCAAAATATTTGAAAAATTACTTTAACGCAAAGCGTAAGTAGTAAGGAATATAAAATATTTATACCATTCATAATTTTGAAAGTTTTAATCTCCTTCGAGAAAATTTAAGAATAGATATATTGATATACGAGAGCTGGACCATTCATTTTTTGTGTGTGTACATCTATTACCTTCTCGTGTAGGGATAAAAAAACATGAAATAGGAAGTCAAATTTAAAACTACGTATACCAGAAGACTTGGGGTGTGGGGTGGAAGGGGAGATGTTTTGAAAATCAAAACTAAAAACCACTGGACCACTCATACTTATATATTCGTATATTTCCTAGGGCCGGGCCTGGTATGAACCATGCGTGTTCATTTCTATCATATGGTTGTGTGACTTATTTTTCTTCTTTGTATCATATGGTTGTACGATTGAACCATGCTTATTCCTTTGTATCATATGGACCCCTCATGTGGTCCAGTGGTTAGAGCTATGGGAAGCTGTAGAGGCTCTATTTAGATCAAATAAAATTGAGAGGCCCCTTCTGACTCGAGTTCTGACTGTGAAGTCCTAAGCTGTAGAGGCCCTATTTTATATAAAATAAGTGTTTGTAGAGGCCTCCTTCAGACTTCAGAGTTTTGACTGTGAAGCCCTAAGCTGTAGCTTGTTTAGCCTACGCCTAAATCGGCAATGACCATATTCATTTTTTTTAATTATATGTGTAATTCTGGTTAATATTGATTACATGTCATTACATCTTTTATTCCATTTTGTGATCTGTATTCAGTGGGGGACATTGATCTCCAAATTATGTTGATATTCAGTGTTTCCTTTCCATCTACTTAGCTTCATAAAAAAAACTTAATTCCGTTTTCATTTCTTCATGCAAGATTAAGACATTAAATCGAGAATCAGCGTTTCATGTGTTTGAAAGTCCATCTGATCCTGGTGATTTTGTTTTGTTTATGCCACAGAATTGTGTGTAATATTTATGCATTATACCTCAACTAAAATGTACAATGTTACCAGAGTGGTTTATTTACGCCTCAAATTATTTCAAAATAATGAAATCGGTGACTGCTGCATGGCAGTGCTTGCAGTGAGGAAACTGATTACCTTAAGCTCTCTGGCCAAGTTTTGCACCATAACCGTAACTTATAGGGTGAAGTAATTCAGTTATGACATCATATATATCAGTGAAACGCAGGTTGGTGATTTTATTCTTTCAATATTGACACTGTGCTCATAGTCTTCCAAGGCATCGGACAGGTACTTTTCAAAGGGATTCTAAGGTTAAAGATCTGTTTTATGGTGCTACGTCCTCCTCTGAAAGTAACCTGTTCTTCGGTAATGATGTGCTCTGATCTTAATCAAACACTCGCTTGAATGACTGATGAGATGATTGGTAGTTCTGGCACAGCTGCAGATTCCCTTTCATAGCGAGAGTGATGATCTGTGTCCAAGGAGTCAGACGTCTTCGTGTTTATCTCATTTAGTTGCACACTAATGTGAGGACATTTATAACGGAGGTTCCTCCGGCTTGAACAAGTTCTGATGGTGTATTATCTACCCAGCTAACTTCCCTTTCTTTAGTGCCTTTACAGAAGCCTCTACTTCTTTCCTCTGTTGTGGTCAGTGTGAAGTTTAGTACAGCTTTGTCTCCCCCTTGTAAAATTCAGGACAGTAATCCATTCATCTTTTAAGAATTTCTTGGTCGTCTGTGAGACTCTTGCTAGCCTTGACAGAATCCAAAAATCCAAAGTGCAAGAAATGCAAACTAAGATAGGATGCTCACGACTCACGCTTATCTGGCCTGTCAAAGATAATCGTGCAGGGCACAATGAGAGGAAAGAGAAAACGAGTCACAGAAGAAGAGATGGGAAGATAACACGAAAGAGAGGACAGGCATGGACTTCACAAAGTCCCAAAGCAAAGAGCAATGGAGTAGAAAGCAGAATGGAGAGTGTTGCAAAATCATCAGTGGCAGCCCTAAGGTTACTGGAGAAATTAAAGAAAATGAAATGTTTACACACACACACACACACACACACACACACACACACACACTATTCACAAAATTTTTACCTTCCTGCAGAAAAGAAAAAGTAGAGGTGGGTGGAGTAATATGTACTTTATTTAATAAGTACAAATTTAAAAAAAAAAATTATTTCATCCATCTAATAATACTCTTATTGTATACGGAAGAGACAACTGGAGATGATTCAGTAATGGTTTGGGTACTTTGAAATTTTGCCCTTTTAATGATCTTGGATTTGGAGTACCAGTAGATTCTTTTTCCTGCATTTTGAATATTTTAAATTTGCTAAAAAGAATTATTTTACATGCATTTGCTCAAGTCTGAAAATTTATCTCTTAGCTGGAGCAGTTTTGTTCCAGCAAATTATATTACAGTAGAAAAGATGAGGTTGAATGTAATGTTAGTTAAAAGTAACCCTAATGTAATGGGATGAATACCTAGATTTTCTTTAATAGCCAAAGATAAGAGTTTATTTTCTTTAAAATATAAATTATATGACGAGTCCATTGCACATTAGTATCTACAAATATTCAAAGAATTCAATCTAGATGTCATTTTCTTTTTATCAAGAGAACTTGCAGTATATCAGTTTGAAATCTTGCACAGTTCTGCTGTGTATTTATGAATGAGCATTTTGTTTTGTTTGTATTGGGAATCATAATCAGTTTCCTTGCACTATATTTAAAGTCTTTTGAGAGAACTTTGAAGTTTTTTTAAAATAATTCAGCTTGGTTTCTTTGAACATCAAATTAGTGTCATCAGCATACATATCAGTTGATGAGAATGCATCTCCTATTGTTATGGAGTAGGTCATTTATGAACAGAAAAATAACAAGGGCCTCAAGATAGAACCTTGTGGCACTCCATAACTGATCCTTTTAATTTCAAATAGGAGTCCTTTTAATGTTACCTGTTGAGACCTATTGCTCAGAAAGAATGTGAACCACATACAAGTATCTCCACTACATTGATAGATTTTTAACTTTTCACAAAGACTTTCATGATCTACTATGTCAAAAGCCTTTGGAAAATCAATCATTACAGTACCAACTAACTTAACTTGATGTATGGCTTTCAGCCTTTTGTCAGTTATAGAGATAAGTGCAGTTTCACAAGAATAACCTTTTTGAAAGCCTGATTGATTTTTATGAAGTAGATTGTACTGAGACAGTTTACAAAAGTACCGTGTATATGTTTGCTTAGTAAATTGGAAAGGGAAGGAAGAACTAATGATGAGCAATAACTACTTGAATCCTCTTGTGATCCAGCATTATGTAGTGTTGTTACTTTGATTTTTTCCAAGATTAGAGAAACTTGTCAAACTGATTATATAGAAAGGTAATAAGTACATGTATCAGCAAAGGCTGATACAGCTGCCTTATCATGTCATGTCAAGTCCCGTAGATTTAGAAATAACCATGTTTTTGAGGTAATTCAAAGCAAACTCAGAACTTACTTCCAGGATTTCAAATTTGGTTATCATTTGGAAGTTTCATTCTGAATAATCAGAGTCGAACTAATGTTCTGTAAGTTTGGATGCAATGTTTACAAAAAATTAATTGAAAATATTTGCAGTGTCATAGGAATCATAAACATGGTTGCCATTATTATTTAACAATGATAATCTCTTTCATATTTTTGTACAATCCTGCTCCAAATGCCTTAAAAAGTTTCCAGATATTTTTGGGGTTTTTGTTTTGTCATCACCAATATTTTTGGTAATTGTTTCTCTTTGCTTGTTGAATCATTTTGCTTATTTTATATCTCTAGATGTATTCATCTTGATTACCATCAGCTTTTAGGTGATCTCATCTTTTCATAAGTTTCAACATTTCTGTGGTGACCTAGCCAGGTTGATGATCATACGTAACTTTGTGTCAAGACTTATTTCTGAATACATCAACTTTCAAGCAATTTTCTGTTAGCCCAATGCCTAGTTGTGCTAAAAAAAAAAATGTTTCCATTGGTTAGATTGCTGGTGCATGAAAAGAAAGTCAAAAGTTGGGAGATCTTTTCTGTTTTCTTTTCCTTGCTATACAGACCCATAATTTTCGCATGGAGAAGACTTTATTCAAAATGTTCACCTTATCCTACCCAGGCTCACATGTCTGTGTGCACTTCAGACTGGTCTGCCTTAGATTTTCGGCCATAAAGTATAAAATCTGGACCCAAAATCTGATTCCGACCATGGGCGAATTTGAGTGGAAAAAAACCTGGTACAAAAAAAATAGGTTTTCAACTCTGTATTTTGTAGAGCAACTAAAATGTCCAGATTATTTGGTATCTTTGTAGAGCCAAATCGGTCTACCTTTCTATAATACCACCCACTTTAGTGTATCATGCATGACCATGATGCTATAGACCTTTGAAATAGGCTACTACCTCATGCCCCGTAAACTCTGCGATAGGCGTTAAATGTGTTTTTCTACCTGAATGTTACCCTAGTATACATACCCAAGAACTGATTGATTGTGAAATCCCAAAAGGTTTAACAAAATCCAATTAATGTCCCTATGCATGTCACCTAATATGTAAAATTCTTTCTCTTTTATAAGTTTCTATATTTAAAATTTAAAATCTGTATTCCAGTCAACAACTGAAGATGGATGCCTAAGCATTAAACCCACAAGATAGGTTTGGCCTTTCCTGGAATGATCTGAATCCATACTGATTCAATGTTGTTGGATTCAAGATGCATACGTTTTTTGTAAACTGTACCATTTTTAACATGTTTGGAGTCCCCCATCTCCTGCCTTCCTGTCTCATTGATCAGGTATGTTATATCCATTAATACAGAGAAAATTATTAGTTTGACTTTGTCAGTTTTGTTTCTGAGATTCCAAGCAAATGTACCTTGTTTGGATAAGTTAACACAGAGTTTCATTTTGTTATATTTTTACTCTGATGTACATTGTTTGGATAAGTTAACATAGAGTTTCATTTTGTTATATTTTTACTCTGATGTACATTGTTAGGATAAGTTAACATAGAGTTTCATTTTGTTATATTTTTACTCTGATGCCTTTGAACATTTATATGACCTACTTGTATATTGATTGACACCTTTTCCTGAAATTTCAAAATTCATAACTAATGTTAAGAAGATTGCAAGACGTAACTATTTCCATTGCTTGTATTGGTGTAATTTTAATCATTTTTGCTATTTTTTGGACCCATTCTCATTTCTCTGTCCAGTTGAATGTATTATTACAGTATTTAGTCTGCTTTTTCCTGAATAAATGTTGGTTGTTTGTGTTCTTCACTACATGAGGAATAATTAATCTACAGGTATATTTACTGCATTCACAACAATCTGAAATTAACATTTTGAATTTGTTTATATACCGCCATTGGTTTTTTTCTATTTACCAGGCACCTACGATAAAGCTATCTGCACCACTGATGGTAACAACAGTAACTAACATCAAAATGAATGTGACCCAATGGTGCTATGCAATTTTTTTTAAACATATCACATCTACAGCATGTGCAAAATGTTGAATTTTACATCCAAATAATATTAGGTGAATATGTTCTTGTGTAAATTATTCTTTTATTGGAATTTTTACATGTTGGAGGACCAAAATGGCTGACCACTGACAACTTGATATTGGAGAGGAGATGGTGGTAGACCATTGTGACTAAATATAATTGTAAATAATTCCCAAAACCTCTATATCTAATATTTGTGCTTGTGATACTCATTATTTCAAGCAAAGAATTTCTCTTGACTTGACAAATGTTACTTAAAATTGATAAATGCATCCTGGTGATTGGTCAGAATAGTTTCAAGTAAAAATTTGTTTTATGAAGATGTGACCTGCAAAAATATCTTATACATTGTTCCAATACAGTCCTTAATAAACAACATGGAACAAACATCTGAAAATCAGAGGCAGCCAATAATTCAGTACATTTTGGGTGGAAAATGGTTGGGGGGAGGGGTTAGAAGACCTTTCTTCAAAAACTCCACCACCAATCTTATTTTAATTGAACTATCATCATAAAACACTCAGAACACTTCAACAGTTTAATTATTTAATTACGTGACATCTGAATCCCTCCCAACTCTGAGCAGAACAAATGCATATAAGTTAGCCATAATTCAGCATAAATTTGATGAGAAGAGATGATCATTTGCTAGTGTTATGTAAATTTATATTATTTGTGTTAATTTTCACGATTATAGATTGGTTGTTTGGTTAGGATTTTTAACGTAGCTTTAACAATTTTTCAGTCATATCGCTACGATGTCTGCAGTGAGGCAGTTTATAGTGATGTCTACCACTGGGGCATCATGCCGCAGACATGTAGCATGATGTCCCGCCCAGTCACATTATCCTGACACCAGGCCGACCAGTCCTAACACTAACCTCTTAATGCTGAACGTCAAGCGAGGCAGCTGTTAGTACCATTTTTGTAAGTCTTTGGTATGACTCGGCCAGGGATCAAACCCACGACCTCCCGTTTCCGCGGCAGACGCTCTAACCACTAGGCCACCGGAGCGGTTCGATTATAGATTGAAATGTTTATTCAGTAAATAGTATCATAAATATCAAATTTGACCATTGTGGTTTTGTACTCTAGGATGAGGTCAATTTGTATGAATAAACATACTATAGCTTCGAGATAGTGGGTTTCACTTTTAATCAAAGTAAACATGTTGATGAGATGCAGACATGTGATTCTCCTAAGGAAAATCTAGCTGACCTATTTCCTGATTGGTTATCTGCTAAAGTACTTGACCTTATTAACATATTGTTTTAGAAATGATTAGTTGAATCTCATTCTGCTTTTGTATTGCATCTCAGTTTTTGATACAAGGTATAATTTACAGAAAATTATTTATTCCAAGCATTAACATCCGTCTTAGAGGAGTAATATAGTTTGGATGATTTATGAGGATTTATTTCTTTATTTATTTCAATTATTCATTGGAAATACAAAGTGCAAAACGTTGTTGGATTTAGTAGCTGTTTGGGAATTTCTGTGAATTCATTTAAATAACTTTTTAATTATATTAATGTGATACATCAAGACTATGGGCACATCAGAACATAATGAACTTCATTTGGAATACTGATACTGATATTACTTGACTTGTGATTTGACAAATTTGCATTTCATTCACCACACTGTAAGTTATTTTTAATTTTTCACTTTCTATCTTAAGGAAATAAATTATATGTTCAATTTTATAAAACTTGTCAGTTTTCACCCTTTTCTATTACTTTAAGATCCCAGAATTGTAACACAGTTTATTTTGTTCGTTTTATGGTGTTTAATGGAACAGCAACACTTGAAAGGCTACACTATGCCAAGGCAAACATAGTATAGTGCCTTGCTCAAGGATACATGTTGAAAGTGGATTCAGGTTGATCTGATGGTGGGAGGAGTCCAATACCTTAATAAGTGAGATACTGTGACTCCTGTTGACATAAACTTCACAACATCTGCTTTAAAGTCAACATTAAAGTCTTAAAATAATTATATATGAAAGAAACTGACATAGCTAAAACTGTTACCCTCCTTGCAGAATATTACTTGTTATATACACAACAGGAAGCAACCCAATAGAAAATGTATTACACTATATTATTTATTTGTAATAAGGCACTGAAACTCTTCATTTCCGTTTTCCAGTTGCCACTGCTGTATGAATTTTAGTGTGCTTCCATAGAAAGACTGGATTACAATTTGTGTGTGGGCGAGAATTCTACTCAAGGCAGAGAACCAGCCTGCTGCTTTATGAACATGGATATATCTGTAAAAAGAGCCATTGAAATATTTCATGAAAAATATTGCCACTAAAAATAATGTTTAAAATGTAGAAACAAATTATTGCTAGATTACATTTTAAAGCTGTTTTAATAGAATTTTTTTAAATGATTCACCATATATTGTTAGTTTCTGAGAAAAAGTTTTCAGAGGCATAAAATGTGCAACTATACAGATGGTGTAATGACAAGTAAATATTCAAAAAATTTCATGTAACAAAATCATTATTAATCTACATTCAATACAGTCAACTGCATAGTATTCGAAGCAGAGCTGTGATTTTTTTCCTGCAAAAATGCTGTCAAGTTTTCAAAGACATAAGCGCAGTATTTGGTTGCCTTTCTCTACATACTAATTTATGTACAAGCTGTTGAAATCAAGCATTTGAGACTGAATGCACTTTTGCAAAATATCAGATCCTGTCCATTCAATCCTCATATACAGCATTACCATTTCACCACCGTCATCACTGAGAACTGATGAAATAGTATCATTAGGATGTTATCATCACTTTACAATCAGTAGTGACTGCTTTATGGAAATCTGGTCTCGAGCAGCTGAGTTGAATGACCACTATGAGTATGATACAAGCAGTCCATACCAACGATACCACAATGAGCTACGCATGACACATAGAAATTTAAGTGTTCTGATTGACATCACATATGAATGACAATAACAAAAGCTGCAATAATTGGCACAAAAAAATCACTGGAATTAAAAAAAACATACTGCATGCACCATACAAAACAATATTTTGACTAACCACTGAAAAAGAAATGTGGACAATTTAAAAGTATGTTATAGAATTTAACTGGAATGTCTGAGGAGGACATATTTATCTCTCTGTCTCTCTTCTCTGTCTCTCTACTATGTCTGTTTGTCTGTCTGTCTCTCTCCCCCCCCATATATATTCCATACACACACAAGTTTTTTTCTGTCTTTTTATGTGGGCTTGTTTCAGAGAAATTCCATGTGTTAAATGAATATTTTTTTATAAAAAAAAGTAAATTTGGGAGACTGCAAATACTAACCATACAACTGCCACTCTTTCTGCTGCATATTTCAATCCATAAGTTTAGGATATGTGTTTACAGACAGTTTGATAAACAGATGGAGGTATAACAATAAATCACAGTGTTAAAGAATTTTGCATCATTGCAATGAGAGAAAGACAGTGAAAGAAAAAGAAATGGTATCTAAAAATACCAGTCATAATATTGATAGTTATACAACACACATTATTTTAACAATGGACAAAGACAGTAAAAAGTGTTTTGTTTCATCAACTTACATAGCCATTAGGGAAAATAAGTATTCAAGGATTTTGTTGGCTACTGTTCACAGGAACACATGCTAGAAAAACAGTTTTAGCACATGCAGAAGAAAATAGCTGGCAGTCAAACGAAAGGACAAATAAATTAATACACTACATTTTTTTCACAGCTGGATTAAAAAAAACTGTTTGGGTTATCAGGTCTTATTTTTCTGATGGTATATAAAATAAATCTTACCTGTACAAGCATTTCAATACAATCTCCACCTGTTCCAGGTTTTTGTCAAGAACTAATTCCTGTAGATAGTCTGTCATAACTGCCTCATCATCTTTCTCAGGAGCTGCAAAATACAAAATGTAAAATACAAATTATATCACAGAACTCAAGAAATGGGTTGGAGGAATTAATTCCTACTGTAAATATATTAAAATATTCATGGTAAAATCTGCCTTTAACAAACTGGAAATAAAGATTTCTAGGTAAATAGCCAGGACAGATTAATTTCAATCACTTGTTTCTTGCCTTTTCTGTCCTGGATTACATCTCTGGTGCAAGCACATGCAATGTTTGGTGGATGTTTTCTTTAGATTCTCTTGTTTTCTTCACCTACATGGCCAACATATGCCAACACCTTGGACATTGAGAGTACTTCACATATAAAAAAACAAGAGCTTGTTGTACAATCAAGATAACATTATCCTCAAAACAGAATACATATTAAGTTAGACTGTACTGTACAGACAAAGATAACATTATCTGCAACACAGTAATCCTATAACATTATCTGCAACACAGTAATCCTATAACATTATCTGCAACACAGTAATCCTATAACATTATCTGCAACACAGTAATCCTATAACATTATCTGCAACACAGTAATCCTATAACATTATCTGCAACACAGTAATCCTATAACATTATCTGCAACACAGTAATCCTATAACATTATCTGCAACACAGTAATCCTATAACATTATCTGCAACACAGTAATCCTATAACATTATCTGCAACACAGTAATCCTATAATTGTTATGCTTACTTTGCCATGTTTGAAGCTTTCCCCAGTTTCATGCTCTCTTTTCATTATCTGTGTGCCCCTTTTTTGTTTATCTCTCTTGTAAGAGCAACAGTATTAACAATAACCAGATTAATTTTTAGGATGATAATTACCATGCCTTTGTTATCATGGGGAAAAACAATACATATAAAGAAACATGTTAATGATAACTATATAACACCCACCTGACACAGAGACCAGCCATTCCTTGATCAGAGATTTCACTTCAGCAGGTGTCACTGCTCCACACAGATTGACAGACCTGCAGGTTTGCTTACTAGTTGAAATATCTGCCGTATCATGTTTTGGAATGTTTCCAACATCTGTGTCTGAGTCACCTGGAGCAGGATTACAACTTGGTTCTTGATCCTCTATCTGCTTAAAATGGATGCATACATGTCAATAAACATTATGCTAATAAGACAGTAACAGTTGCTTTGAACAAACATTAAAAAAAACTCCAGTTAAATATGAACTATCAGGTAATGTGACACAAATTTCACAAATTAAATCTGATGACTTTTTTATTTCTTAAGTCAGACTTAAACTAAAGCCAATTTCCAGATCAGACTTAAAAAGAAAACAACTAGTTAAATTCATTCTATATTTAGATATCAAATGACCAGCTGGTGACAACTGCTCCAGTTGCCTAGTGGTTGGAGTGTCTGCCGCGGAATCGGGAGGTCGTGGGTTCCTTCCCTGGCTGAGTCATACTAAAGACTTACAAAAATGGTACTAACAGCTGCCTTGCTTGGCACTCTGCATTAAGAGGTTAGTGTTAGGACTGGTAGGTTGGAGAAAGGATAATGTGACTGGGTGGGACATCATGCTACATGTCTGCCACATGATGCACCAGTGATAGACATCACTATAAACTGCCTCACTGCAGACATCGTAGCAATATGACTGAAAAATAGTTAAAGCTATGTTAAAAATCCTAAACACACACCAGCTGGTGAAATTCAATCCATATTTGACATCAAATGACCAAATGGTGAAATCAAATACATATCAGGTATCAAATACTATAGTAAGTGAATGCTGAAATTCAAAACAAATTTTGATATCAAATGACCATTGGTGAAATATAATCCTTATTACATACATGTTTAATCCTACTTGGCTGATCTGGCATTTGATACAGATATTCAATCTGTGATTCTATATTACACACCCAAAAATTTCTGTATCACACATGCAACATGAAACTACTATTACAACAGGAAATATTCAATAATACTTCACTTATAAACTATCAAGAATGATTTAATGTTATACATCTGAGCTATCGAAAATGTCAACGCAAGCTTGTAATTTTAAGAAATGCAGTGATATTGGTTTTGCAATATGTGTAATGGGCTGACGATGAGTTTTAAGATGAAACTGATGTGCAAGGTGACACCAAATGAGATGAAAGGTGACACCAAATGAGATGAAAGGTGACACCAAATGAGATGAGATGAAAGGTGACACCAAATGAGATGAAAGGTGACACCAAATGAGATGAAAGGTGACACCAAATGAGCAACTACTCTACTACTAAAATCTTGTACTGAAAAATATAAAAATCCAGGTAAAGAATGAAATACTCAGGGAGTCATAGTTGCCAATTCCCCTGTTGAATTAAACACTTAAGATTGGTGCCTAATTGGTTATTTTAATTGGACCATGAACCACATACTGTTAATAGTTACAACATATCTATAGACAGATAATTAAGAGACAGTAACCACGGCATATAAACTTCTTGTTACAATGTTGTTTAAACTTTTTCTTCACTGAGACACACATATGGAAATGTATGTTTGTTTAGAATTTAAATTCTTATGACTGTTGAAGTAGAAAATAAAAAACAGCTAGTCAAAAAGAGACAGAATCATTATTTTATTAAAATTATATGCTTATATTATCACCAAGTTCAATGCATCAATAATTTCTTGTATTAATTAAAAACAAAAACAAAATTCATAAGTACTTTAAGTTATTGAGCTTTCTGTATAAAATTGAATTTATTCAGAACAGCAATTCTGTAAACTTTGAATAATGCTTTGAAGTAGGGTGTGTATTTAGCAAAAAGTTGTGAAAAAAAGGGTTGCTTACTAGTTCAAAACATATGTACTATTTATGACTGCAGATTAAATCCATTCAAAACATATGTACTATTTATGACTGCAGATTAAATCCATTCAAAACATATGTATTATTTATGACTGCAGTTTAAATACATTCAAATGTCCAAATTGGTACAATCCAATCCACATTAGATATCAAATGACCAATTTGTGAAGTTCAATCCAAATTAGAAATAAAATGTCCAGCTGGTGAAATCCAAAGTAGATACCAAATGACCAATTGGTGAAATCCAATCCACATTAGATATCAAATGACCAATTAGTAAAGTTAAATCCAAATTAGAAATCAAATGTCCAGCTGGTGAAATCCAAACCAAAGTAAATATCAAATGACCAATTGGTGAAATCCAAAATCAAAGTACATATCAAATGACCAGCTTTTGAAATCCAAACCAAAGTAAATATCAAATGACCAGTTGGCAATATCCAATCCATATTTGATATCAAACGACCAATTAGCAATATCCAATCCATATTAGATATCAAATGACCAATTGGATCAGCATTAGGTGTACACACCATGCTGTACATCAATCATCAGAGTGGTTGGAATATCGTGTAGTAATCAAGAACATGTAGTTTAAACATTAGGTGCACACACCATGCTGTACATCAATCATCAGAGTGGTTGGAATATCGTGTAGTAATCAAGAACATGTAGTTTAAACATTAGGTGCACACACCATGCTGTACATCAATCATCAGAGTGGATGGAATATCGTGTAGTAATCAAGAACATGTAGTTTAAACATTAGGTGCACACACCATGCTGTACATCAATCATCAGAGTGGTTGGAATATCGTGTAGTAATCAAGAATATGTAGTTTAAACATTAGGTGCACACACCATGCTGTACATCAATCATCAGAGTGGTTGGAATATCGTGTAGTAATCAAGAACATGTAGTTTAAACATTAGGTGCACACACCATGCTGTACATCAATCATCAGAGTGGTTGGAATATCGTGTAGTAATCAAGAACATGTAGTTTAAACATTAGGTGCACACACCATGCTGTACATCAATCATCAGAGTGGTTGGAATATCGTGTAGTAATCAAGAACATGTAGTTTAAACATTAGGTGCACACACCATGCTGTACATCAATCATCAGAGTGGTTGGAATATCGTGTAGTAATCAAGAACATGTAGTTTAAACATTAGGTGCACACACCATGCTGTACATCAATCATCAGAGTGGTTGGAATATCGTTTAGTAATCAAGAACATGTAGTTTAAACATTAGGTGCACACACCATGCTGTACATCAATCATCAGAGTGGTTGGAATATCGTGTAGTAATCAAGAACATGTAGTTTAAACATTAGGTGCACACACCATGCTGTACATCAATCATCAGAGTGGTTGGAATATCGTGTAGTAATCAAGAACATGTAGTTTAAACAGGTGCACACACCATGCTGTACATCAATCATCAGAGTGGTTGGAATATTGTGTAGTAATCAAGAAAATGTAGTTTAAACATTAGGTGTACACACCATGCTGTATATAAATCATAAGATTGGTTGGATTATCGTGTCAAGAACATGTAGTTTAAGCATTAGGCTATAAAGGCTAGATATTTTGGTTAATTACTTATTGTATATTGTATCCATATTCTTGTAGCTATAAATGGATTGAGCTTTCTTGGATACAAACAGTCTGGATCGTCTTGTCATCAACGATGGCTTATCATCACAGAAATACAATAACTGAATTAGAAAAATGAGTTACCTTTACAAGATACAGTTCTTTATGTCAGACAAATTAAAAATATCTAATTTAAGCACGTTTAATTTATTACATAAATCTGCCCTGAAAAAATGTAAGGGTGGTGGGGTTTTTGAAAATGTCCTTTTAATTTATAACAGACAACAGTTTATCCAATATATGCATATATAGTAATGCTCTACTCATGCTTAGAGTTCCTTGTTTTAGTGCAAAGAAATTTTTTTTAAAATTATTTTATGGAACACTGTATTTTGAATTTTTTTTATCATTATGGAACACTATATTTTGCATTTTATAATTTTATGGAACAATGTATCTTGCAGACATAGAACATGGATCACACAGCCCACTTTGGCTTTCACTGACTGATTAGCAATGAAAGGCCAAATTGGGGCCTGGCGAATAAATGGAATTAAAATGCAATATGGGGTGCTAGACCATGCTGTAAACACTGATAAGGGTAAAAAAATGAATGAATGAACTGGGTATAAATACCCTTCAGCACATAACTGGATTTCCAGTGCCAAACATAAATTAAAGCTCTAAAAAAAAAAAAATTATAATAAGATAATTCCTTTGAAATAAATGTAAACATATAGATAGCACTACAAGTGGCAAGATAAAAGGTTAAGGTTAAAAGGTTAAGATGTTAACATTCTGTAAATGATGTAGTAAAATCCCTCAATAACATGCTTCATTTTAACATGAATTTGTATACAGCACGGATATGACTCCCAAATTTTGTGATAATTTCACCAATGTCTTGGTACAGCAAAGATTTTGCCAAAATGAACAAGATTTTGTCATAACAATCTGACAAGATGTTTTGTGATTTGGAAGAAGACATCAGCTCATTAAAAGCTGTAAGTGTTAATCCTGTTATTAATGACTCATACGATAAGATTTCTTTGTGGTCTTCCGTGCATTCTCTGTACAACTGTTTCTCAAACAAAAGTGGATAGATGTTTGCACATTCAACTAGCATACACAATCAAGCATCAAACAATGCACTGTGACTGTAAAAAAGATTCTCAAACGAATTTATGGTTAAATTAATTTAAGTAATTGCTTATCATTAAAGACAATCTCAGAGCTAAAGGTTGTTCAAATAATGGACAATGGCTTGTAAAAATAAACTAAATCCCTCATTATGTGCATGTGGCTTGGCATTAACAGACAATGAATATCATCCATTCTCTATAAAAAATGACCGCAATGTTCGTTCATAATTATTTTTGCTATCGTTTTTCAAACAAATAGGTGTCAAAGTGTTAATTAGTACACATTTACAATGAACACTGGTCCAGAAAAATATTAAGATTTTATTGTTAAAGAGAAGCTTGAAGCTCTTGAAATGATTTAATCCAGTGTTAAACAATTAGCTTAAGATTTATGTGTTAATGAGTTGACCATCCAAGAATGGAAGAAGAAGCCAAAGAAAGAGATGGCGATTGACATGCACAAAAGTTGGGGACTGAAGATTCACAGCAGAGAAAATTCTAGTATGAAATTTATAGAAACATCACTGAATAACCTTGGGCACTTGCACATGCAGACATAGGGAACCGTACATGTGCTTAATATTTCCTTGCACAAATTTTCCAACTTGTGTGTGTGTGTGCGTATGTGTGTACAAGCTGTGACACATAATGACAAAATGACTCAATATTACAGCTCTCTGTGTGTATTTACAATTCAATGATTATAGATTCACTCTTACAGATGCAGTGAGACCAATTATTGAGTACATATCACTGTGCTGATACTTTACCTATAATCATGCTATAGATGTGTGCATCTTGTATACTACCAATGCAAGGGTCTCTGAATAATGTAAAATACTAAATATGTTATATTTATTTTTACTATTTCTTGTTTAATATTTACTGATTTAAAATTTTAACTGTACCAACTGAAGCATGTAGTTTTACACCTATTCTTATTACCCCACCCATCTCCTTTGTTGAGCCATGTCCCTCAGTTAACTGACTTATTTGCTTATTGCATGGTATGGTACAAAGCATGGTCCCACTCTGGACCCTAACCATTGTGTTATAGTAGGGTTTCACTGTATATATTTAAAAAAAAAGATAACTTAAAAAATATTCCAATATTTTCTCTGTTGGTACATCATAAAGATTTTTAAATGAGTTCAAATCAAACAACTTCATTCAACAAGAATATGTTCAATTATATTGGACAATGTATTCAGTGTAGACAGATTGATACATGCAAACATTTTCTATCAACATCTCAGATATACCTTACAAAATCAAACAAAACTTTACAGTAAGCAATTAACATTTTATTGATAGAATCTATTCAAAAGTAAATCTATGGTTAAATGGGCTGGGAAAATCATCAAGTTTTTAAGATTTAAAAAAAAAACAGCATATAAATCTGTCTTTTATAATCTCAAATAGGGAATGGAACAAAATATTCTCCATGCACTGCAAGATATCTGACTTGTGTAACCGCATTAAAACTATTTCCTTGTCATGACTGTTTCAACAGTACCTGTGCATAAAAGCCTTTTCCTACAACTTGTTTCGTAGATGTAAACTCCAGTTTCTTAGGACGCCCTCTGCTTCCCTTTCGACTGTGTCCATGGATAACAGGACGTCCATGGGGTACTTTGAATGTTGGGCTCTTGTTTTTACCTTTGCTGGGAGGAGGAGTGAGACAAGGATGAATGCATAGAAAGCAACAAATACTAAAAAGCCTAAATTATTGAAACAAATGAAGAGGCATAACACTTGTGAAAAAATCTGGACTTGAGATGATTGGAATGGTTATCTTAGTAAATCACGATAGTTTTGTGAATTCAAATCAATGCAAGGGTTTGGCAGAATTTGATGTTTCCTTTTTTTTAAATCTCCCCACAAACCTTCTTTTGCTTCATATTCCTGAATGCCCATTGTGTGTGTGTGTGTGTGTGTGTGTGTATATATATATATATATATATATATATATATATATATATATATATATATATATATATATATATATATATAGGGTAGGGTGAGAGCCAATCCTAATCTCATTGGTGTTGGGTTAGTCACATACTAAGCTAAATGGATAGCCCATTATATCCAGGTCAGAGCCTCAGGTGACAGTCCTTTCTACTTTCAGTTGAGAGATAAAAAAAAAACAAGATCTCCCTTTTCCTATTGGGTTAGTTTTACTTTAAGTACCACTTCAGAATGTGGGGTTGGTTGGGTGAGATGTGAGTGTGTTCAAGACAACAAAAAACTGATTCCCCTTAAGCAGGAACCAGTTCTTGAAAGCAAGGACTACCATGAGTGAATAAAACCAAAATCATCAAGACAGAACTGCAAATGATTCAGCAATTCAGTTGCCAGTTTCAAGGCATCTGAGCTGAGGCATGAATAAGAATGTACAAAATGACTTGAAGCCAGACTAGTTATCCCAGGAAAATTGAACACCAAGACTGATTCCTGAAATCGAAGGTGTATAGCATGACTGTGTTGGAGCTGGTGTGGTCTATATTGTAATCTGTTGGCATTTTGTGGCCAAAGTTTGGAATTTTTATGTAGCTTTGACAATTTTTTCAGTTATGTTGCTATGATGTCTGCAGTGTGGCAGTTTTTAGTAATATCTAGCACTGGTGCATCATGCCCCAGACATGTAGCATGATGTCCCATCCAGTCACATTATCCTGACACCAGACCAACCATTAATACTGAGCACCTAGTGAAGCACCATTTTTATAAGTCTTTGATATGACTTGGCCAGGGTTCAAACATGCAACCTCCTGCATCCAAGATGGATGCTCTAACCAAAAGGCCACCGGAGTGATCAGAATGAAATATAGAAATTACATGCATGACACAATGGCAGGAAATTAATATAACACCAATATACTTATTGTATGATGAAGTCAGACATATGATAATGAAATATTTGTCAATAATGAAGACAGATGAAGAAATAGAAATATAGCTGGAATTAATTTCCCTAGTGAAAGAAAACTTCAAACAAGTGCTCAACTGATAAAAAACCAGAAGTTTGGTATTTGAGAGTCCTCAATTATAAGTGAGTTGGGGTAGTAATTGACAAAATTATCAAAACTGCACTATATGAACAGAACTTCAGACCTTTCTTAGTTATGGGACTTGAAATGTGAAAATCATGCCTAAACTGCAATCATGAAACAAAATATCTTGAGCATAAAAATCTATAAAGCATAAACAATCAAAGAAGTCTCAGTACTAAAGATTTATTCCATTTCCTCAATTTTTAATATTTCAGAAACAACTTACACATAAACACAAGAAAGATGATTTGTACCACAGCAATTGGAGTAAAGTACTTTGTCAGAGATGCACCATACAAGATGAGTGGGCAGGTTGAAGCAAGATTTGAACTTAAAATCTAATGTTTAGTAATCTAGCATGCTAACAAGTCAAAATAGCTCACATTTTTTTTTAAATTTGTAAAGCAAAACTGATTTGATATTTTGATGATGTGACAATCTTTGAGGTTTAGAAAGATATCTCCTCTAAAACAAAATTAGGCATATAACATTCATAAGTCATATCAATAATTTATGTTTGCTTAACATCTGATAACTAACTTGTGGAAGTATTTATTGTATTGTTGTATTGAATTAAAACTGGCCTCCTTTGTATTATCAAACTGAATGTCTTTTGAATCAAATAAAGGAGGTGGAATAAAACAAAAAGTTTAAAGGCATGTAAATCCTACACACTTAAAATCTTATGGCCCCAGTCATATGTCAGATGAACTCACTTCATTGGATCAATTGAACACTGTTATAAATGTTATTGTGTATGCAACAAAAACTACCTTACATTAACCGATTCATTCATAACTATGATCGACCGCTCCGGTGGCCTAGTAGTTAGAGCGTCCACTTTGAATACGAAAGGTTGTGGGTTTGATACTGGCTGAGACATACCAAAGACTTATAAAATTGGTACAGTACTAACAGCTGCCTCGCTTGGCACTCAGCATTAAAAGGTTAGTGTTAGGACTGGTCAGCCTGGTGTCAGGATAATGTGACTGGGTGAAACAACATGCTACATGTCTGCGACATGATGCCCCAATGCTAGACATCACTATAAACAGCCTCACTGCAGTCATCGTAGCAATATGACTGAATAATTGTTAAAGCTACGTTAAAAATCCAAATCACACACACACACACAGAACTGTGATCAAAGACAGCAAGGCAACCAAGCTAAATGAATCCTTCATAAAGTAAAGAGCATGGTTTCACAGATAAGGACCATCATAGGCAAGTGATTTTCAGAAAATGCCTGAACTGGCATTTAGAGATAATAAAAGTTTCACTGTTACTTTAATGAAATATTGACATCAATAATGTACTAACTGAACAATACAAAAACTGAGTTTCAACGTAGGAGATTATCTCATGAAATAAAAATGCTGCTAGTTTTTGAAAAAAAGAATCTTATTTGATGGTTTATCAACAGATAGTCTAGTTTCTGGCCATGTGGACTCCTGACTTGGTAGTGTACTATTAAATACCACTCTGGGAACCAGACTAATCAACAAAACAAAAAGAAGTGATGTAATACACAGATTTTTTGCTCACATGTGATGGTTGTTGAAACCAGTTGCAGGCCTGCACCTAGGGGTGGGGGGGGGACAACAATGGCACTTGTCAGGGGCCTGAGCTAGATAGGGGCCTGCGTTTTAAAATATACGCACATATTTGAAACACGAAAGGGGCCCAAACTGTCAGCTGCCTGGGGCCCAGAATTTCCTAGGTGCGGGCCTGCCAGTTGGAACGATCTTTCACATATTGGACATTTTGAAAATAAATGTTTTTTATACAGAATAATGAACAACTTCATTAGAAAAAGTGTTATTAACAATTATTATTGATGTGATTGTTAAACGAGGATTCAGTCAATAAACAGCCCAGTTCCAAATGCAAATGCACGACAAGTGTGTCTAAAAATAATATAGTGTTTTAGGAACTACTAAAGGAATTAGCAAATGAAAAGCTGTAATTAAAATCTTACTTCCAATATTCAATGCCAGTGAAGATGACTTCATGGACAAAGGGGTATTTATGTGTAATGCCGACTTTAATGTCTCTGCTTCATGATGAGTCAGAAACAATGCAGAAACCCACCTTCGTTTGCTTGGAGAGACCTTCTTAGTAGGTGATGCCTTTGATGGTGATTTGTTATCTCCTGAAGACAGTCTAGAATTCTGTATGGCATAAGCAGCTCTGATTTCAGCCTGCATATCTTCTGGGAGTGCATTCAGACAACTTAGATCAAGCTATGTAAACAAAAAAACATGCTTTCTTTGATAAGCGTTTCTAATTTTTGGAATGTATTTAGTGAAAAACACTTGGCAAAAACCAGGTCACATTGAGAAAAGTTCATCAAGATTTTAAGTTGGAAAGGGACATAAAAAACATTAGTTAAACAATATTGGCATCTTTGTGTAGTCATAAATATTTTTTTAATGTCTTTCAGACAGGTCTAACAAAAAATGTGCCAAGTAGAACACTTTGGAAAACATGGGCCAATGGATTAACATCATAATAAATTGAGATGATATCTACGTTTACATGTTATTTGACTGATAAGCAAACTATACTTTATGATTTGTTTTTTAATATCAACTACCATTACTCTAAGAGTGCAGTATAAATAAAAGTTTACAAATGTATGACACTACAGTCAAAAGTCTTTCAGCTCTCAAGTGATGATAATGTTTTCCTTCTTTTGTCCTGCCACTCTGGAATCCTATTCCTCATTAGAAGTTTCAGTTCTGTTTGACTTTTGGTTTTAGTGGATTTTACCAGCTTGTTTGCTAGAGTCATCATATCTGATCATTTTTATCACTTTCACAATTAGAACATGACTATGGGGTAAAGAAATAGATTATCCTGTTAGTGAACTTTACAAATAATAAATGTGTCTACATCAATGCCATGTCATGTGACAATATCATATACTTTAGAGATCAGCCGACTAGAAATTTTTCTAATAGTTCAAAAGTGTTAATGAGTGTAAGTTACTTCAGTATGTTACTCCAATCTGTTGTGTATTTTTCCATCAAGCCAGTTACAATTCAGTCACATGATTATCATATTATTAACCTCTCAACAATGAAATGTTATGGATACATTGAATATATATCTATTTCTGGAAAATCTTGAACTTTGTTGGGAGAAAATAGTTGGCACATAGCAATAATAAAATTGGAAAAGCTCAATTCACAGATTTTGTTCATTTTCTTAAAGAATTCAGCAATTAAGATAATCAATGATTGGCTGGTGCATCTGTATCAGATAAAAGTTTTAAAAACCACACCTAGCTAATTAAATATTATTTTTTGCTGGACATCGATTTGGTCCAAATCCAAATACTGGCTAAAACACATAAATATCATAAATCATCCATTTCTCAAAAACATAGCAACACACAAGATTTGGATGAATGGAAGGTTGGTCAATGACTAACTGCATTAAAAAAGAACAAAAACAAAAATATTCTTTTAGTAATGTGAAAGATTTTACCTGAGATGGTGATGGCAGGGGGACAATATCACCTTCATGGTCATCTGACCTGTCTAATTTTGGTCTTGTATCATTCATGCTGCTAGATGTCTCTTGCCAATGTGAGCACCCAGGTGCTGGCTCTTTTTCCACTTGTATTTTGGCCTTATTTTTTTGTCTTGAGTTTATTTCCTTTTCAATTTGTTCTCTGATTGGTGTTGGGAGTTCTCTTAAAACTTCAGGATCAATCTGAAAAACATGAGTGATGACATGGTTAAATGTCAAAAACTTTGCTGGGCACAGACAACTCTCACGACCAAAATGCTGTTTGGCCAAATTATTATACTTCTTTTGTAAGACCAGTAAAACATGCTTACATTCTATCCAAGAAAACATATTTAAAACAATTAAACTGAATAATTTTTTAGATAAATGCCCTGCTCATTCTACAAATGCAGTCACTGAGATCAAAGTACCAGCTTGTTTATATACTTCAGCACTGCTTTACTATCAATCAAATTCTACAAAACTATTTTTCCAACCAAATTCTAAAAAAACTATTTTTCCTACCAACTTCTACAAAACTTTTTCCTACCAAATTCTAAAAAACTATTTTTCCTACCAACTTCTACAAAACTTTTTCCTACCAAATTCTACAAAACTATTTTTTCTACCAAATTCTACAAAACTATTTTTCCTACCAATTCTACAAAACTATATCTCCTACCAAATTCTACAAAACTATTTTTCCTACCAACTTCAACAAAACTATTTTTCCTACCAAATTCTACAAAATTATATTTCCTACCAAAATTCTACAAAACTATTTTTTTTAAAATTCTGCAAAACCACTTGATTTGAGTGGTATATCAAATGGCTACCCTGTGTTTAACAGTTTTCTATGTAGGCACTACCCAATAGATTTTGATGACCATGACTTTTACCTCTGTTCAGAACACGTGTTCTTATATGAAACTTACTGATTTCTTTGTAGATTTACCATGAACTTGACCTTTTAACCCCAAAATCTATGGTTTTCTTTATTATCTAAGTTCAGGCTATCCACAAAGTTTGTTCAAGTAACTTTATTTTCAAACCAAAGTTATTAGGCTAAAACCCATTTTCCTTTGAAACTCAATGACCACGACTTCTGACCTCAAAATCGATAGGCCTTTTCCTTAGCCAAAGTGCAAGTCATCCAGAAAGACTAGTCCAGTTCTCTCAAAATCGATAGGCCTTTTCCTTAGCCAAAGTGCAAGTCATCCAGAAAGACTAGTCCAGTTCTCTCAAAATCGATAGGCCTTTTCCTTAGCCAAAGTGCAAGTCATCCAGAAAGACTAGTCTAGTTCTCTCAAAATCGATAGGCCTTTTCCTTAGCCAAAGTGCAAGTCATCCAGAAAGACTAGTCCAGTTCTCTCAAAATCGATAGGCCTTTTCCTTAGCCAAAGTGCAAGTCATCCAGAAAGACTAGTCCAGTTCTCTGATGCAGAACTAATGTTAGTGAGTGGAAACCATTTTTCTTCTTTCACTGACAATGAATGAAAACCTGACATTTGACCTGACCCCCAAGACAGCAAGCCTCAAGTGCAAGCCATTCAAAAAGTTTGGAAATGGTACATTGTGCAAAAACTAAAGATATTGTGCTGAAAGAAGTTGGTTGTACATTGAGACAGAAAACATCATAATATTGTATGTTTCACCTTCATGAGGCACATAACACCTGAGTCGTCATGAATTCCAAGCTTTGTAATTAAACATGATAATTAAGATTTTACAAGAGAGTAGCTTGAATAGAAAACATTATGAAGAAAAAAATATATTACATGACAGTTTAGGACTTCATCCTTAAGTCAATGCAAAACATCAGATTTTCACTATTTGTGAAAGGAAAAACTATGCACCAGGCTTAAATTCTGGTTTCTTTGGATCCAAGAAATGAACAATTAATACAGTAATTTCAGGACCTTTAACTGGCCAATTATAATGTACTACGAAAGTAGCATATGTGAAAATTATTCTCTTGAAAGGTTTTAGTAAATTTCTGAGTCCACTGTTAATTTAATTTGACATTTATTCCTGAGAAGTGTTATTCATGCTATTTTATAAAGACAGCAAGAGTCTGGAAGAAACAACATGGAAAAATTCTGCATCAACAGCATTTCCCTGTAAAGCATACCTGTGAAGCATACCTGTAAAGCATACCTGTGAAGCATACCTGTAAAGCATACCTGTGAAGGAGATGGAAAGTAGTCTTTTGATTGATCTTCTTTTAATGTTTCTTTGGAACTGTTCCATGTGTGAGATTTAGGCGATTCAGGTGTTGGGATGTCAATCAACACTGGCAATGGAGGGATTATCTTCTTTGCCGTTTTCCTTCTGTAAATAATCTCAACATTTTATATTAGTTCTCAACAAGTCCTCCAAAACCTTTTATTTGTCTTTAAAATATGAATAATCTTTTTCAAAATGAAACACAAAATGACACACACTGAGCAATCAATCAGGCTGTTAATTCTTTGCTAACAGCAAAATTTAAAAAAATAACAACTGTGAACTATTTGATGGGAGCTGACACAATTTACTCTGTATTACCACTGATATGGCAACTGGTTCAAAATTCATCGAACAAATCAATCTGAGTGTCACTCAAACTCAAATTTTGGTTCTCAATATGGCGATAGTTAATTTGTGATTACTCAGATATATAATATAAAATATATAATGTTACATTTGGAGACATAAATCAATGTTACATTGTTACATTTGTTATTACATTTGGAGACATAAATCAATGAAATAAAAGTCAGATTTCAGTGTATGCTCTCAGGTTGAGAAGTTTAAGGACTACAGAGCTGGTATGTACGAAACTGATTGTTTAACATCTTAAAATTATTTATCCTGCCACCGGCTAGAAAAATCTTGCAACCAATTGAAACCCTTGAATCAAACTCAATTTTTCTTCAACTATTTACATCTACAGTTTACATTTTGTCCTAAATACATCTTTGTGTATATCTATGTATCCCTGTATCTTGGTGTATATCTATGTATCTTGGTATGTATCTATGTACTCCTGTACCTTCATGTATATCTATCTATCCCCGTATCATGTGATAGGTATATTTAATTTAATTTGGTTTGTTTGTTAGTTAAATTTTTTATATTTCATTACATGCTATTGTAATGTAACATTGTTTGCTGGATTCAACCATGCTATTGTAATGTAACATTGTTTGCTGGATTCAACCTTTTCCAAAACTGAATTCATTTCTGCTCGACCTCACTGACTTTTCTTTAAAATTTTTTTATTTCATTTCAGTAAACAACTAATAATAGCTTCATTATTCCCTATGTGTATGATCCAATTAACCAAATTATTATTCAATTCAATTAACCAAATTATTATTCAATTAACCAAATTAATATTCAATTAACCAAATTATTATTCAGGTAAACAGGTTGATTTGATTAAATCAGGGTTTTGGAGAATGTTGTAAATAAACAAGACTTGTTAGATCATTCTCAAAGGTTATTTTCCATTAGGTAATGGTTTTTAGAAAATGCTAAATTTGACCAGGGGTTAAGTAGAGAACTATATTAACTTGTGACTGTGATGACTTTTAACAGCTGTGCTTTAATATCTAGCTCTTTAAGCTGTATTGTGTCCAGTTTGGGCTGAATTTTATTTTCTTCCAATTACTGAATGCAAGTGATTATTTTCTCTGGAAATACAAAAGTGCTCTTACAAAATGTTTGGATAAAGACATTTATTGGAACTTATACTGAATTCAAACCTGGAATAATATTTATGTGATTCATCAAGAGACAGTGGACACATGAGTACTTTGCAGACCATAACAGACATGTCATCACCTTCAATTTTAAATCTCTTCAGGACTTGAATTGAGTTTTATTCAGGACTATTTATTACTAGGACTTGTGTCTTTAATTCTTGGATAATTTTTGGGATTTAATTCACAATACCATAAGTTCTTTTTTTTCTTATTTTTCACTTTGTATTCTAGAGGAATAAATTATTAGGTAAAATTTACAAAGCTTGTAGTCTTCACTCTTTTCTGTTACTTATTTTAAGAGCACAGACTCGTAACACTTGGTGTATATCTATCAATGTATCTTGGTGTATATCTATGTATACCTGTATCTTGGTGTATATCTATGTACCCCTGAATATTGATGTATATCTACTTATACCTGAATCTCTATATATGTTGTTGTTGTAGGCTTTAACACCATTTTTCTGCAAATGATAGGTTACACATGGCACCCTTTATAAATGGTGGAGGAAGAACCCAAGAAAACCCTGAAAAGAACCACTGATCCACAAAAAAGCTACTGGCAAGCTTTCTCGCATGCCCACATTGGTCTCTATATATGAAGAGAACAGTTATTACAGTCTAAAATTGGTCTCTATATATGAAGAGAACAGTTACTACAGTCTAAAATGTGGCATGTAGCATCAGTTTTTCCAAACACTGCATATAAGTTAAAAATAACTAAAACAAAACAAACAGGCAGAAAATAAAAAAGAAATTGTTGCATTTGAAACTGTCAACAGTTTGTTCTGAAGTTCACAATTCCAGCAAAAAAAACTGAATTTTAACTGGATATGTATGCATACATTTTTCTTCATCATCATTCCTTACCTAGCTAATTCCTCCATAATACAGCCTGAAGGTTGAATGAATGCAAGTGAATCATCATCTGCAAAATTATCATTATATTCATCCCCAATTTCATTGTCTTCATTACTTTCATCCTCTTTCATCAACAAAACAGGCTCATTTTTTGCTTTTTCTTTCAAGATGTCTCTCCCTGTAAGTGTCTGAATGTTACCAACTGTACTTGTATCCATCTGTTGGTCATTACTCACAATACTATTAACATTAGTATTTTTATCCACCTGAATTAGTCCCTCTTGATTACTGTGTTTCCCAGGTGACAAATGTTTCCCTTGTGATGAGTGGTTCCATGGTGATGACCTTGAGATATTACCATTTAAATTGCTTGTTTTTATGACTGAGGTCTTAAACAATTCAACTTGTGAAGTATCACTTCCTACAGATGAAACTTTTCCTGGAGATGGCTGTTTTCTTGATGTTAAGAATTTTCCAGGAGAGGATTGTTTTTCTGGAGATGACTTTGATCCAGATGCAATGTTAGTACTGACAGTAAAGTTTAGAATGCTCTGGTGACCTTTCTGTGACGGGGGACCCAAAACAGCTGGTTCTAGTCGATGTACTTGAATTCCAACCTGAAAAAAATACCCCAAGTGTTCAAAGATGTAGCCAATATTTGGGGAAAAACTTAGGACAGTACTTTAAAATTTTTATTCACCAAGGACTCATTCAAGGTCAGAGTTTTGATGTATGGACCATGGTGAGATTGCTTCAAGTGCAATAATGCACCAATATAGAAATTGTTTATTTACTGATCCAAAATAGCCATCAGAGTAATCTATCTGTCTCAATCCATCTATTTATGCATTTTATGTAATTTCTGTATTTTTTTCATCTTTGTGTCTGCAAGTAAATGAATGAATAGAAGAATGTATCTGTAACTCTTTGTTAATCTGCTTTGGTCAACTGATTTGTTTTGTGTCGATATCTGTCTGTAGATGAATTAATCTATCTGTTGATCCATGTAAATTACATAATTTCTGACACCTACCCCTCTAATATCGGATGCTTGTGCCTTCTGTTGTCTAAGAATTGCTACACATTCTTTTCCAATGACCTTAGCATCATTAGTGGCCATGGGCAAGGTCACAGACTTTGATATGTTGTTACAAATACCATGACCTGAAAATTATAAATAAAATGTTAACTTTATATGTTAACAGTACAGAAAATGTTATATCATGGAAAGAAGAAAGAAATGCCTTCAAATTTCCTGACTACACTATTTTTCACCTGCAGAACTAAACACAGGCTACTGTCTTTTGACAAACTAGACATGTGATCAAAGAAAATCAATGCCCACCACAGTGCAATGATGTAAATGCAAAACTGTACCAAAGTTTGATCAACAAAGATATGTACCTAAAGCAATGGAAGGCAAATATAATATTATGTCTTCACCAATGTCGCATTGGGAAATAAAAAGACATTTTTATACTGCGACCTTTTGAGAAAAGCAAGGATAGTCTTTATAGTATTTTTCCTTTTAATTAAAAAAATCTTTGACACAAAGATATATATTCAAAAGTTCTACTCTTTGTTTGATCAAAAGTGTTAAGCAGAAAATTCAAATACAGTAGTCTCCATCTTGATAGACCCCCCTGACCAGTGGCCACCTGCTCCTCATGGCCAGAATCTGTTATCACTGACAAGTTTTTGTTCAAAAGTACCCCTCACGAAAGGCCACCACGCTAATGCAACCAGCATTTTGGTGTAATAATATAACATTTACCCCTCACAAGCGGCGGCATTTTATTTTAATATGTATCCAGAGCCAGTATTGTATTCATAACATGTGTTAATTAATCCGATTTCTGTTTCCAGATGTCAGGTTTTCATTACTGAAAGAAGTGTTGACTAAAGTACATGTACCACTAAGGTTAACATTATATCATTTACGCCTCACCAGAAGCCACATTTATTTATTAAAGCTGAGAAAGACTTAAATTTTAATCCATACAAAAGGATAAGTACATGTAATAAGATTAGACATGCTGCTGTTATCATGAGATGTCTGGTTTAGACACTCTGATAATCGTTAAGATTACAGTTATTGAACAGTAGTTACAGATGAGAAGTGGCAGTATTGATGTACATACCCAAGTCAGCACAAAATGGTTTGATAGCCTTTACGGCTTCCTTTCGTAAGAAAGACTCTAATTTTAATCCATACAAAAGGGTAAGTACATGTAATAAGATAATCCATACAGTTATCATGAGATGTCCGGTTTAGTCACTCTGATTATCATTAAGATTACAATTATTGAGGGGCCCCGAGTGGTCTAAAGCACTGTCTGTTACGGATCACTGTCATCTCACCTCTGTCTGCGTGGGTTCAAGTCTAAGATTCGGCTAACGTAGTTATGTGAGAAAGCTTGCCAGTAGCTTCTCGTGGGTCGGTGGTTCTTTCTGGGAGTTTTCCGGGTTCTTCCTCCACCATTAATACTGGCGGCCATGTATAGCCTATATTGTGCTTAAAAATGGTGTTAAACCATAAAAAACAAACAAACAATTATTGAACAGTAGTTACAGATGAGAAGTGACAGTATTGATGTACTGAAACACAAGTCAGCAATAAACAATAGGATATCAGACTAACAAATCACATGACAAGATCGCTTCATTTAAAAACATATGGCAATTTGTTTAAATGCAGAAAAAATGTTTTATCAGTCTTGTAGTTGGCAACATTGGAATAAGTACAGTGTAACTGCAAAGAGATTAACATGTCATAGCAGAAAAAGAAAAATTCTCAAATTAGAAGAGAAAGTGAAAGTAATTCAACTGAACAAATAGAGGGGGAGAGTTTGAGGATCCTGGCAGAAAAAGTTGATGTCAGAAAGACTCAGATAAACAGCATCAGGAAAGATAGGGAAACAATTCTGCATAAATTGGAGGGTGGAATGAATGGAGAAAAGAGGATTGTTAGAGCCAGATGTTTGTATCCTGGTTTGAATGAAAAGGTTTCTGAATGGTTTTGCACTGCGCATGCAAAGAATATTCCACTCACTGGTCGAATGGTCCAAGAAAAAGTGATAATTTTGTCAGTTTAAATGGTATATGACGACTTTACCACAAGTAGCAGATGGCTTCACAGATTTCAAGTCTGATGTTAATAATGAAGTTGTCAAAGAGTGGAACAAAAGACTGAACAATATATGCAGGGGATATGACAGCAAGGATATATTTAATTAAGACAAAACTGGTTTGTTTTTTAGACTGTTGCCAACAAAGTCGCTGGTACAAAAAGGGGATTTATGTAAAGGCTGGAAGGAAGCAAAGGAGAGATCTACAGTTTTGTTCTGCGCCGGTTGTTCTGGTGAGAAACTAAAGCCACTGGTGATAGGAAAAATCCAAGATGCTTTAAGGGATATAGCCAGACATATTTGAGAGTTACATATGAGGCAAACAGAAAAGCATGGATAAAAGGACATACATTTGAGTCCTGGATCAAAATACTTAATCAAAGTGCAGAATCTGAAAGTGCAGAACAGGAAGATCCTGCTTTTCCTCGACAACTGTGCTGCACACCTAAAACTGGATTTGTCAAATGTCAAGATTTCATACTTACTCCAAATACAACTTCAAAACTTCGGCTTCGGGATAATCCAGACAGTCCAAGTGAACTACAGGAAAAAGCTGTTAAGACATGTTTTGTTCCTGATGGATAATATAACATCTGCATTGGTGATAGCACAAAAGGTGACTCTGCTGGATGCAATCCAATGGCTGACATCAGCATAGGATGTGCTGACAGCTGAGGTGATTCAAAAGTGCTTTTGGAAATGTGGGTTTTTCTAAGAGGTATCAGGTGTACCAGAGGCAGAGAAGGAAAACTGGGATGAAGAGGACTATCTTCCCCTTATACCACCTGGAACAACCCTAAAGGATTATATTCAGTATGATGATGCATTAGCTACAGAGAACACAATCAGTGATGGCTGGGAGTCATTAATGACAGAAGATGCTAGAAATTCTACTGAAACATGCCAGTATGAGGAAAGTGACTGTGACAGTGACACATGTGACAATCCAAACCTAGCCAAACAGTGCATTACACTGCAAACTGCATGGTTACATTCCACAGAATTGATGGATGATGGCCTCGCAACAAACAATGTTGAACTTGTGGACATAATTATGAAAACACAAGACATTCTTAAAAAAGATAAAAGAAAAGCTGTAGAAAATTTGGGACAAATGACACTAGAATATTTTTTCAAGCCTAAGAATTCTTTGGAACATCTATCTTGTATTGAAGTGTATACTGCAGACAGATGATGTGATCAGTAACATATAAAGACAGTTTTAATATTATATGTATATAAATGGTTATTCATAACATTCTTTTGAAAATGATGAAATGGTTTGTTTCACATTAATTTCCCAACATGTATGTGATTTTTAGAGGAAAATATTAAATGCTTGAGAATTAAATGTATTTATGACTTTCTTCATATGTATTTACTATTCGCATTTGTCATCCCCCTCTAGAAAGACCACTTTCATTATAAGGCCACTTTCATGCTGCAATAGGGGTGGCCTTTTAAGAGAGGGGTTACTGTATATCAGTGAACCAAGAAAAATTAAATATTACACAAAAATTTCAACTGAATACATGTACAGCAAATGATGATAAATGGTTTTAACAACTTTAACAGACACCGAAAATTACTGATGTCCCTTTTTGCAATTGTTTTGCCACTTTCAGGTAATAAAAGGTCTATGTGTAACATAAGGAGTTATACTTTGTTTTAGTTAATGGAAGACTGTTTTAAGAAATACAGGTCTAGTAATACTACTAGTCACACATGGTGGACCTGGCTTTGTCTGCCAGAGTTTATGATTCAGTGGTACTGTCTACATTGCTTTTAAAGAATCTAACTTTTTTCTATTAATTCTATGATTATTACTGTATGAATATTATTATGCTGCAGGAAAATCTGCAAAGTCATTGGTGAACTTTTTTCACAAGTCCAAGTTTGTCCAACTTTACTGTGTGTGTGTGTGTGTGTGTGTGTGTGTGTGTCTTTTCGATTTTTAATGTAACTTTAAAACATTTTCAGTCATATCGCTAAGAAGACTGCATTGTGATAGTAGTGATGCCTAGCATAAGGGAATCATTCCGCAGACACATGGCATCATGCCCCACCAAGTCACATTATCCTGACACCAGGCCAATCCATCCTAACACTAACTTCATAATGTGAGGCAGCTATTGTTACCATTTTACAAGTCTTTGGTATGACTCAGCCAGAGTTTGAACCTGTGATTTCCTGCATCCGAGTTGGACACTCTAATCACTCACTAAACCACCAGAGCCTGTGAGTGATATGAATTGTAATGTAGCTTTAACAATTTTTCAGGCATATATCGCTACAATGTCTGCAGTGTGGCAGTTTATTGTGATGCCTAGCAATGGGGCATCATGCTGCAGACATATAGCATGATGTCCCATCCAGTCACATTACCCTGACACCAGGCCCACCAGTCCTAACACTAACCTCTTAATGTTGAGTGCCAAGCATGGCAGCTATTAGTAACACTTTGTAAGTCTTTGGTATGACTCTGTCTGGGCTCAAACCTGTGACCTTCTGCTATCAAGGAAGACACTCTACTCACCAAGCCCCAGAGTGGTATCTGTTTGATAATCAAATGAAAGCCAAAACCTTCTAGAACAGGAGGATGATTTCTTTAGATTTTTTTTCCCAAAGCTATTGATTGCATATGTTATGTTTCAAAGTATCTCTAGCTTTCATACCTTCATCCATGGAATATCAAAATCATTTGTCAAACATATGAAAGATATATATGCCATGATGCTATCCAAGTTCGTCAAAGTCTGATAAGCAATATTTTAGAGATAAGGTTGTGTACATTTTTAGAACTTTTTTAGTAATGGTGCTCATATTTAATACTGGATTCAATAATCATGAAAGGCCTTCAAGCTTTAGAAGCTGTTACAAATTTTGATTTTACAGCATTCTGAAGTATCTAATACATGACTGGATATAGCATTCTGATGTATCTAATACATGACTGGATATAGCATTCTGATGTATCTAATACATGACTGGATATAGCATTCTGATGTATCTAATACATGACTGGATATAGCATTCTGATGTATCTAATACATGACTGGATATAGCATTCTGAAGTATCTAATACATGACTGGATATAGCATCCTGATGTATCTAATACATAACTGGATACAGCATTCTGATGTATCTAATACATGACAAGATATAGCATTCTGATGTATCTAATACATGACTGGATATAGCATTCTGATGTATCTAATACATGACTGGATATAGCATTCTGATGTATCTAATACATGACTGGATATAGCATTCTGATGTATCTAATATATGACTGGATATAGCATTCTGATGTATCTAATACATGACTGGATATAGCATTCTGATGTATCTAATACATGACAAGATATAGCATTCTGATGTATCTAATACATGACAAGATATAACATTCTGATGCATCTAATACATGACTGGATATAGCATTCTGATGTATATAATACATGGCCAGATATAGCATTCTGATGTATCTAATACATGACAAGATATAGCATTCTGATGTATCTAATACATGGCCAGATATACCATTCTGATGTATCTAATACATGACTGGATATAGCATTCTGAAGTATCTAATACATGACAAGATATAGCATTCTGATGTATCTAATACATGACAAGATATAGCATTCTGATGTATCTAATACATGACTGGATATAGCATTCTGGTGTATCTAATACATGACAAGATATAGCATTCTGATGTATCTAATACATGACAAGATATAGCATTCTGATGTATCTAATACATGACTGGATATAGCATTCTGATGTATCTAATACATGGCCAGATATACCATTCTGATGTATCTAATACATGACTGGATATAGCATTCTGAAGTATCTAATACATGACAAGATATAGCATTCTGATGTATCTAATACATGACAAGATATAGCATTCTGATGTATCTAATACATGACTGGATATAGCATTCTGATGTATCTAATACATGACTGGATATAGCATTCTGATGTATCTAATACATGACTGGATATAGCATTCTGATGTATCTAATACATGACTGGATATAGCATTCTGATGTATCTAATACATGGCCAGATATAGCATTCTGATGTATCTAATACATGACTGGATATAGCATTCTGAAGTATCTAATACATGACTGGATATAGCATTCTGATGTATCTAATACATGACTGGATATAGCATTCTGATGTATCTAATACATGACAAGATATAGCATTCTGATGTATCTAATACATGACAAGATATAGCATTCTGATGTATCTAATACATGACTGGATATAGCATTCTGATGTATCTAATACATGACTGGATATAGCATTCTGAAGTATCTAATACATGACTGGATATAGCATCCTGATGTATCTAATACATAACTGGATACAGCATTCTGATGTATCTAATACATGACAAGATATAGCATTCTGATGTATCTAATACATGACTGGATATAGCATTCTGATGTATCTAATACATGACTGGATATAGCATTCTGATGTATCTAATACATGACAAGATATAGCATTCTGATGTATCTAATACATGACTGGATATAGCATTCTGATGTATCTAATACATGACTGGATATAGCATTCTGATGTATCTAATACATGACAAGATATAACATTCTGATGTATCTAATACATGACTGGATATAGCATTCTGAAGTATCTAATACATGACAAGATATAGCATTCTGATGTATCTAATACATGACTGGATATAGCATCCTGATGTATCTAATACATAACTGGATACAGCATTCTGATGTATCTAATACATGACTGGATATAGCATTCTGATGTATCTAATACATGACTGGATATAGCATTCTGATGTATCTAATACATGACTGGATATAGCATTCTGATGTATCTAATACATGACTGGATATAGCATTCTGATGTATCTAATACATGACTGGATATAGCATTCTGATGTATCTAATACATGACTGGATATAGCATTCTGATGTATCTAATACATGACTGGATATAGCATTCTGATGTATCTAATACATGACAAGATATAACATTCTGATGTATCTAATACATGACTGGATATAGCATTCTGATGTATCTAATACATGGCCAGATATAGCATTCTGATGTATCTAATACATGACTGGATATAGCATTCTGAAGTATCTAATACATGACAAGATATAGCATTCTGATGTATCTAATACATGACTGGATATAGCATTCTGAAGTATCTAATACATGACAAGATATAGCATTCTGATGTATCTAATACATGACTGGATATAGCATTCTGATGTATCTAATACATGACTGGATATAGCATTCTGATGTATCTAATACATGACAAGATATAGCATTCTGATGTATCTAATACATGACAAGATATAACATTCTGATGTATCTAATACATGACTGGATATAGCATTCTGATGTATCTAATACATGGCCAGATATAGCATTCTGATGTATCTAATACATGACTGGATATAGCATTCTGAAGTATCTAATACATGACAAGATATAGCATTCTGATGTATCTAATACATGACTGGATATAGCATTCTGATGTATCTAATACATGGCCAGATATAGCATTCTGATGTATCTAATACATGACTGGATATAGCATTCTGAAGTATCTAATACATGACTGGATATAGCATTCTGATGTATCTAATACATGACTGGATATAGCATTCTGATGTATCTAATACATGACAAGATATAGCATTCTGATGTATCTAATACATGACAAGATATAGCATTCTGATGTATCTAATACATGACTGGATATAGCATTCTGATGTATCTAATACATGACTGGATATAGCATTCTGAAGTATCTAATACATGACTGGATATAGCATCCTGATGTATCTAATACATAACTGGATACAGCATTCTGATGTATCTAATACATGACAAGATATAGCATTCTGATGTATCTAATACATGACTGGATATAGCATTCTGATGTATCTAATACATGACTGGATATAGCATTCTGATGTCTCTAATACATGACTGGATATAGCATTCTGATGTATCTAATACATGACTGGATATAGCATTCTGATGTATCTAATACATGACTGGATATAGCATTCTGATGTATCTAATACATGACTGGATATAGCATTCTGATGTATCTAATACATGACAAGATATAGCATTCTGATGTATCTAATACATGACAAGATATAACATTCTGATGTATCTAATACATGACTGGATATAGCATTCTGATGTATCTAATACATGGCCAGATATAGCATTCTGATGTATCTAATACATGACTGGATATAGCATTCTGAAGTATCTAATACATGACAAGATATAGCATTCTGATGTATCTAATACATGACTGGATATAGCATTCTGAAGTATCTAATACATGACAAGATATAGCATTCTGATGTATCTAATACATGACTGGATATAGCATTCTGATGTATCTAATACATGACTGGATATAGCATTCTGATGTATCTAATACATGACAAGATATAGCATTCTGATGTATCTAATACATGACAAGATATAACATTCTGATGTATCTAATACATGACTGGATATAGCATTCTGATGTATCTAATACATGGCCAGATATAGCATTCTGATGGATCTAATACATGACTGGATATAGCATTCTGAAGTATCTAATACATGACAAGATATAGCATTCTGATCTATCTAATACATGACTGGATATAGCATTCTGATGTATCTAATACATGACAAGATATAGCATTCTGATGTATCTAATACATGACAAGATATAGCATTCTGATGTATCTAATACATGACTGGATATAGCATTCTGATGTATCTAATACATGGCCAGATATACCATTCTGATGTATCTAATACATGACTGGATATAGCATTCTGAAGTATCTAATACATGACAAGATATAGCATTCTGATGTATCTAATACATGACAAGATATAGCATTCTGATGTATCTAATACATGACTGGATATAGCATTCTGATGTATCTAATACATGACTGGATATAGCATTCTGATGTATCTAATACATGACTGGATATAGCATTCTGATGTATCTAATACATGACTGGATATAGCATTCTGATGTATCTAATACATGGCCAGATATAGCATTCTGATGTATCTAATACATGACTGGATATAGCATTCTGAAGTATCTAATACATGACAAGATATAGCATTCTGATGTATCTAATACATGACTGGATATGGCATTCTGAAGTATCTAATACATGGCCAGATATAGCATTCTGATGTATCTAATACATGACTGGATATGGCATTCTGATGTATCTAATACATGACCGGATATAGCATTCTGATGTACCTAATACATGACCAGATATAGCATTCTGATGTATCTAATACATGACTGGATATAGAATTCTGATTTATCTAATACATGACTGGATATAGCATTCTGATGTACCTAATACATGACCAGATATAGCATTCTGATGTATCTAATACATGACTGGATATAGAATTCTGATTTATCTAATACATGACTGGATACAGCATTCTGATGCATTTAACATATGACTGGATATAGCATTCTGATGTATCTAATACATGACCAGATATAGCATTCTCATGTATCTGATACATGACTGGAAATAGCAAGCTCTAGTTGGCATTATTTATTTTTCTGCAAGAAAATGTTACACACTTATTCTGAAAGATATGCATATGTGCACAAGCAAATAACATATAAAATCATTCATTTTATTATATTTTTATTTTACTATAAACATAAGTTTGAAATCTATAAAAAAAAATTACTGGCAAAATTTTTGTCATTCCTATATTTCCAGGTTGAATAATATTCTTATATTTTCACAGGAGATTTCGCATCATGTCACGCAAAAATTGTGTGTACCTACAGAAATTAAAATAAAATGAGCACTTTGTGAACTAGAACAAATAAATTAAAATGAAATTACGATTCAAGCATGGAGATTAATTTTTTTGGAAGAAATTCGACTAGATGCTGTTCACATCTCTATAAAGTTATTTCCCCTTGCTTCTCTTAATAAAATGATAACAAATTTATATACATTGCTGAATTGGACTTGCTTTGTGGTCAGATAGTTTACAAATTGTGAAAATGTTTTTGATTCTGACATATTAGGTCATCTCAATCCTATCACTTACTTAAGCCACTAATATTTCTATTATCAGCCTATAAAAGTTAGGTCAATTTATAACAAACAGGTGCTTGTTGTCGGGTTGAAGAGTTTGTTTAATCTTTTAAGCTTTGACTTTGGAGCAAGACTGGTATTTACAAAAATTAACATTTTCTATTACTGCACAAATACCAGATATATTTTATCTTGTACTAAAAATGAAATACTTAAACACACTGCTTCAGCTCTCATTAAAATATCATGTCTTTTGTACTGCATGATGAAATTTTTTGGGTATTAACACAGGGAAAAAAAAGATCCTGTATTTCGTTTTGCCACACTATTGAGACTATCCGAGATGAATTACTGTATGCAAATGCAAATATTTTCATACCAACTGTTTTCAATGTGACTGCAATACAAATTGCAACCAAAGAAATATTTTTGTTTGTTACAATTAATGAAATAAAAATAAAATTTCAAGACTGTTTGTATTTGACAAAATTGGAGTTATATTAATCTGAACATGAATATGCATGAACTTTTCCACTTACATATGTGTTTAAGGGCTGTGTGCATGTACATTTCCATTTAGATATGCATTTAAGGGCTGTGTGCATGTACATTTCCATGGACATATGTATTTAAGGGCTGTGTGCATGTACCTTTCAACTTATATATGTGTTTAAGGGCTGTATACCCTTCAGATTACATGTGTTTAAGGGCTGTGTGCATGTACCCTTCAGATTACATATGTGTTTAAGGGCTGTATACCCTTCAGATTACATATGTGTTTAAGGGCTGGGTGCATGTACCCTTCAGATTGCACGTGTTTAAAGCCAAATATGAAAATCATAATGCAATTGTTACAAGCACTGTTGAGTATTTCTTGAGATGAAATTTTTATATATAAAAAATATCTAAAGTTTCTAGAATTTTAGCATCATTTTGCAAATTTTTAAGTCTGAACAAATTGTTATGCTGGATATGTTTTATATCTATTTGACCTGTTTTCTGCATGACACAACAATACAGATTGTATCAGATAATTATATACCCATAAATTTGGCTGTCTGTCTTGGTGCATCTGACCTTCTCACCATCAGCTTCAGTGTGATTGTTTTCCCTTTCATATCAATGTTTCTAAGTCGGCTCTGAACTTCTTCTGCCAACTCCTGTACAAACTTGACTGCTTCACTGTCCTAGGAAAGAAAACTGTCATACAATGACAAACTGCATCTCAAACTTGAATCTACAGTGTAACCACACCAGAGCATGACCTGACTAAATTGAAATCCTTTTGAAACTTCAAAAATTTTCTGATCCTCAATTTTCCTATTTTTAGTTGTTTATTTTAAAATTACTGAATAAACCTAAACTTTTCTACTCTGAATACAAATACATTTGGTCCCTAATATGTACTGAATACATGGTGATACTGCCACCCGATGCAAGTTACAAAGTTGGCCAAATGTCAGGAAACAGCCTAGGACCATGAGTAAATTCTTTACCTACTGCTGATGCATACATGCGACCATAAAAATATAGCCTAATAACACCACTGATGCATATATAACCTGCTAATAATACTTTCTCTGTTCCAGTTGGCTCATACATGCTTTCCCTGCCAAGGGTTGGGAAACCCCAGAGATGCATAAACATGTTTCATATTAAAGCTTTGTATTGGATGAAATTACAAACAGTCATTCCTTTTTAAAAATATTTAGCCAATTAAAATAGTCCGTACATAAAATTACGAAAGTATTCTGTTAGTAGTTTTACAGTATATAAGCAGAAAATCTGATTGAAAACAAGGTCAATTGTGAATGCAAAACAAAATGGCAACATTCATGTATTAGGACAACAATTCTGACGAAAGTTGTGAAGGATTTGAAAGAGATGACATTGCAAATGCCATTGATTTCAAGATGAAAGATCAGACATTAGTATAAGTCATGTTTTGACAACTGACATTTCAGATTTATCTGAATATGAGGATGAAACGCGCAACAAATCAATTCCGGTTGGAACATGTGAGACTGGTAGATATGGATGACTTTATAGCAGTTTCAGGGCCAACATTTATTTTAGAAGAAAAGGCAAGGGAAATAGATTTCTCTTTAAGTTTTTTTCTGAAGAAATAGTTAAATTACTGATATATGAAACAATCAGATACGCTGGAAAATAAATTGGCAAGAAGCCTGATCCCATGTGGTCACCTACATCGGTTGCAGAAATGAAGGCAATTCTTTGAATACATGTTGTTTTTAGTGTAATGCAAATTCCATTTAAATTCTGTGTAGACAGTGAGTGAATCAGGCATTATCATAAAAATATACCAAATCTGCAATAAAATAGTGGACACATTGTTGTGCAGAATAGTAGTGAGAAAAATAGTCTAATATACATTATAAAAACAAACAGATATCTTGATGTTGTTTTTTTTAAAAATTAATATGTAAGTACACGTATAAACATTGATTCCTGTGGATTATATGTACTTGTTGGTGGGAATGAGTGGCACAAATCATTGGTAAGTGTTTAAAATTTTATTTTTAATTAAATTACATAGTTTGCATGGGACAAGATTAATACAGAAAATGAAGACAGCATGTGCACTAACTCAAGAAGCTCTCACTCAGACAGCCATTATGATGCTCTGGTGTTGAGCCAACAAACAGCTGCTATAAGGCAGGCTGCTTATTAAGCTTGGTAGGAAGGGCAGCAAGTGCTTGCAGAAGGTCAAGAGTTAAAGCAAACAATATGCATTGGCCAGTGTGTACAAATAGGCAAAACTGTAGTCTTTACGCTTTAAGTAACCAATTTAAAGTCGGATGTTTGTAGTATTGTACCTGTGTAAGAAGATTATGCCAACCATCTATGTTCAATACTATACACCTAAATAATCATCATCAACTGGTTTTTGAACTTAATCTAATATTTACCAGCATGAGATTGTATACCATTCAAACTGTGCTGTTTACAATGCAATACATGGTACAAAAGGTATTTATTGATTTGCAATGCCTTCAGTAAATGGTTAGATTGTCCAAGGAGATATATATCATAAATAGGGGTGCATTGTCAGTTTGCAAGACAGTGAGTAGAGTTGGTGTAAAAAAAAAAAAAAAATACTCAGTGTCTAGTTAGCAAATTCTAAATCTAGATAACTAACACCCTACCTTGCAAAAAAAAATCGCAATAACCTGTAGTAAAAAATGGACTAGAACAGTTGTTTTCTACCACACCTCAATCCAGTAGAAAAGAATTACAAAAATAAATTAGACAATAATTGAAGCATTTAATTATCTACGTTTAATATATTTTTTAATTATCTACTTTTAATATATTTTTTAATTATCTACGTTTAATATATTTTTTAATTATCTACGTTTAATATATTTTTTAATTATCTACGTTTAATATATTAAATATTGTTAAATTGTTCTCAACTCTATGCTGATGTGGATCATCAGCATAGAGTTGAGAACAATTTAACAATATTTGATAATTTATTAAATGATTTATCCATTTATTAATGGATACCCTCCCCACCCTCCATGTACACAACCAATAACACTTTTGAAGACATTTAGCACCAAATATTAAAATTCTTTCCACATGGCTTGTAATAGACGTCACATGATGCTGCCCTCACATCTTCATATTTGCCGGATTCTGCTATTTTTGTTTCATTTAATTTTTGCCTTTTTCTAATCCATCTGTGAAATTATTTCAAAGGAGATATTTTTGCTCTCATATAGGCATAGACCAAAATAAAATATACTTTTTAGCAAAACTTTAGACTGGTTCTTCACTAAATATGAATTAGAACAAAGAATCTGTACATAAAGATTTAAAATAGAAAACCAGTCTGTTCTCTCCGTGCTAAGCCATACAGCTGCTATATAAATAGAATGTGAAGTCAAACGTTGTTATAAATAGAACATGATACTGTTAGGGAAGTGCATGCAAGTCCACGGACAAGTGTACTCTTATACTGTAGTTACGTAGAAGCCATCTTTTCTAAAATATGGTTTATGGAATTAATTAAATGATAATAAAAACAAGAAAATGAATAATTAATTTTTTTTGAAGTTGGATTTACCAAAAAGTGTAATCTATATATGTTTATGCATAAGGCATAATTTAATAAAAAAAAGCATAATGATTATGTAAAAAACGTTATGGTTGGCATGTATGTGCTACCCAAACAAATGAAAAAGGGGAAAATGGTGCTTTACTGTAGATTTTGTTTTTTGTTCTTGTAAGATGACAGACACTGACTGAAATTACTTACTGTATGAAACCTGATGCCATAGTTGACCTCTGCTGACACCGATTTTCTCTGATGTGCAACTGTGACCTGTCGGTCATCTTTACCACGACAGTAATGGAAAAGTGATTGCCCCGTTTTGGGACCAAACTCCTTTTGTAGGGTCTCAAGAGGAGTTTTCTGAAGGTCTCCACATGTAACCACATTCAGTATCTCAAATTTTCTCATCATTGACCATCCCACACCTAAAAATTTAAAATGTGGTATCAAAACACTTTAAACCTTAACCTTTTTTCCTATTGACCAGGTAAGCTCAATATCATACATTTCCAGTGAGCTCTTCAAAGAAAATAAAAGTAACCTATGTGGTAACTATAACATTGAACTTTAAAATTGTATCAAACAAGATATTTGAAATCTTTAAAGGGGCTTCTCCAAGTTATAAAACAGCTTTTAAAAATGTTCAAAAACTTATTATTGATGTCTTGGGAAAGTCCATTTTCCTGTGAATTACAATGGTCATCATGAAATCTCTCTCTCTCTCTCTCTCTCTCTCTCTCTCTCTCTCTCTCTCTCTCTCTCTCTCTCTGTCTCTCTCTCTCTCTCTCTCTCTCTCTCTCTCTCTCACACTCTCTCTCTCTCTCTCTCTCTCTCTCTCTCTCTCTCTCTCTCTCTCTGACACATATATTTACTTCAATTCCATGCTTTCTATAAAATTTCTCCCTTCCTCCACCAGTTTTTTTACTTCTTGAACAGATTCTCAAGATAGAAATTCCAGTTTTAATCTGCAGATGTCAGTCCTGTAGGCATGACTTTAAACCCATTTATTAAAAAGTATCAAAGATATTTGATCTCTTCAATAACCTTTTGTTTCAACTTTGAACCAAGTGAATGATGCAGATTGGAGTTTTTAAAATCTGAAACCAATTAACAGTTTCACCGAGTCACTGAACCTTTCACAGAAAATGTCTCAAATAAAGGTTACCATGCATTTAGTATTTCGCAAACATTAGGTTATAAACAGGCCATTTATTCTATGTGTTCAATAATGCACAGACATTTGTTATTTATTTACAGCCACGTTAATCAAGGTACCAATAAACACATCCCTATTACATGGAATATCCTTGACAGATTGAGACACAATAAACACATCCCTCTTACCTGGAATATCCTTGACAGATTGAGACACAATAAACACATCCCTCTTACCTGGAATATCCTTGACAGATTGAGACACAATAAACACATCCCTCTTACCTGGAATATCCTTGACAGATTGAGACACAATAAATACATCCCTCTTACCTGGAATATCCTTGACAGATTTAGACACAATAAACACACCCCTCTTACCTGGAATATCCTTGACAGATTGAGATACAATAAAGTCCTTAACATGCTCAGAAGGAAGATAGTACTGTCCATTGGGCTTGGCTTTCCGTGTAGCCATCTTGGCAAGGAGAATGTTAGGAGCTGAAAAGAAATTTATTTTTGCTCAAATAAAAGACCATTTACAAACTACAGTATTTGCTGGTCTGTAATTCAAAACCATCTATGAATGTAAACCCATCACATAAAGCACCCACAAAACAAGGTCAATATTTTGCATTCCTCCAATGATTTTGCATCTATTGTAGAAACGGATCTGTCATTCAATTATGCTAAGGCAGACAAGGGTCTATACTGTTTTCAGGTAGAAAACTCCAACAGAACAGATATGGGTCTACAATGATTTCAGTTTCACTGGTAGAAAACTCCAACAGAACAGATATGGTTCTACAATGATTTCAGTTGTCACTGGTAGAAAACTCCAAACGAGTAGGAACCTTCCTCATACTTTTCTTATGCAAATGTATCCATGTTTCACATACACCTTCCTAGCCTTGTGTCACATCACCATCCTAGCCCTCTGTCACATACACCTTCCTAGCCTTGTCACATCACCATCCTAGCCCTGTGTCACATACACCTTCCTAGCCTTGTCACATCACCATCCTAGCCCTGTGTCACATACACCTTCCAAACCATGTGTCACATACACATTCCAAGCCATGATTCACATATACAATCCTTGCCATGTGTCACATACACCTTCCAAACCCTGTGTCACATATACCTTCCTATCCCTGCATCCTATGGATGATGCATCTTATCTTCTAGAAGAAATCATGTTTAATTTCACAGTGAATACAGCAATATATCCAAGCATATTACTTAAACTTGTCAAAACAGTACCAGGTCTTGGCAAAAATATATTGTCTCAACAGCAAAAGATCCAAGCATATTATTTGAGCCTGTCAATACAGAACTAGGTCTTGGCAAAATATGTTGTATCAATAACCAGGAAACCAAATCATGTTACATAGACCTGTCAAAACAGTAACAGGTCTTGGCAAAAATATATTTTCTCAATAGCAAACAATCCAAGCAGGTTATTTAGGTCTGTCAAAACAGTACCAGGTCTTGGCAGATATATACCGTCTCAACATGGGTGCAATATCAGAATATAAGATTTCATCTTTGCACAAGGACATTGAACCGGTGTACAGCGTAAGTACAAAAAGCGTATATCTGGATCTGCCACTGTATAATATGCCAGTAGATCAGGGTCTATTATGACATACTAGGGATTTTGCCTTTTTTGGACATATTTTGATCATTGATGTAGATCTGGATCATTGCTATTCATGGATACATGTGGATCATTGCTATTCATGGACAGATGTGGATCTTTGCTATTCATGGATAGATGTGGATCTTTGCTATTCATGGATAGATCTGGATCTCTGCTGTTAATGGATAGATGTGGATCATTGCTGTTCATCAATAGATCTGGATCATTGCTATTCATGGATAGATCTGGATCTCTGCTGTTAATGGATAGATCTGGATCACTGCTATTCATGGATACATGTGGATCATTGCTGTTCATGGATAGATCTGGATCCTTACTATTCATGGATAGATCTGGATCATTGCTATTCATGAATATATGTGGATCATTGCTGTTCATCAATAGATCTGGATCTTTGCTATTCATGGATAGATCTGGATCTCTGCTGTTCATGGATAGATGTGGATCATTGCTGTTCATGGATAGATCTGGATCACTGCTATACACGGATACATCTGGATCATTGCTGTTCATCAATAGATCTTGATCTTTGCTATTCATGGATAGATTTGGATCTATGCTGTTCATGGATAGATGTGGATCATTGCTGTTCATGGATAGATCTGGATCACTGCTATTCATGGATACATGTGGATCATTGCTGTTCATCAATAGATCTGGATCTTTGCTATTCATGGATAGATCTGGATCTCTGCTGTTCATCAATAGATCTGGATCATTGCTATTCATGGATAGATCTGGATCTCTGCTGTTAATGGATAGATCTGGATCACTGCTATTCATGGATACATGTGGATCATTGCTGTTCATGGATAGATCTGGATCCTTACTATTCATGGATAGATGTGGATCATTGCTATTCATGAATATATGTGGATCATTGCTGTTCATCAATAGATCTGGATATTTGCTATTCATGGATAGATCTGGATCTCTGCTGTTCATGGATAGATGTGGATCATTGCTGTTCATGGATAGATCTGGATCACTGCTATACACGGATACATCTGGATCATTGCTGTTCATCAATAGATCTTGATCTTTGCTATTCATGGATAGATTTGGATCTATGCTGTTCATGGATAGATGTGGATCATTGCTGTTCATGGATAGATCTGATCACTGCTATTCATGGATACATGTGGATCATTGCTGTTCATCAATAGATCTGGATCTTTGCTATTCATGGATAGATCTGGATCTCTGCTGTTCATGGATAGATGTGGATCATTGCTATTCATGGATAGATCTGGATCTCTGCTGTTAATGGATAGATCTGGATCACTGCTATTCATGGATACATGTGGATCATTGCTGTTCATGGATAGATCTGGATCCTTGCTATTCATGGATTGATCTGGATCTTTGCTATTCATGGATAGATCTGGATCTTTGCTATTCATGGATTGATCTGGATCTTTGCTATTCATGGATACATGTGGATCATTGCTGTTCATGGATAGATCTGGATCCTTGCTATTCATGGATTGAACTGGATCTTTGCTATTCATGGATAGATGTGGATTATTGCTATTCATGGATAGATGTGGATCATGGCTATTCATGGATAAATGTGAATTATTGCTGTTCATGGATAGATCTGGATTTTTTGTGTTTAAGGAGAGATTTGCATCTTTGCTGTTCATGAGCAGAGCCGGATTTATCATGGCTGTTTGTTGGCAGATCTGGATCTTTACTGTTTGTGAACATATCTGGATCTTTTCTTTTCAAATATATGTCTCAATCTGTTCTGAATTGGGATTCCAGTTCACATGATGACCGGATCTTTATCGCTGAATTTGGTGAAGTATCGTATGTACTAGTGGTCAAGAGCTTTAAAGCATTTGCCTTAACTGATTACTACCATCTCAACACATAGGTCTGAGTCTAAGGCTCGGCAAATGTGGGTATATAAGAAAACTTGCCAGTAATTCCCATGGATCAGTCGTTCATAGTGGGTGTTTCATAGGTTGATCCTCCACCAGTAATACTTGCCACCATGTATAGCCTATCTTGCACTGAAAATTGGTGTTAAACCCACTGTAACAACTAGATTATTTATTCTGTCATTCACCAATATTTTGTATGAAGATTTTCCAGCCAGAATGCCCATATTGATATCTTACCCTGTATTGACTTAAAAGCTTGTCTCAGTACATTTCAAGACACAAACAGACCTCCCAGAGATACTGTTCACAATTATTTGTATCTTTTTATATTAAAAACATTGGGTCCAAAGAATGGAGAAAATTGCTGGGATTTAATAGGAAAAAAATACAAAAGATAAAGATAGTGACATGGTAATATTGCAATTTAATACCACATTTTTAAGTAAATGAACACAGATCGGCCAATATTAATAACAAAATGCACTGAAATAGAAATTTCAAGATACATCATCTGGAACTTAAAAACACACATTATTAAGTACATCCATTATTAAGAATCATTCTATGTCCTTTCAAATCTTTTTATTTTGATTTTAAAAAGGACTTGTTAAGGAAAATGCTACATGATTTTCATAAAAAAATATAGAAACACAAAATTGAGTTTGAAGAAGTTTTATTGGGAGATCTACACCAAGCCACATCATTTTGATTAAGTCTGTTTTGTTTCTAAAAGTTGAGACATTATTTTCTAACATTTAATTTAAATAATAATTTTTTTCATAAAATAATGCTATGTTGTAATTTATAAATCTGGTGCCTTCATTCATACTGAAATTTGTTTTGGTAAAATATTCTCTTATAAAACTAATTCTGTCCCCATATACAGGCATTAACTTCCCAATGTTTTTTTTAAAAAAAATACTTAGCCATGTATACTGATGTCAGACAAGAGACCCAAACTTTGGCTCACTTCTATTAAGTTCTGTGTCCTTAGACTACGATTTCCAAAACAAACGCTATAATACATAAGATTCCACAATCCACTCATTATAAGGACTATGCCCCTAGACAAAATTTCCCTATAAAACACTAACACACATGATAGATTCTACAACTCACTCATACTAATGACTGTGCCCCTACACAAAGATTTGCCTATAAAACACCAACATACATGATAGATTCCACAACCCACTCATTATAAGGACTGTGCCCCTAGACAAAAATTTCCCTATAAAACACTAACATACATGATAGATTCCATAATCTTACCTAGGCCTGCTGAAGCAGTACAACCAGTCTTGTCATATATTTCCTGTCTCAACATTGAAGCAAACTCCTCTGGGGTGGCTCCAGTAACAGCAAGGAGATCTGTGCAGTCGACCAACATCTCATCACAACTGACTGCCTCAATGTCATGGGTGTAGCTGGATAAAGTAGAGTTAAAATAAATTTTAATCATCCAAATTCTTTTTGAAATTGAGACAGATTAAAAGTTACCCCAGTTATATTATTTGCTCTTGACTTTATTGTCAGTTTTCGAAACTATAATTATCAAAGAAAATTGACATTTTCCTTGGAGTTCATATACAAAACGACAGTGATCATGCTAGGCAGTGATTTTGTGCAAAGAGGACATAAAATTCCAGCTAAGTACATTCAATTCAGAAAGTGGTGTATGCATGATGAATTAGAATTATCAAAGTAGTATGTGCATATATCATGTGTCCATATTCACTCAGACATTAGTTACCGTATTTTCGCGCATATATCCCGCACACGCAGATAATCCGCACCCTCATATAGCCCGCGGGTTTTGGGGTTTTGTGTAAAAAATCGTTGGCATAACCCGCACCTTTGTATAACCCGCAACCATAGATATATTTATACAGCTACAATCGGAAATGAAATCAATTACAGGATCACGGGGCTTCGCTGATGTAGCAAACTGCGATTCTGTTTTCCGTTTTGGTGACAAAATATACCATCTGGTGATATTTGTGGCGACACCAATTTTGGCTGATAAAAACCGTATATACAGTCTTGCGTTTGGAGTAGAGAAAATCAAAGGCACCATGACAGGAAACAATGTACTGGAATATATTGTTAAAATAACAAGTCCTTGTCTCATACTGGCAAACCACACTAACAGTGCACTGTTATATCATAATCCGCTAATGATGATATCTGGCCTTATTACTTTATGCAACTGACTAGTCAAAATCCGAATCCGCAGAAGGCAGAAACGTAAAATGAGTACAGTCAAGCAGATGACACTAATTTAAAAACAAATACCAGATGGAAGAAGAAAAAATACGTTTGCTGACACTTCAAAGAGAACTGATTACCTTTGAAGCACTGATATATACTAAACAAATAAAACAAATCTGTTTCAATGTTCTACAATTATCTGAAGTTTCCGCAGCAATAACAAACAGGTATTTGTTTCACCCTTCAACTGGAGCCTTTAGCGGCACCATCATCAAAGTAAGCCGATGACCTTTGCTCAATAAAAGTCAGGAAAAACACGGTACACAGTGCTTGTGTGCGTAGGAGCTGTGCCTCAACTACAGGCTACATAAACACGGACATTTTTAAATAATCTTGTATTCTTGTGAAGTGTAGATTCGAGTTTAAATAATTTCTTTCTGTTTAATTTAAAAAATGCCGAAACGAAAGTCTTACACAGCCGACTTCAAGCTATCTGCCATTGCGTATGCTGAAGTGCATGGCAATAGAGCCACAGGCACAAAATTTGATATTGATGAGAGTGTAATCCGAGGTTGGAGAAAAGAAAAAGGAACGTTGTAGAAGATGAATCCACGAAAACGTGCTCGTCGCGGACCTAAAGCAAAGTGGCCTCACCTTGAAGCTGACCTGAAGCAGTGGATCGTGGCCCAGCGGTAAAATTAGGTACCGTAGTTATTTCGATTGAAAACAGAAAATATTGATTATGAAAACGTGACGGATAAAAAATTTTAAGTTTTTATCCAGAAATGTTGATTTGGTCCCGATACCGTAAGTTGTTGTAAAGTCACCGTAGTAGCCATAATATCCAACCCTAGCAAAACAAAACTAGAACAATATATGTTATGTTGTTACGTTTTTCAAACAATATGTTGAAATATCATTATGTGTAAAAAAAATTGTGATATAGCCCGCACCCTTATATAACCCGCACCCCCCCTGCGGGGTTTGTAAAATCTGGTATAACCTGCGGGATATATGCGCGAAAATACGGTAATTAAGCCCTTACTTTATCATACAAGAGTTTGATTATGGAGGGGGAGGTTGTGTCTTATTATGGAGGGGGGAGGTTGTGTCTTATTATGGAGGGGGGAGGTTGTGTCTTATTATGGAGGGGGGAGGTTGTGTCTTTATTTAAGGAACTGAAACACTTTAAATAGCATATTTATCTAATACATTTCTGTGATTTCCTTTTAAAGGCATTCGTTTCAAGTATTACTATCTATGTAACAACATCCAAAGAGTTAATTATTATCAAGACTAATAAGGTATAAAATATTTTATTTGTCTTCCTTGATATATTAAACCTAACAAAAGGCCAGCTGATGTTAATCTTGCCAACTATTATCAAGTCTAATAAGGTATCTAAATTTGATTTGTCTCCCTTGACATATTAAAAAATCACAAAAAGGCCAGCTGATGTTAATCTCGCCAACTATTATCAAGTCTAATAAGTATCTAAAATTTGATTTGTCTTCCTTGACATATGAAAGCAGACAAAAGACCAGCTGAAATTAATCTCGATAACTATTATCAAGTCTAATAAGGTATCTATATTTGATTTGTCTTCCTTGACATATTAAAAATTACAAAAGGCCAGCTGATGTTAATCTCTCCAAGAAAAAAAATCCATTTTTGGACAGAAATCAGAATGCTAATAAACTCTGCCACAACCATTATGGCTTATTGATAATATAAATGCTTATTTCATCCTGTCTTTCTCAAGTACCATACAGAATAAAAATGAAATTTTTCCTACCTTGCCACTGTATCGTATAGTAGCTTGGAAACAATCTGATAGCCTTCAAAGTCATATGGAATTGTTAGAAGATCTGGACACAACTGTCTGGCTTTCCCCATAAACATGCCATTTCTAACACCTGCCTACAAATTAGCATAAGCATTAAGTAACATTAATATAAGTCACTGGGAGAAATTAAAGCTGTATCCTACTTCCCTGCCAAGAATACTGTAAAATCTGACAATAAGCTCATATTTGAAAATATGTGTCCACGGAAAAGCAATTTTTTTTTCTCTGAGAACACTTACTTGACCACATTAATGTTGGCAAAATAAACTCTGCTACTTCCTGTATTCAGCCCTCCCAAAAACACAAAAACTGTGACTTTTCCATGTTTATATCACAGACCATGGAAAAAACTCTTACCCATTAGCTCTCACTTACCAAGACTAGGTGGCTCCAGTTTAAAGCTGAGCAATACATCAAATAAGATACTCACATTTGTGGAGAGGTGTAAGAGGGTTTTAGAGTTAAGTAATCAGGTAAGTATTCTCAGAGAATGATAATGTACACAAAAAAAACATGCTTTCTCCTTTGAATACATTCAACAATCACATTGTTAGGAAAACAGGTTTTAGGAGGTGGGAATGCCTGTAAATGCCAGCCAACAGCTTCATTAGCATGTCTTTTATGACAAGAGATTCAGCAAGGTTCTAGCTAAAGGTTTTAACTTTTCTGGGTTGAGCCATATTAAAAAAAAGAAGGTCCAATCCTGAAACACGGCGAGGATTTTGACCTATTCAAGTCAAAACTACATAGAAGGTCTTGTAAATTTTATATCTTCTCTGACATGATGCCTGAAGGTGTCAGATATCATGGAGTGGCAGACTTTGATGGTAATCAGAGCCAGCTTGTTCTCCTTGAACAGCCTAAAAAAAACCAACCCAACTGCAGGATTAAGGCACTCAAAGAGATGAAGCTCTTGACCTAGCACCAGTCAAACTGAAGGATGAAATTCCTTTCTTTGCATGGCTCTCCTGAAAAGAGCAAGGCATGGTGGAGGAGGGGTGCAGCACAAGTGACCATAGCAATTACAGATTTGTCCAGCTTTTCCTGGGAACATCTGTTGCTATATCAAACAGATCATTTACCCAGTAATTGTCCAACCTTAGATAATCACTTTGCAGTTCTGATCCCTTAATATCTGTATTATTTCTGTACCAAGACTGGGGGAGTGTAGGCATTGGCCCCAAACTCCTCCCAACTAACTGAAAATGCATCTAAGACTCAGGCTTCAGGGTCTTGCAGAGGTAGCTGAGATTATTTTCCTAAAGCTAATGTGATTGGGGAATGAATTCAAAGGAGAAGTAAGCATAGACCTGCCTTGGTTTACTCACATACCAAATATAAGCTCATATCTGTATGTAAAAGAAAACATCTATTACAAATAATTTGCTTTCCTAGTGGCTATTCTGTCCCAGTAAGTATTAAAAGTAACTCTACATTTGTTTATTCCTTATCTTGCAACTGCCATTTACATTTTGCAATCATCCTTTCTTTAAAGAATGATCTTTATTTCATATGCTATAGAATCTTGCTGATAAGTATATTTGTGTACGCTATAGAATCTTGCTGATAAGTATATTTGTGTATGCTATAGAATCTTGCTGATAAGAATATTTGTGTACGCTATAGGATCTTGCTAAGTATATTTGTGTACGCTATAAAATCTTGCTGATAAGTATATTTGTGTACGCTATAGAATCTTGCTGATAAGTATATTTGTGTATGTTTTCAATTTTAACTGTATTTTATCACCTTAAGAGGCAATATTATACATATGCCCAAAACTTCAGCAATTTATTATGTAACATTTCACTGCTGATTAACACCCTGCCATGATGCATAAAGGTCTCCTTTCATTGAAATTGAATGCCTGAGGCAGATTATACACACTGGACAATGTTTTAACATATATTTAAGAAAATATGATTTAAGGAATTATCTTTGCCAACATAAGTTGTCTTTGCAGCCAATGGCTGGGTATGGTAAATTTTGTTTATTTGAAATTACATGGCTTTTGCTTATTATTTTCATATGAGTTACAATTAATGTAGGACAATGAAGTTGAGCCAACAGATGAACTTTATCTTTAAGCAAATGGTGTCTAGCAGATATTTATAGTTAACAATTAAGAATTTAATGACATTCATGTAGTTTATTGTTATAGTTAACAGTTAAGAATGTATTGACATTCATGTATTATATTGTTATAGTTAACATTTAAGAATTTAATGACATTCATGTAGTTTATTGTTATAGTTAACATTTAAGAATGTAATGACATTCATGTAGTTTATTGTTAAAGTTAACAATTAAGAATTTAATGACATTCATGTAGTTTATTGTTATAGTTAACAATTAAGAATTTAATGACATTCATGTAGTTTATTGTTATAGTTAACAATTAAGAATTTAATGACATTCATGTAGTTTATTGTTATAGTTAACATTTAAGAATTTAATGACATTCATGTAGTTTATTGTTATAGTTAACATTTAAGAATGTAATGACATTCATGTAGTATATTGTTATAGTTAACAATTAAGAATTTAATGACATTCATGTAGTTTATTGTTATAGTTAACATTTAAGAATTTAATGACATTCATGTAGTTTATTGTTATAGTTAACAATTAAGAATTTAATGACATTCATGTAGTTTATTGTTATAGTTAACAATTAAGAATTTAATGACATTCATGTATTATATTGTTATAGTTAACAATTAAGAATTTAATGACATTCATGTAGTTTATTGTTATAGTTAACATTTAAGAATGTAATGACATTCATGTAGTATATTGTTATAGTTAACAATTAAGAATTTAATGACATTCATGTAGTTTATTGTTATAGTTAACATTTAAGAATTTAATGACATTCATGTAGTTTATTGTTATAGTTAACAATTAAGAATTTAATGACATTCATGTAGTTTATTGTTATAGTTAACAATTAAGAATTTAATGACATTCATGTATTATATTGTTATAGTTAACAATTAAGAATTTAATGACATTCATGTAGTTAATTGTTAAAGTTAACAATTAAGAATTTAATGACATTCATGTAGTTTATTGTTATAGTTAACATTTAAGAATTTAATGACATTCATGTAGTTTATTGTTATAGTTAACATTTAAGAATGTAATGACATTCATGTAGTATATTGTTATAGTTAACAGTAATTTGCCTACCGGTATCTTTTATACAACCTGGGGTAAACACTAATGAACAGTCCATTCCCCATGTTCTGATTTTAGGCTTTTTACTTATGCAAGAATAATTTCAATATCGTTAATAGATCCTGGAAGAAAAACATCATGGACTACTATGGATCATTCCATTTCCCATGTTCTGATTTTAGGCTTTTGACAGAAGAAGAAGTAAATAATCTTTCATCTGGAGGCAAGACACAGGCTCTCTACGGCAACAAATAGTATATCTTACATTTTTTCAAATCTATCAGCATATTTGCAAGATCAAAATTTGACAAATAATGACTGACTAAATGTTTACATTCATCCTGCTGTTTGCATCTGAGTCTTCTTTGCAAATTATTTACTGCTAATACAGTTTCTTTGCAAAACAGTATTCTTAATCAAAATGAATGTTGTGCAGTATGGACTGGACCTTTTGACACCTTGATCTTTTAAAATCTCTCTACACAAAATCATTGGTTTTGCAAGATTTCATGTTAATCAGATATTAAGTGATCACCAATAAGTTGAAACTGAAATTTTAAGTTTCACAAAATTGGGATAAATACTGTATTGTTTATTGTTACTCAGAGAAAAGGATTTTCTCACCTATCAAAGCTGTCTGTGTCAATACCATTATATCATATTTAATTACAATTGAATTTATTTTCATAGCATTTTTTTTCACAAGTGCTGTCCTTGTAATGTTGCAAGAGAGACATAGTACTAGTCAACAGAATTTTTAATTATTAAACAAATTAATTATTAAACAAGGAATAAAAAAATACAGCAATACTATAACACAATGGAGAGATTGAGGATCTTGTACTTATCTCTTGAAACATCAGCTGGAACAATGCTTACCTGACGTGCTTCATAACTACAGGAGGCTATTTCAGCCATAGAATGAAATTTTTCCTGGGTATCTATGACAACCATTTTTGCTGGAGGTTCTTCTTCTTCTTCACTCTCACTCTCTGAGACATCAGGAAAATCCTGTTCCAGTAAATGAGCTGCTTTTTGTGGGCCCTTTTTGCCTCCCCTTTGTCGTTTGAGTTCCCATTGTTTTTTCTCAAAATCCAAGTCAGAACCGGGTGTATTAGCTGGTGCACCTCGACCCTTGGAGTGAGTGACAGCTATAGGTTTTCCTGCAATGTTTATGTTATACAATTAGAGACATTCAAATCTAAGTCTATCTGTTGTTTCTGCCTTGTTATATTTACTCTTATGAAAATTTCTAACCTTGATGAAACACAAAATAAAACATTCGGAAGAAGTTCCTATAACTCTCAAATCCAGCAACTGTGGTGAGACTTTTCCCTTTTCCCTTACTTCCTTTCATCACTGCTTAAGCAATTCCTTGATGAGGATGCTGGAAGTTGTGGGTAGGTTTAACAGTAATGTGATTGGGTAAGTATTCTTGGAGAAACCTAATTTACTAACAAACTAGATTACTCCTTTGAATATATTTCTTGAACACATTAATGTTGTTAATAGGAGGAAACAATGCCAAGCATCCTACCTCTACCATGGTCACGCTCAAGGGAATAAAGATTCTTCCATGTATGAGCATAAACCACACTCCTAATATCATACCAGCACAAATAACACGTACCTAGTAAAACCACTGTGTGAATGCAGCAAAAGTGCTTTTCAATGTCCATGGTAAGGCTGAGCTGAAATCAAACTAGTATGGTGATGGTTTGGGCAGCAGCCACTGGACCTACCCGATTCAATTCTTGTCTCTATGAAGCTAGATTACACGGATAGAAGCTCAAGAAGGTTGTATGTGCATGTCAACAAACTGCATCTATCATGTCTTGGATTGCCAGATTCAATTGGAATGTGAGGCTTGCATAGATAGCGTATGAGCTGATGTTGTTGTTACAGGATTTAACACAATTTGTCAGCACAAGATAGGCTATACATGGCTGCCAGTATTAATGGTGGAAGAAGAACCCTGGAAAACCCAGGAAATAACCACCAACCCCATGACAAGCTACCAATAAGCTTTCTCACATACCCACATCTTCTGAGCAAGAGATTCAAAACCATGTACAGACTTGTGAGCTGAGATCTTCATGAGGTGTACTGAAGCTTCTGAGATCTAGGAATATACCCATGTGTATAACCCACTTAAGGCATTATGCCAGGGCTTGGATGGTTATATCCTTTTTCTGGTCTGACTGGAAGAAAGAGGCATTGCCTGGCCATACAGATTTTCCAATGCAGTTTATATAATTCTTAAGCATGTAGACTGGGTCATGCATCACACTCACCTAGAGAAGTTGATGGAGAGGGTATTAATGATCACTCTTTAATTGCCCATTAACATCAGTCTGTTCTTTGCTACTAAGCCCAGCTGCATCATCAGGAACACAGAATCATCTGATCTGGGTCCTATGATGTCTGCAGTGTGGCAGTTTACAGTGATGGCACTGGGGCATCATGCTGAAGACACATAGCATGATGTCCCACCCAGTCACATTATCCTGTCCCCAGGCCATTGAGTCCTAACACTAACCTCTTAATGCCAAGTGCCAAGAAAGGCAACTCCAAGTACTATTTTTATAAGTTGTTGATATGGCTTGGCCACATTTCATACAAGTAACCTCTCGCATCCGTAGTGGACATTCTAACCACTAGGCAACTGGAATGGTCCACAACTGCAAGAACTTCACATACATATCAAATTTCAATTGTTATAGTGCAGAAGCAACTTTTCCTCTTTCTTTCTGTCAGTAATGTTATCATGTAACCTTTTGACCCTGAAATCAACATGAATATTCCATACCCCAAGTGCAAGCTATGGTAATTGTAGACACTGCACAACTCAAGTCATTGTGCAGAAATTGTTTTCATATTTTCTGATGCAGTGAACTTGACCTTGGAACTTTTGGGTCTGAAATCAATAGTTCTTCCTTACCCTAATTAGTGCAAGCCATTCACAAATTGTTGTAACTGTAGATGGTGGATAACAAAATTATTGACAGAAATCAAATTGGTAAAAGAGAGAAAACATCATAATGTAATATGCTTTGCCTTATTTTGGGTGGATAAAAAGCTACCCACTACATTTAAAAACAAATAACATGCACTATAATGAAAACAGCATATATCCTGTTGTGCCATCATGTAATATTCCAGGGTCTATATTGTATTTTTGTAAATCAAACTGTGTAGACCCTGATCAGATGGCAGAACATGTACTAGCACATCTAGGTCTGCACAGCTTTTAGAAGTATTAAGTAGAACAAACAACACAGACCTTGATCTGCAGGTGCATTATGCTATGGCAGATTATGATCTTTGTTGTTTGCAGTTTGCAGTTTGACTCAACTTAAAAGCAAGTGTATATGGTACACAGAAAAATATGGTAACATTATTATCTATACATTTATATTACATTCGCTTTAAAACAACATGCAAGAAATTGTACAGTCAAGGTAGATTAAAAGCAATCTCTCTACTCCAGAGTATAGTTCCTCCTACTATATAAATGATTTATGTCATAAAAACAAAAGCAAGACTTATTTGCCTCAAACAGTTACATACCACTATAGACCCTGAATTGTAGACAGAGTTATGTGTTTGCATAATGCTTGCAAATAAATTGACTACTTACAAATAAAGAAGTTTAAAAAGGAATTCAGAGTATATACATAGAAAAGTCATTTTAAACATACAGTCATATTTTATCAGTAATTTTCCCCTGCTGTGATTCAACAGCATTGTTCCATATGGGGCCTTTTAATGAATATAAATTATTTATCAGATGTTCCAATCAAGTCTGAAATAACACTACTCACATTCAGACCTCTGGTCAAACAAGAAATAATGGAGCTCACCTCATATGCTCTTGGTCACTAAGTCTTTTAGACCCTAGGTCAGACAGGACATAATGAAGTTCCTCCTGATATGGTTTAGGTCACCAAGTCTTTTGACACATTCTAACAGGTATGTAAATTGTATGATCACTAAGCTCTGTTATTATTATATTTCTAATGTGTGAAATTCAATTTCTGTAAATGATGTAATGGAAATTCATACAAGCTCTAGTCAAGATGAAGTTGCATGCCTGATTCAGTTGAAATCTAATGCTTTATGTAGCAAAAACCAAGGCAAGGAGAAAAGGCTACCGGAGACCTAATTAATAAGGAAAAAACAAACAAAGGCACACCAAATTCTATAAGACACTTCACCAAATTGTAAATTGTATTGGAATACGTTAAATGGTTCCAAAACGTTATTTTTGTTACAAGGATTTTCTGTAGAAGAGATCACTGCCCTAACTTACATGTATAACAGTGGTATGGCTAGGGGAGACAACTTTTCACAGTATCTCATAAAAATCAAATTCCTTTATTCAAATGCATCATTTTTATTAAATGTCTAAAATTGCTTGAATAATGAATTTGAAGACACAGCAGAAGGTGATTCAACTCAGAGAGAAAACAAATATCACTGCACATTTACCAACATCAGCAGCTACAGAAATATCACTCTTTATCACACTAAAAAAAATGATACCCCAAAAAATGTATGAAACCAGTTAAGGTTAAGAAGAAATGCTGCAAATCTTTACCCCTGAGAATATTCAGTACATTTAAAAAAGATGCAAAATTATTCCAACCTTTCAGATCAGGTCTGTTTCTCAGTCCCACTGACACAAAGAAGCAGTCCATGTCAATATGCATGATACATCTTTTTAATTTTCCAGTCTGCTTTTCAGATGAACCACCACTAGATTCAACTTTCTGTTGCAGCCACATTCTTCCTATAAAATCTCCTCCCTTCTTCTGAAGTTGGTTCACATACTCTCTGAATTCTGACTTCCATGTTGACAGGTGGTGGAGCCGAGAGTTAGAGTAAAATTCGTTCAGAAACTGAGGATCCCCAGCCCTCCCCATGGAATATCCTGTCGTAGTTTGATTTAATGGACGTGCTGATTTACTGGGTGATAAACTACCCAATGTTAAACTGCTATCAATTAACTTCCTAGTGGAAGGAAAAACTGTTTCATGCCTGTCATCAGATACAGATATACTGTCAACCTTTTGAAGGTCATCATTTTCATGAGAAATACATTTATTACCAGAATAACTGTTGCCAGGTAACGAGGAAGTAGATGCATTACTATTATCTCCTGAAATGTAAAACGCTCCTAAGCTTTGCTGTAACTGAGGCTGATCATTGAACAGCTTGTATGGAATATAGGAGAGCAGTCGGCCTGCATTCACACTGAAAATGGAAAAATTACATTATGAAAATTACTTGAAAAATCACTTGTTTCATGCAAGGACAACTTTGTTATATGGTGAATATCTCTAAAAAGAAATGACATGTCTTGACAGACTACATTTGTTGGCACAAAATGGTAGGTGTTTCTGTTTGTGTGTGCAATATAATTCTGATAGTAGCAGCTCGTCTACCTAAGCCTGCTTTCCAAGTTTCACAATCTATAAAAGTCTTAAAATTTGTACATAAAATAATGTAAAAAAGCATTAATACATTTCAAAATACACTTTTCACAAGTGATCAACAGATAAATCATATTATTTGGCTTCCAAAACCATATAGGGGCCCCGAGTAGCAGAGTGGACTAAAGCGCTGTCCATTACGGATCACTGCCATCTCCCCTCTGTCTGTGTGGGTTCGAGTCTAAGATTCGGCTAATGTAGTTATGTGAGAAAGCTTGCCAGTAGCTTCTCGTGGGTCGGTGGTTCTTTCCTTGGGTTTTCCGGGTTCTTCCTCCACCATTAATACTGGCCGCCATGTATATAGCCTATACTGTGCTGAAAAATGGCATTAAACCATAAAAAACAAACAAATTTCCAAAACAATATAAAAGTCAGTAATTAATACTGCGACTACTTCTAAATTATTTCAATAATGTATGCCACAGATCCAAATTACATACATACATACATGTTTAAAAAATGAACAAATATGAGGTGAATATAACAAAGTACAAATACAGTACATATAGGTTTTTACATTTTCATTATAATTGTATTTTTGCCCACTAAAGGATAGCACATATTTTATTAAATTATGATTCTCCAAGAATTCTTACCTGATTACATTAACATAAAGAAATTAAGTCAAGGGTTAAGAAGAAATTATTGATTAGACAGCAACCTGTCTGTGCAACAGCCTCCAGACCCACCTAATTCGAGTCTTGTATCTATGAAGCTAGATAATGGAGATAAAAACTCTAGAAGGTTGATTGTGCATGCCAGCTAACAGCTTTTATTATGTCAGATCATAAAATTCAAAATTGAGGCTTGCACAGATTGCTCTAATTCTATGAGCTAAGATCTTCAAAAATTGACTCTCTTTTGTGAGACTTTCCAGTATACCAAATATATCACCCACTTCAACCATGATATATTCCCAGTATGCCAAATGTATCAACCACTTCAACCATGATGTAATCCCAGTATGCCAAATGTATCACCCACTTCAGCCATGATGTATTCCCAGTATGCCAAATGTATCACCCACTTCAGCCATGATATATTTCCAGTATGCCAAATGTATCACCCACTTCAGTCATGATGTAATCCCAGTATGCCAAATGTATCACCCACTTCAGCCATGATGTAATCCCAGTATGCCAAATGTATCACCCACTTCAGCCATGATGTATTCCCAGTATGCCAAATGTATCAACCACTTCAGCCATGATGTATTTCCAGTATGCCAAATGAATAAACCATATAAGCTACATAGAAAGGGCTCAAGGGGTAATAGATTCTTTTCTGGTCTTAATCAGAAAAAGGCCCCTGAGTGGCTGAGTGGTCTAAAGCACTCTCCATTATGGATCACTGCCATCTCACCTTTATCTGCATGGGCTTCAAATCTCAGATTCGGCCAATGAGGGTATGTATGAAAGCTTACAAGTAGCTTCTCATGAGTCCGTGGTTCTTTCCGGGGATTTTCCTGGGTTCTTCCTCCACCATTAATGCTGGCCACCATGTATAGCCTATTCTGTGCTGTAAAATGGCGTTAAATCCTATAAAAACAACAACAACAACTTAACCAGATGAAAGAGAATTTTTCATGTTCATCTAATTTTCTCCATGTGCTTCAGGTAATGCTAGAAAGAATGAAGATGGTCTTGTCAGAAAGCCACTCTGGACTATCTATGAAGAAAAGAGGATATATAACAACTGACTGCCCATTGATAGCAACTGGCTATAAAGCCAGGATGTGTCATTATGATCATCGAACCATCTGGTCATAACGTGTCTTTCTATTGACATCAAAATCCCAATAAGATCCCCATCTGATTGTGTAATTATTATTCTGTTGAGTGTTTCCAAGCTTAATCTGTTCATTTTCTGTGCATGAACAATGTTCTGTAACAAGAACCCCCTTTCCCAGTTTGCCATCTGAAGGGGCATATGTATACATTGTTCTTTATGGCTGCTTTTTTTAGACAAGAGATTTCCACATTTCACAGTTATAGTTTCATAAAAAATCTCTGCTCCAAAAGGTGATTCAGCTTTATGTAAGATAATGATGTCTTAAAACTAAAATAGCAATTTCTGAAAAGAAATAATTATTTTCCCACAATTTTTGAAAATATTACACTACATACATCTTATCCTGGTGTTGTGCTGTAACCATCTGTAACATAACAGCCAAAATTTATGAAACGTTGCATAAAATTTTGATTTTTTTTCTTTGGTATTTCATCTAACCCAGCATCTAACTTTATTTTAACTTGATATGTCCTCCATTTAGCTAGAAACTTGACTTCATCCTTCACTTTCTTTCTTCTGCCATTCACTTTGCACATTTATGCCAGCACTAACTTGAAGTTGAAAAGAATCATAATTTCTGCACAGTCATGCTTGACAATAATCTCACATTCCAGAAATGGACCAAAGCTGTTAATAATAATAATAATAATAATAATAATAATAATAATAATAATAATAATAATAATAATGACTTTATTTAAAGAGGGTAACACAATTAGCTAAGAACTAATCTACCTTGAGGCCCTCATACAAGGAATTTATTTAATTCAACAGCATCTCAGAAGCCACTGGATATATTGGGTTTGGAAGATGGAAATAGAGTGGGCATTTCTAATCTCAACTGGAATACTATTCCAGAGCAAAGTTCCATAGTACTGGAAACTTTTCTTAAATAATTCCTTATTTGGTTTGGGAATTTTATACTGTTTTGTAGATATTGATCGCAGGCTGGGTGTATTACCAGGTAGCCTATACTGGAATAGGGATTGTAAATATTCAGGAGCACTATTATTGGATATCCTGTACATTAATTTGGCTTTTCTTAAACATATTCGGTCTTTAATAGGTAATATTTTTAACTTACCAGCAAAATTTTCCTTGCTTTCTTTCTGGTTTGATATTAGCCTTAATGCTCTTTTCTGAATTTTTTCCAACTTTGATATGTTTTTATCATTTAAATTACCCCATACTGTATTACAGTAGTCAAAAATACGGTTGTATGTAACTGTTATAAAATAATTTTCTGTGCCTTTCAGGGAGAAAATGTCTTATCCTACTGAGAAGCCATAAACTTGAATTGACCTTTTTACTGATATGTTTGATATGATCAGTCCATGATAGATTATTATCTACCAAAACACCAAGTAGTCTGTCGTGACAGACCATTTGCAAATTTTTATCCTTCCATGTTAGACATAGTTCATTGCTATCAAGATTTTTCCTGTTGAGATAAGTAATATTTTAGTTTTACCAGTATTTACTACCATGCCATTGCATGTGCACCAGTTTTCCAGCTTGTTTAATGCATTCTGTAAAGAGATTTTGAGTTCATGCTTTGTGTTTTGGATGTCTGATAATGTTGTGTCATCTGCATAGAGATCTGTAGATGATATCGAGTCTCTTAGTAAAAGTGGTAGGTCGTTAATAAATAAAATAAATAGTAATGGACCTAGAATTGAGCCTTGTGGCACTCCATATCTGTTTCAGGTTCGGACAGAACGTTATTTATATAAACATGTTGTGTTCTCTCACTTAAGTATGAAGTAAACCATCTAACTGTTTTTTCATCGCATTGGTAGATTTTTAGTTTCTTCTAAAGGATTTCATGATCCACCATGTCAAATGCTTTCCTGAAATCTACAAATACAGATCCTATTATTTTACCTTGGTCAAGTGCTTGAAGCCATTTATCAGTTAGGGAGATCAAGGCAGTCTCACATGAATGTTTCTGTCTAAAGCCTGATTGATTAGGGTCTAACAGCAAGTGTTTGGTTAAATATGACATGAATGAGTCATGGACATATTTTTCAATCAATTTTGACAAGGTTGGTAGTACTGAGATTGGTCGGTAGTTATCAGCATCATTCTTAGATCCAGATTTGTAAATAGGAGTTACTTTTGCAGTTTTCCATATTTTGGGGACAGATGAGGTTGCAATACTTAAATTGATTATGAATGTTATGCTATCTAAAATAGCAGAGGCAGAAGATTTAATGAGTCTTGGACCAATCTGATCAAGTCCTGTAGCTTTCTTGGTATCAAGTTCACTGAGACATTTTTTAACAAAGTTTTTTGATACTGGTGGTATAGAGAAACATACTTCCTTAGAGATTTTGCTGCTGCAGAACTTTTTCAGTTCAGTAAAGTTGTTTTCTATCACTGGTTCTTAACTTTGTGGAGATACTGGTGAAAAAATCATTGAAAACATTTGCAATGTCAGTTTCATCAGTGACTATGGTGTCATTTACCAGAAGTGAGTTAATTTTACTTGTCTGATTGTTGTGTGTTCTTCCAGTGAGTTCATTGAAGACTTTCCAAATGGAGATTGTGTTGCTCTTTTTGTTTTCAAGCAATGACTGATAATACAACTTTTTAGCTATTTTAATCATACTTGTTATTTTATTTCTCCAAACTTTATATTTTGCATGGTTTCCCCTAGCCTTGAATTGGTCTCGTGTTTTCATAGCATCTAGTATTTCAGTAGTAAGCCAATTAGGTTGGATTTCATTCTTTACTCGATGTACTTTCAGTGGTGCATGCTTAGAGACTACATCCATAAATAAGTCAGTCCACACTCTCAGAGCTTCATCTATATCATCCAAATTTTGGATCATATTCCATGGAACTTTATATACGTCATCAAGAAACTGTTCTTCACTAAAATGTTTGCAGGATCTGTAAGTGATCGTTTTGTGTGTGTTTTTCTTATCTCTCTGGCATTTAACCTTTCTTGTCAAAAAAGTAGGATAGTGGTCACTAAGGCCAACATTTGGTACATTAACACAAGCCACATTGTCTGGTAGGTTGGTATAAATGTGATCAATAAGAGTGCTTGATTTTTCAGTTACCCTTGTGGGCTCATTTACCATCTGGATAAGGCCTAATGATTCAATAAATTCCATCCAGTTGTCCCTTATTTGAGTGTTGAGAAGGTCCTTATTTATATCACCAAGTATATATGTTTCTTTCTCCTGTGCAAGAACATTTTCCATTTGTTTCAAAAAATCATCATTCCAGATTGCTTTGGAGGAAGGTGGCCTATAAATGAAACCAATTAGGAATGATTTAGCATTATTTTGAGAAATTTCCACCCAGACACTCTCAATTTCATGTGACTCCAAGTCAAGTCGCCTTTCTGCATTTACATCTTCTCTAATGTATACAACAAGACCTCCCCCTGCTGTCTCTCTGTCCCTGCGTAATGGTTTATTGTAGCCTTGACAGTGAAATAGATTATCATTGTGGTTAGCATTTAATTTAGTTTCAGTGAGTCCTAAAATATGTATATTATTGTCTTTAGAAAAGAACATTAACTTAATCTGGTCTATTTTTCCCAATATACCTTGTACATTTAGGTGACCTATGTTAAAACCTTTTCAATTTAGTTTCATATCGATTATATGTATGTTGCACATGCAAATGTGAGGAAAATGTTATCAATTACTGACACACTTTTGTACTTTGTTTTAACTTACATATCCACACTTTGGAATGGACAGATGCATTTTAATCAAATAAGAATCCTTACATTTTAATCTTTTTTAGATTCTCATTTGTTCAGTATATCTTAACAGTTAAATAAAAAAAAATTATTATACAACATAGTGTGCAAATTTACCTTGAACTAATTTATGGCAGTTCACAGACATAACTGTGTAAAATCTTTGCATGACTTATGCACTCATGCACCCTGGCAGCTATTCTGCTTACTTGGATCATCCTGATTTTCTTCCATAAGACTACCATCCTCATCACTTTCTTCCATAAGACTACCATCCTTGTCACTTTCTTCATTTGGACTACCATCCTTGTCATTTTCTTTCCTAAGACTAACACCCTATTAACTTTCTTTCTTAGGACTACCAACCTTCTCACTTCCTCTCTCAAGACTACCATCTTCCTCTCTTTCTCTCTCAAGACTACCATCCTCCTCACTTTCTCTCTCAAGACTCAAATCCTCCTCATTGTCTTCTTTAAGACTACAATTCTTCACTTTCCATCTTAAGACTACCATCTTCCACTCTTTCTTCCTTAGGACTACTATCCTCCTAACTTTCTTCTTTAAGACTACCATCCTCCTCACTTTCAAAGTCAAAACTCTAATCCTCTTCAATCGCTTCTTAGAGACTACAATTCCCCACTTCCCACCTGAAGACTACCATCCACCTCTCTTTCTCTCTCAAGACTCTAATCCTAGTCAATTCTTCTTTAAGACTACAATTCCCCTCTTTCCACCTAAAGACTACCATCTTCGTCACTTTCTTCCTTAGGACTACCATTGTCATCAATTTCTCCTTTATGACTACCATCCTCCTCACTTTCCACCTTAAGACTACTATCTTCCTCCCTTTCTTCCTTGGGATTAATATCCTCCTAACTTTCTTCTTTAAGACTACCATCTTTCTCTCTTTCATACTCAAAACTCTAATCCTCCTCAATTGATTCTTTAAGACTACAATTCCTCAATTTCCACCTTAAGACTACCATCCACCTTTCTTTCTTTCTCAAGACTACCAACCTTCCCACTTTCTTCCTCAAGACTACCATCCTCCTCCCTTTCTTCCTCAAGACAACCATCCCTCTTCCTTTCTTCCTCAAGACAACCATCCTCCTCCCTTTCTTCTTCAAGACAACCATCCTCATCCCTCTCTTCCTCAAGACAACCATCCTCCTCCTATTCTTCCTCAAGACAACCATCCTCCTCCCTTCCTTCCTCAAGACAACCATCCTCCTCCCTTTCTTCCTCAAGACTACCATCCTCCTCCATTTCTTCCTCAAGACAACCATCCTCCTCCCTTTCTTCCTCAAGACAACCATCCTCCTCATTTTCTTCCTTAAGACTACCATCCTCATCACTTTCTTCTTTAGGACAACCATCCTCCTCACTTTCTTCCACAAGACTGCAATTGAAATTTTGATTCAGACTAAGATGTAATGGCATATGAATTGATTCTGATCTCTTTCTAACATCAAATTCTTTGCATAACCTGAACAATTGTCTGCCAGAAAACCATGCAACGAGCTGAATTATTACAATAATATGTACAGGATGCAATACTTTTTGTCCAGAGAATATACAAACATTAAACAAGCATAGTCATTTTGAGTGGGTTCTCTTGTATCTAACTTTGACCTGCTTTATCAACAATACAATCAACATTCTTATCTTCCAGTGCAGTGTAAGCATTAAAATCCATTCCTAACAAGAAATGTACACCTGGATCAATTAATTCAAAACTTGCAATGCCATCTTGAATCAAAATGTCTCTTATTCTGTGAACAGATGAAATTTCAGGTGTATAATTTATTAATCCCAATATAGCATCCTAAAGTATACCTATATTTACAGTTTACAAAACATGATTCCACCTGAATAGTATTACACATGCAAATGTTTTGTACTCCACTATAATAAACTGATCAACACTGCCCAAATTTTAAAACATCAAGGGAAATTGTACTAAGATTATAGAAATCACACATAACTATGCATTCTGTGTTACCATAATGTTTTTATTCTTCTGTCCTGATATGTTCAATATAAAAAAATTCCATCCAGTTGAGTCTAATTTCTATGCAGAAGCAGGAAATATTCATTTTTGTGTCTCATCAAAGGCATACAATGTACAATCTATACAGTAAAATCTGCTATGAGCAACCTCTGCTATGAGCGACCTTTGCTATGAGCAACCACCTCCTGAACGCAACCAGCATACAAGATGTCTTGGCAAAATATGCATTTCAACACTGCTATGAATGACCGCATTGCAAAAATGAGGATAAACTCCACTGACCTTTATTTAATCCCTGTAAGAATGACCACTGATACTGTTCTACATAAAAAAAATATATAAAAACAATAGGCTGGCTACCGATGTTGGAATATTTTTTTATAGCTATGCTTATAGTGTTTAATAGTTTCTGTCGTAAACCAGACTAATAAACCAGTAGATAATTTCCTGGTCTGGTTCCCTGCTTCATATGCTCTTGCTCTTCGTAAAGGAGTGAGCAACACAGAAGCATACAAAACATGGAACCACACTAATTATTCCTGCATTTAGCCGGCTTCCCAGCCTTATCGTAGGACCTGGCGTCGTTATAAAAGACTGGTTATCAAGAACAAACACCACTAACCTATATGTAATCAACTGTTTCAATGACTGCATGATTAGTAATGATTGTTCTGATCAAAAACAAACATAAATGGAATATTTTTAAAAAAAAAGGATTGTTGCTACCAGTGAAAGAAGCTACAGTCCATAAACCAGGCTAATGTACATGTCACAAATTGCCATTGTAATGCCCAAGTTGTCGCAGTGATCACACATATTATTTGTCTTTAGAGTTAATCTGTATTGCCATGGGTGAATAAGGTCATTTTGTGATGTTTGTTGTTTTCCACCCCTACCCCACCCCGATGTTAAGTGATTCCATCCCAATTACAAAGCTATTCAAGTTGATGCGACCGGGTTACACACTTTGCTTATAGAGATAATCCCAGTATGTTTTTTAATGAAGCCATTGACTTTTGTCTCTTCTGTTTCTGGATGAGATAATTGTTTCTTTTTATTTCATTAATTGTTAGATATGCAAAGCACATATATAGAATTTCATATTTTCCAACAGCCCTGTTAAAAACGTCTTTATGTTCGATATTACAACTGAACACTAATAATTTTAACACCTAGAACCTTAAACAATGGACAAACTTCCAACTAAAAAAAAGTGATAAATTTTATGGCTAGAGAAAATAATTATTGTAACTCAAAGAAGTGAAAAAGAGTATACCACTTGCAAAAAAGCGATGTAAAAGAGATTTAGGTTGTTATAAAGAAAAAAAAAGAGTAATTCAGAAATTTCATATGCTACAATATGTGATCTTCAAATGTAAATGTGATTTCATGTTTAATGACAGAAGCATATCTTTATTGTTTATAATTTTATTTTTAGATGAATGCATACAATATTTTAGCAAGAACTAATTATAAAGAATAGAAAATATATACAGTGATTGTGGTTATTTTTCTTGAAATTGTTCTGAAACTGGACCTTGGAAACTGTTCTCTAGTACAAACCTGCTAAGAGTTTAAGAAACCGCCTGTCTTGTTAGACCACTTTTTGTTGGCAGACAGTGTGGTCTCTCATAACAGGTTTTACTGTAGTAATTTTGTAATTTACTAATATGCCATCTTGCTTTATCTCACTATAGTGCTTGTCCTTATAATGTGTAAACTGGCTGTGGTGAGGATCTAGCATTAAATCTATCGGCCTTTTCCAAGGAAATATATTTATCATCTATTTTCAGCTCATCATTAATTTACATTCCAATTTTTCTTTCAATTCCATCCCATGTATCTTTACCTAGTTCTTACAGTCCATAAAATATTAAATTTTTCTACAGGACTGAGCTTTTTGTATCTTAATTTTTTGTATGTCTTCTTTCACTTGTCCAATGTAACCACAACCCTTCTTTAAGTCAACAACATTTCCTTTCATCAGAATTTGTATTCTCAACAGTTTCCTTTCATTCAGAATTTTATTCTCAAGCCTATTGTTGCCCTTTCACTGAATCACTCAGTTACATCGATTTGTTTTTTTCTTATATCATCCTGCATGATCTCTGTACTTTCTGTCTCTATCTCAAACACGATTGAATGTGAATACACAGTCTTATTTCTGTGGTAAATGATCCAGTGAAGTGTTAGGTACACCCATGTAGCTGTCATGCATTGATTGTAAATTCTATTCCTGACTTTGACTGCAAAACCATTGTGTAACAGAAACCTGTCATTTCCTTAGACATTATTACTTATTAATATTGTTCTGTTGTCATGCTTATTAATTACTAATGCCATGTAGCATAGATCAAAAGATTCTGACTTTAAGGACACTTGTAACTTATACTTTAATTGTCTTAAGTCATATAAAAGTGACCAGATTGATTCTGTATTATGCATGCCCAATTGTGAACATCATAGACCCGGTCTATTTCCCTAAGTGTAGACATCAGTCATTCAGTTTACAAGTCTATCTGCTATCAAATATAATTGATCAGCATATCTGCCTATGCAAAATGTGCAGGAAGATTGACATCAGCAATAGACCAAACAATATTGATCCAGATCTTGAAAAAAAAAAACATTAACACAGACCCTTGTTCCATTTTTCTTCTTCAATTATAATAATGTTGAAATCTAAAGAAAGAAATCAAATCCCTAATTCAATAATATTGAAAATATACAATCTTCATGACTTTCTCATTCTAATACATCTGCAAAATACAATGTCCCTTCTGAATAATGAATGTCAGAATTTCTGGCAGTAAAATCCAAAAGTGTTGGAAACTCTGACACTATTTTCATGACACTTTATGATGCAGACAGTTAAAATCTGAAATTGTGATATAATTTGTCAAAGTGTGTTGCCAACTTGTTGCCAAAAAAACTAAATTTGTGACAGCATAACAATTATTTTCTAACTAAAATCAAAGGTCAGATCTCTCCATCTTCACCAGCAAAGCTTAAGTTTCAATATACTTCACAACATAGCATCTGTTGAGAAGAATAAATCACAGAGTCTACAAGTTTCCTTGAAAAGCAATGGAATGAATACCTATAAGATAAAGTGTTTGGACAAAGTCTGCGTTTCCAATAAAACTAATAAACATTTAAATATAAAGTGCACTCATACCTGTCTGTGATCCACTCTGGTTTCACGACTTTCTTTTCTTGGAATTCTTTGACTTTGCTATCAGGGAGGTTTGTGGCAATTACATGTGTAACTCTGGTCTTAAACAGGTAGTGCTCATATTGACCTCCATGCAAGATGATCAACCTCTTCAGCTCATCTGATGAAGGCTCTAAAATTAACAATATTAGAATCAAACTACTTGTGGACAAGAGTAAAATTTGACTGCATACTAAATGACAAGAGTCAAATCCTTATTGTGCATACTTGATGACAAGAGTCAAATCCTTATTGTGCATACTTAATGACAAGCATCAAATCTTGATTGTGCATACTTGATGACAAGAGTCAAATCCTTATTGTGCATACTTGATGACAAGAGTCAAATCCTTATTGTACATACATAATGACAAGCATCAAATCTTGATTGTGCATACTTGATGACAAGAGTCAAATCCTTATTGTGCATACTTGATGACAAGAGTCAAATCCTTATTGTGCATACTTAATGACAAGCATCAAATCTTGATTGTGCATACTTGATGACAAGAGTCAAATCCTTATTGTGCATAATTGATGCAAGAGTCAAATCCTTATTGTGCATACTTAATGACAAGCATCAAATCTTGATTGTGCATACTTGATGACAAGAGTCAAATCCTTATTGTGCATACTTGATGACAAGAGTCAAATCCTTATTGTGCATACTTAATGACAAGCATCAAATCTTGATTGTGCATACTTGATGACAAGAGTCAAATCCTTATTGTGCATACTTGATGCAAGAGTCAAATCCTTATTGTGCATACTTGATGACAAGAGTCAAATCCTTATTGTGCATACTTGATGACAAGAGTCAAATCCTTATTGTACATACATAATGACAAGCATCAAATCTTGATTGTGCATACTTGATGACAAGAGTCAAATCCTTATTGTGCATACTTGATGCAAGAGTCAAATCCTTATTGTGCATACTTAATGACAAGCATCAAATCTTGATTGTGCATACTTGATGACAAGAGTCAAATCCTTATTGTGCATACTTGATGCAAGAGTCAAATCCTTATTGTGCATACTTAATGACAAGCATCAAATCTTGATTGTGCATACTTGATGACAAGAGTCAAATCCTTATTGTGCATACTTGATGACAAGAGTCAAATCCTTATTGTACATACATAATGACAAGCATCAAATCTTGATTGTGCATACTTGATGACAAGAGTCAAATCCTTATTGTGCATACTTGATGCAAGAGTCAAATCCTGTGTATGCATACATGATGAGAAGAGTCAGAATCCTGACTGTACATACATAATGACATGAGTCAAATCTTTAATGTGCATACTTGATGACAAGAGTTAAATCCTGATTGTACATACTTGATGACAAGAGTTAAATCCTGATTGTGCATACTTGATGACAAGAGTTAAATCCTGATTGTGCATAATCCCAAGTTTGAAAAAAATCTATCTGGGGGTTAAGAAATTGTAAGCAAATGAACACCAAAATTGTGATGCACAGTTTCTCTAGATGTGACCTTGACTCTTACATCAAGGAGCAAGTGATCATACCATAAAATGAAAACTGTCTTTGCTGCATTAAAATTCATTCAGAAAATGAAAAAAATCTATCCATAGGATTGGAATTTATATGCTAATAAAATAAAAAACGAATAGACTGTTGATGCCTCAACAGCCACTGAAATAGTGAATTACAATGTATTATTTGCCTATTTATAGCAGTTTTATGGCGGGGGGCAGCTTATATGCGAACTGGCTTTGCTAACTTACAGGTGTATCCATTAACATTAATGATGATAAATGGTATATCCATTAACCAAGGAGTTAAACTGCATAATGCTAACTTACTGGTGTATCCATTAACATATATTGAGACACCTTTGAATATCTGGGAGGCCATATCTTCACCCTTATACTGTTCCTGAAGTTTTTGTCTCTTAGCCTGTATGTAACCTCCCTGCAAAAGAAATACAATCATGTACCCTCCCTGCAGAAGAAATACAATCTTAAAATTTCTAGATTAATGAAATGTTCCAAAACCTTATGATTCTCGTTTTTCAATTCTTGATACTGGAATAAACTATCCTGAATCAATGATAAATTTACCACTGTAATATCAATATTACTTTATACTTTTAGTATAACAGTCAACGCACCTTGCTACTGGTCTTGTTTATTAATTATCCATATACAGCAGTGAATGTTCCATGATTAGACTGAGCTTCCTTTAGCCGAGGATACCTTAATCTGGAGATTTACATGATTAGACTGAGCTTCATTAGCCGAGGATACCTTAATCTGGGGCTTTACATGATTAGACTGAGCTTCATTTAGCTGAGGATACCTTAATCTGGGGCTTTACATGATTAGACTGAGCTTCATTTAGCTGAGGATACCTTAATCTGGGGCTTTACATGATTAGACTGAGCTTCTTTAAGCCGAGGATACCTTAATCTGGAGATTTACATGATTAGACTGAGCTTCATTTAGCCGAGGATACCTTATTCTGGGGCTTTACATGATTAGACTGAGCTTCTTTAAGCCGATGATACCTTAATCTGGGGCTTTACATGATTAGACTGAGCTTCATTTAGCTGAGGATACCTTAATCTGGGGCTTTACATGATTAGACTGAGCTTCATTTAGCTGAGGATACCTTAATCTGGGGCTTTACATGATTAGACTGAGCTTCATTAGCCGAGGATACCTTAATCTGGGGCTTTACATGATTAGACTGAGCTTCATTTAGCTGAGGATACCTTAATCTGGGGCTTTACATGATTAGACTGAGCTTCATTAGCCGAGGATATCTTAATCTGGGTCTTTACATGATTAGACTGAGCTTCATTTAGCTGAGGATACCTTAATCTGGGGCTTTACATGATTAGACTGAGCTTCTTTAAGCCGAAGATACCTTAATCTGGGGCTTTACATGATTAGACTGAGCTTCTTTAAGCAGAGGATACCTTAATCTGGGGCTTTACATGATTAGACTGAGCTTCATTTAGCCGAGGATACCTTATTCTGGGGCTTTACATGATTAGACTGAGCTTCTTTAAGCCGATGATACCTTAATCTGGGGCTTTACATGATTAGACTGAGCTTCATTTAGCTGAGGATACCTTAATCTGGGGCTTTACATGATTAGACTGAGCTTCATTTAGCTGAGGATACCTTAATCTGGGGCTTTACATGATTAGACTGAGCTTCATTAGCCGAGGATACCTTAATCTGGGGCTTTACATGATTAGACTGAGCTTCATTTAGCTGAGGATACCTTAATCTGGGGCTTTACATGATTAGACTGAGCTTCATTAGCCGAGGATATCTTAATCTGGGTCTTTACATGATTAGACTGAGCTTCATTTAGCTGAGGATACCTTAATCTGGGGCTTTACATGATTAGACTGAGCTTCTTTAAGCCGAAGATACCTTAATCTGGGGCTTTACATGATTAGACTGAGCTTCTTTAAGCAGAGGATACCTTAATCTGGGGCTTTACATGATTAGACTGAGCTTCTTTAAGCAGAGGATACCTTAATCTGGGGCTTTACATGATTAGACTGAGCTTCATTTAGCAGAGGATACCTTAATCTGGGGCTTTACATGATTAGACTGAGCTTCATTTAGCAGAGGATATCTTAATCTGGAGATTTACATGATTAGACTGAGCTTCATTTAGCTGAGGATACCTTAATCTGGAGATTTACATGATTAGACTGAGCTTCTTTAAGCCGAGGATACCTTATTCTGGGGCTTTACATGATTAGACTGAGCTTCATTTAGCAGAGGATATCTTAATCTGGAGATTTACATGATTAGACTGAGCTTCATTTAGCTGAGGATACCTTAATCTGGGGCTTTACATGATTAGACTGAGCTTCATTAGCTGAGGATACCTTAATCTGGGGCTTTACATGATTAGACTGAGCTTCATTTAGCTGAGGATACCTTAATCTGGGGCTTTACATGATTAGACTGAGCTTCATTAGCCGAGGATACCTTAATTTGGGGCTTTACATGATTAGACTGAGCTTCATTTAGCTGAGGATACCTTAATCTGGGGCTTTACATGATTAGACTGAGCTTCATTTAGCTGAGGATACCTTAATCTGGGGCTTTACATGATTAGACTGAGCTTCATTAGCCGAGGATACCTTAATCTGGGGCTTTACATGATTAGACTGAGCTTCATTTAGCTGAGGATACCTTAATCTGGGGCTTTACATGATTAGACTGAGCTTCATTAGCCGAGGATATCTTAATCTGGGTCTTTACATGATTAGACTGAGCTTCATTTAGCTGAGGATACCTTAATCTGGGGCTTTACATGATTAGACTGAGCTTCATTTAGCTGAGGATACCTTAATCTGGGGCTTTACATGATTAGACTGAGCTTCATTAGCCGAGGATACCTTAATCTGGGGCTTTACATGATTAGACTGAGCTTCATTTAGCTGAGGATACCTTAATCTGGGGCTTTACATGATTAGACTGAGCTTCATTTAGCTGAGGATACCTTAATCTGGGGCTTTACATGATTAGACTGAGCTTTATTTAGCTGAAGATATCTTAATCTGGTGCTTTACATGATTAGACTGAGCTTCATTAGCAGAGGATACCTTAATCTAGGCTTTACAAATTTATTTTGCTCATACCCAATAAAAACTCGGACAAGCTCAAGTCTGCATATTTGATACATGCAGTCTCTCCACAATAAATATATCAGTAACTTTATTTCATGTTTATCTGTACCACAATCTTCCAAGTAATAATTCCATGTATTAATTCTTTATTTCACATATTATACATGTACTGTCAAAATCTTGTATTATATTACTGTATTTTTATACATGTACTGTCAAAATCTTTCATTATATTATTATTATTATTATTATTATTATTATTATACATGTACTGTCAAAATCTTGTATTATATTACTGTATAATTATTATACATGTACTGTCAAAATATTTTATTATACTATTGTATAATTATTATACATGTACTGTCAAAATCTTTTATTATACTATTGTATAATTATTATACATGTACTGTCAAAATCTTTTATTATACTATTGTATAATTATTATACATGTACTGTCAAAATCTTTTATTATACTATTGTATAATTATTATACATGTACTGTTAAAATCTGCCTTTTCCATCTTGTAGTCAATGTTAAAGACAGTCTTGCATTTTACGTGCAGTCATGATTTTATGACTTGCTATTAAAAAAAGTTTTGATTAATGGGAATACACATTTATGCTTTATCAGCTATATTTTATCCATACTAATTGTACCAAAGATATTTGTGCTTTATCAGCTATATTTTATCTATAATAATTGTACCATAGATAGTTATGCTTTATCAGCTATAATTTATCCATACTAATTGTACCATAGATATTTATGCTTTATCAGCTACATTTTATCCATACTAATTGTACCATAGATATTTATGCTTTATCAGCTATATTTTATCCATACTAATTGTACCATAGATAGTTATGCTTTATCAGCTATATTTTATCCATACTAATTGTACCATAGATATTTATGCTTTATCAGCTATATTTTATCCATACTAATTGTACCATAGATATTTATGCTTTAGCATCTATGTTTTATCTATAATAATTGTGCCATAGATATTTATGCTTTATCAACTATATTTTATCCATACTAATTGTACCATAGATATTTATGCTTTATCAGCTATATTTTATCCATACTAATTGTACCATATATATTTATGCTTTATCAGCTTTTTTTCATCTATACTAATTGTACCATAGATAGTTATGCTTTATCAGCTATATTTCATCTATAATAATTGTACCATAGATAGTTATGCTTTATCAGCTATATTTTATCCATACTAATTGTACCATAGATATTTATGCTTTCGCATCTATGTTTTATCTATAATAATTGTACCATAGATATTTATGTTTTATCAACTATATTTTATCCATACTAATTGTACCATAGATAGTTATGCTTTATCAGCTATATTTTATCCATACTAATTGTACCATAGATATTTATGCTTTATCAGCTTTTTTTCATCTATACTAATTGTACCATAGATATTTATGCTTTATCAGCTATATTTTATCCATACTAATTGTACCAAAGATGGGATTTGCACACTTTCAGGTCCTAACCCTGTATTAGTGAAAGGGCAGGTTTGTGGAATAAGCAGACATCATCAACCTTAATAATCATCTTGTTAAAGATAGTTTTAAATTCCTGTCACTGATTTCAAGGTGACTAAGTGATACTGTTAATGTTTTAATTTGTGTAAGATTTCTTTGGCAGGTGTGTTTGGAATGAATGATGAGCCACCTGAAAATCCAGCAGCCATAAGCAGTGTTTATCATTCTATTGTTTACATAATTATTACAGGAGACTGATACTTACTATTTTGGAAATAATTAAAAAAATAAAAAGACAGCTCATGAACCATTCTCATAATCTGCCTTACCAAAGATTATTCAGATGCATGTCAAAATTTCAAGGTGAAAACCAGATGACACAGAAGCAGACATGAGTGTAGATACAACATTCCGCAAAGAATGAATCAACTGTTATTCAAAAATTCATTAAGCAGTACTGTTTCACTTTGTTTTCTTACTGGATATATACTTAAATCTGCATTACCAATTGAACTTTAAATGCAAATGTAGATACAGAAAAATGTTAAGATATATTTAAAAAACATTGTTAAACTTACATTAACATTGTTATTGGCTTATTAAATATTCAGTTTACAGTCTTTTACATAAATCAACATCTCACATAAAATTCCAGGTATTTCCATAACCTTTATCTACTTACATATTTCTATACTGGTATATGTCTACCTTTACTCTTCTACTTATATCTGCATCCTAATCCTTTCTAGTTTCCACCACTTATATATCTATATGTATTATTGACCTATATACATGTACCATTTACATGGATCTATCTATATTTATCTATTTTGATGACTTTTATAACTGATATATAATCTACGGTGCAAATAAAGAACAAAGAAGACAAAAGTTCTGTATTATAAAAATGACAATGTGATTTTCTTACAATATCCAGTATGTAATTTTACTTTAGCTGTAATACTTTTTTGTCATATGTTAAGGAAAGCTTAAATCTCTCAATGCAAATTCAATGTTCGAGTTCAACTGAATTGCACTAGCCAACTTTTACCACACATGTAAAGCCCTGCCATAGTTCTTAATGCTGGTCTTGTTCTTCAACCATTTTGTAACACAAGCTATGGTACTGAGATATTATGATTTCTAACTTTAACTGCTTAGTCTATCTTTATTAAGTCCACACTAATTTTGAAAGTTTTGCACGGTAACCAAACATGTCCTTATAAGGTAAATCTGCTAAGAAATGATTCCAGAATATAACTATGGACTTTCTTGGTGGTATGTGTCATTCTAACGATTCTCTCAATGAATTCCAGATCAGAGTAATCTGGGAATCATGATTTTGTAATGTCATGCTTCTTGAGGCTAACACCAAACATTCAAATCATGAGGCTAACACCAAACATTCAAATCATGATTTTGTAATGTCATGCTTCTTGAGGCTAACACCAAACATTCAAATCAAAAGATCAACATTACTCACTAATATATCATCTATTGATTGATCATAAGCTCATTACCCATAATTTAAAAAAAGGTATAACACAAGCTAAGTGGGCTTATCCTTGCTGAAAAAATCTTATTCTGGGACTCACTAAAACTCATATTCTGTAAATCTTCATATTATATAAGGATAATCCTAAATATTTCTAACAAAAAGAGATGTGGTAACTTGAGCAGACATTAAAGGTGACAGACCAAATGAAGATATGAAAGGGAACAATCACACCTGTGGGTAGGCATGAATTTACCTATTCGATTCCACAGTGAAACCAAAAATGTAATATTTCATATGTTACCAGCACCTTAGTTTTAGTAAATATCTGATAGGTTAAACATGTAATTTAAAAAAGTCCAGCTCCAAGAAATAAAAGGAAACAAAATAATTTACATTAAAATCTTGACTCAAAGTATAAATAAAGTCAATTCTGTGTGCTTTTTTCAGCAATATAGCAGACTGGATGAACTTAACATGTTTTATCAGTCTCCCTATTGTTCTAAAAATTATATATTGTTATTTTGTAAAATAATGCAGTATGTGCCTTGCATTACCCATCCTTCCCATCCATCTCCACGAGACTGCTGGCGACCCCTACCTCTGCTTCGTCTCATGACGTTTGATATTGGCCTATTCTTTTCAAATACACAGTGAAATTTCTTATGTCACTTGTTCAGGTGTCAGTCTTAGATCTGGCTCTAGCTCATGATTAATAACCAGATAACAGGTCACATGGGCCTGAAAAAAAATATATATAAAGTAAAGGTTTTACAATCTTTTTGCTCAAATGGACTAGGATACATTGGGCTGAATAAGCAAAAGTTAATTGCCTGTTTTCAAACAACTTAAGTACATCTTACCCAGCCTGCAATTTATATAAAATGAAAAATAACCATAGACATAATGCCTGATAAACACTTTGGTGTGAAGACAACTTTACATGTTGTTTGTTTTGATGAACACTTTGGTGTGAAGACATCTTTACATGTTGTTTGTTTTGAACAATATCGTGTGAAGACATCTTTATATGTTGTTTGTTTTGATAAACACTTTGGTGTGAAGACAACTTTACATGTTGTTTGTTTTGATGAACACTATGGTGTGAAGACATCTTTATATGTTGTTTGTTTTGATGAACACTATGGTGTGAAGACAACTTTGCATGTTGTTTGTTTTGAACACTGGTGTGAAGACATCTTTATATGTTGTTTGTTTTGAACACTATGGTGTGAAGACATCTTTGCATGTTGTTTGTTTTGAACAATATCGTGTGAAGACATCTTTATATGTTGTTTGTTTTGATGAACACTATGGTGTGAAGACATCTTCGCATTTGCTCTCAATGTACATGTATAAGATGCTCCTGGACATGTTTTTGACCTACCTGATGAAGTGTTAGAAAGTAAAGAAAATTAAATTGCTTGTTTAAGGGGTAGTTTTTTAAAAACCTATTTGATAATTATAGTAATTTAATCAAAGTACAATAATCAGTTAAAATGACATATAGTTTGTATTGTCATACAATTTAAAGTCATATGACCAGAACAAAATAGTGTAATGACCATGAAGGGCACATAAACCTAATGTACCGTCCAATACTTCCAGTGTTCACTGTGAATATGGCTATTCTATGTCAAATATAATCAAAATCAAGCATTGCACAAAACTTGTTGAAAAGAACTTAAATATATCGATGTGCATCACTGACAATGAGCCAAATAGTTGTAATTAACCAAAAACCTTTGATGAAATTGGAAAGAAAAAAAATTAGGACGATATATAACTTGATAAGATATAAATCTATGCTGTGATAGATTGCATGGATTCTGGCACATTTAAGATACAAGTTATAAACCTTTAAAACTTTTAAACCCTCTATGAATTACCGATTCATGCAATTGAAGTGTAAAATGTGTTTATGATATATAAACAACACAGAGTATAAACTATTGCTAAATTCAATATTAAATGCAAATATGCATAATGAGACAGCGGTCAGTTAAATTAACAAAACACAAAGTGTACATGCATGCTCACATTACGTTTCTTGATTTGTAACCACTTCTCCCTGTTCAGCTACTGTTTCTCCTTATCAGATCCAAAAGTAGTCACTTCTAAAGTCCAAATATAGCTTGACCCCTGTTGAAGTACAGTACTCCCTCTTTATGAGCATTGTCTATATCAGCCTGAGTATATAGCTTGACCCCTGTTGAAGTACAGTACTCCCTCTTTATGAGCATTGTCTATGGCAGCCTGAGTATACTACCTTATAACGAGGGAATGATTTAGTTTCTGATTAAATTCTAACAGTTAAATTTCTCTTAAGAGTTCAGTGGCTAAAATTCCTGAAGTCCCTTCCAATGAGGCCTTATACCGTGTTTAATATAAGTCCCAATCCCATTTTCACACATTTCTAAAATTCATGGCTGAAATGTTTACAGTTAAATGGTTTAATTTAATTTAATTTCCTGATGGCAAATACATGTACTTATAAAACCATTAAAGAGCTTTTAAAATATGCACATAACTCAAATTATGCATTCCAATTATTTATTTTCACATCTCTGCTTAAAGATATAATTAACATGATTTTCAGTTAATTATTTTATTTTAATGTATCTATAGACGTTAATTGTGATATCACTATGATGAAACAGATTTTGTCAGATTTGTTTGTAGTGCAGTTCACATTACTCAACATTACGAATCAGGTCGAATTACCAGTAATGGTAATGGTGATATACCTACATTATTTACAAATCAGATCGATTTACCAGTAATGTTAATGGTGATATACCTACAGTTGATAAACATGTCCATAACCAGAACCTTTGATTATTAAGATTTTACTTTAATAAAAGACCCTTTCAAGTTTACAAACCACTTCAGTTTTATAGACATAGTAGATCCTACAAAAATTCCTAGGTACATATCCAGGCAGTAGTATATATATATATATATATATATATGTAACAGATGTACAATAAATAAAGCAAAATATCAACTGAAAACACAATATAATGGCTGGCAGGTGCCCAGGAAGTCTAATGGGTAAATATTAGCAAAGGTTCAGTTTCTAATTGTTTGAATTAAATGGCTTGAAATGGAACTGTTTCAATTATTGTACATGTTTAGAAATGTTTATAAAAGTTGCAGCCTTATCAAGGACATTACCTATGGGATCAAACTGAACCCCTGATGAAAACAATCATTGTCCATTTTAATTATTTTTCCACAAAGGAGTCTTAGAACATTACTATTTTAGGAAATGTAGTATCATACAATATAGCGAATTGAACTTTAAGGTTTGGTTCATATGGAATGCAGTATCAAATACCATAGCTAATGGTCTTTAAGGCCTGCTCACATCCATCATGCCTTTAGAAGACTTGTCAATAAAAGCTTCAGGAATATATCAGTTTGGGGTTGAAAAATGTGCATGAAGGTGATGCACAGAAAAATTTCTTATGAATAAATACAAACACTCTTGACATGCTGCTTTGCCTTAGCAGTGCTCCAAAAATTGGATATACCTATATCCTTGGGCTTTGCTGATAATTGCATTAATTGACGTCTTATTTGTAAGATTATAACAACGTCAGTGAGTGAAGGATTGAATTTGAATGCACTTTCGTTTATAAAACAAAGGTTTCAAACATTTGACAAAAGCATTAGCAAAGTTTATTAATAACAATTGACATGAATTAATTAGTAATTTGAGCTCTAAAACGAACGATTTACCATAAATATTTCTAAAATTAAAGTAAGCTTTCGTTATCTGCAGTGTTGTGCTTTCAATGATCGCGGGCATAATCCTCACTGGAAGTTACCTCCCTTCTGCCAAAACAATTACGAGACGCAAAAAGGCAATCGGAACATCACCCTGCAATTTCCGCAAATAACCTCGGAAGTGGTTGAAGGAATACACAAAAATTAACTAGTTTGCTCATTTGCCTCGGGCGGAGTTTACCACATATCTTACTACAGCCAACGCCGAACACATTCCGGTTGTAACTTCGTTTTCTTCTGACGCCATATAGATCCACGCAAGCGAAAGTGTTTTAGAATATAGTTCTCAATGGCGACCAATTACAGTCGCTGCTTATTTCACGACCTGAACAGATTTGATAGAGCTATGTTCCGATAAACCAATTTGATCTGTTTGATGATTCGCCTCTGGCAGAGTGCACCATACGTTACGAGAGCAAAGGCCGAGAAAGATCCCATTGTGAATTTGTCTCCTTTCACTGATATGTTTAGTTAATTAGAAAATAGTTAACTAAACCTCTTCTTTCTCAACTAGAAAAAAAAAATAGCTTGAAAAAAAAAGCAACCCTAAAGAGACATCAAGACTTTTGCAAGATCTTCCTGGTCGATTGCCTCAACCAGCAAAACATGTTGCTAAAGAGAGAAAAACTGATGAAGAAATAGTCGAAGGATTACGTAATAGATTTACTGTAAAGACTTTAGAAATAATCGATAAAACTGTTATAGATGAATTTCCAGCTCTTGTTGTTACACACATTGAAATTAGAAAAAAATTGTTGACATGGAATATATATTTTCAGTCTGTATCATAGGTATGATGTGTTTTATAAAATTAAAACTACAACAGGTCAAACTGACACAAAAGGTTCATCGTATATATAATACATCAATGCGATAAACAATGTGTATGATCAATATGAGGAACCAAAAAAGCAAGAAATGAAAGAACAGAAACGACGAAAGAAAGAACAAAAATAGCAGAAAACACAAGAGAAAGAAATTCTTTCATCTGTTAAAAAAATATTTGATACATTTAGACCAGGAACTTATGAAAAAAGTAAAAATATGAATTATGATGAATTAGCTAAATACACTATCAATGATTCTGATTATTTATCTAATATGTTACCAGATTATCAAGGTTTATCTGAGACTGATTTCGTAAGATGATATTTAGAATTTGTCATAAAAAGGGTGGTATTAGAACGGGTGACCCACATGTTCTTAAGTTCTCTGCACATGTAGATCAACTAATAGCAAAACAGAAAGTAATTGATCCATCGACAGTTCCACTCTCCATATCACCTACTAAACCAACATCTCTTAAATAAAAACAACAGTCTCCTAAACAAGTTCAATCTTCAGCTATTACGAATTTTTTTTACCTCTATGACTAATAAAAGAAATTACAAAATTAGGAAAACATGTAGATATTGCTGTATGTGGATTTTCACAACGTGGAAAATACGCAAATAATAGATATATTGATTCTTGGAAGGATGAATGGATTAAAGATAGTTATCTCGTCATAAGTGGTCTTGATTATATTAGTGATAATGACAAAAATGTTAAGCAATTTAAATGATCAATGGATCATAGAAAACGAGAAAAAAGAATAAGATTTTTATGACCCAGGAGAATCTTTTGGAAGTGGTATTTCTACTCAAGGAATTGGTCTTATTACTTGTAATAACAACATCCTTTCTGATGTTGAACGATAAGAAATTCTGATTGGCGGAAAACGAGCCGGTAATAATTTTCCACAATATGTTAATGAAGCAGCTGATATTTGTCAACGATTATTTACAGGCGGCGTGATGGACATTATGTTTATCGGTCTCTCATCAGTGAAATTGCTGATGACTATCACAGTGATAAAATAAATTTAAAAAACACAAATAAGATGATTATACACTATGCTCAACGTGGACCGATTATGGTCAGAGTGATAACTTTGCGATTACTTACTTATAAAGCGATCTACGGTGATGGACTCTTTGATGTTGTTCAGGATTGATTTCGAAGGATAGCTCCAAAAGCAATACCGATTGCAGAGCAACTCGGAATGAAAGCTATTGACGTTCCTAATAATCTCCTAGTGTTATTGGTAATCTTGCCAGTGAAGCGTTTAAGCAATCAAGGATAGATTAGCATGATTAATACGACGAAAACCTCAACCAGTAAAATTACCAAGCACTGAAGCGATGCCTGAAATTGTTGGTAAAGTTATAAATCAAGCTGCATATCAGAAACTAGCTCAGTTGGGTTAGCTAGTGTACCACTATCAGAAAAAGAAACAAATATAGCTGTTAGTCTGATAGCAGGAATTCGTCTTCATGCACGCGCAAGTTCTTAATGATTAATATATGCGTGATTATCAATATTATTCTTAAGATGCACGTGAACCTAAAGCACGTGTGAGCATTGAGTTGCAAGTTCAGGATACAAGTAAATATTTCTTGCCCGCTGAAGCATTATTGAGATCGAACGTATACTTTTAATGGCAGATTATACAACATACGGAATTGGTGACCGAGTTGGTTTTGTTAATAATGGTGTCGTGGCATTATTTAACAGTGCCACATACACGATTGATGGAACAATATTGAATCGTGTCTCGAAATTGTTGATATTGCCACAACAGTATTAGGTGCGACAAGATATTCCGATGATTGCTCGAGATCATCTGGAATATCAATGACGTTTGTAATGGATACAACTGATCATCCAGAAGGCAGAAATGTAACAATGAACGCAGCTGGAACTCAAGTTAGGTCGATGAATGAAAATTTCACCTTGGGATTTTGAACACGCAGATCAGTTTTGAACGGCGATGATGAGTTCTTGTGTGCAATTCCACTACCCCACATCTTTGGATTTTGCAGAAATGTTAGAAAAGTAATTTTTGTAGATATATTTATTACAAATACACACCGTTGTATTTGTAAGAAAAGCAACCGACCATGATGCAATCTGGCGACCCAGTGCAGTTGATGCAGGTCAAGTGAGATTAACAAACCGTTCGCTGTGGATGTCAGTAATGACTGCATCGCTCGCCGAAGAACAAACATTTTTTTCATGGATAAATCAATATTATCACGGTTAAGGATGACCATATATAGTGTTAAAAAAATGCTGATGGGTTATTTGCATGGCAAATTCATTGCGTTTCAGGAAAATGTCAGAGTAAATTCGCATGAACAAAATCAAATGGTGTTTGACACAGATGGAGTTTCTGATGTTTCTTTGAGAATAACTGGACATCAAGAACATTCTGAAACTTTTTGGCTAAATTTTGAAAATAATCACGTTGCATGTGCCTATCATCGTTTGGTGAAATTTATGGGACGTGATCAAAATACAGATACTCATTTGCTGATATCTCAGCAAGATTTTACAACATTATATCCGATCTATTATTTTTCACTGGAACATTTATATTTGTTTTGGCAATTGTTGAATTGATGAATCGATGTTACTTAAAGGTGGTGGAGGACGAATGCAAATCGTTGATGCCCCAGCATAGAACATGTAACTAAATCACTCATGTTATTAAAATGTCATATAGTCACGTTAAGGTCACTCTGACTTCTGGTCAAGTAAAACAAAAATACAATCAAAACTCCCAAGTATATGCGGAACAAAAACAAGAATGAAATAAGATCAAATTGTTAGTGGTGGTCAAAAAAAAATATCATTAACTAAACCTCGGCTTAAACATTTTAACAAAACTTTAGAGGCGAATACAGGAGTTCAATTCCATCTTTCTCAGAGTTTCATTAAAGATTCAATAAAAACATATCGTATATTTTCACATCTTGCAACCATACCAACGTTAATAGCCGCTACAGCTTCAGCTGTCTTTAAAAGCAACTGCATTTGGTGCTGTTGGAACCGCTGCCGGAATGCCATTAAAGAAAGCAACAGGTCAGGTATTTTAAAAAGAGGGAAGGGTCTAAGACTTCAGGAATTCCCTAGTCATGGTACAGAAAAGGTCTGAGACTTCCTGGGAATCTTCGTTTCATTGATACTTCCTATGTCTAATTTGGAGTTAATTAATGCTGCTGGAAAAAAAATTAAAAACTTTAAAGGTGTTTTATGCGTGATAAATCCCTTAACCAGCATAATAAAGTTTAAACCTTTATCATTAATATCAATGTTTGCTCCGTTCAAAGTATTTCCGGGACGTTCAGTACCTTCTTCCGTATAGTATCTCAAAACAAACTGTCCATTGTATCCCGATAAATTCTGAGGCATCACCGCGGCATGGTGATGACAATCTCCGTAACGTTCGATGTCCTCTTGGCTCCACATCTAGTCGATGGGGTCTAAGATCCATTCGGTGAAATCGACTAGCGTGTTCGGTCTCCGAAACATTTTTTTCACATCCTCCAGGAATCTTGATCCAGTGAAGGCAATGACAAATGTTAGACTCTTAGATGCACTTGTCGCACGTTCGATGAGTCACACAGAAATTAGGAATGTGAATATCGGTCTCTTGCATGCATGCGAAATCGAAAAGGATGAAATTCCCTTTTTTCTTTTCATCTTCCTCCTTTTGTTTGGATTGGTAATTTTCAATGTAGCATTAGTGTTCCAAGTTCACGATTTGGCACTGTATGTACATATGCCTGTTCCACAAGTGTGACACAAACTCTACAGTTGAAAAGCACTTATCTGCTGTCAACATTGCGTTTTCAGATGTTGGTAACGTGCAGGGTACTGACAGAAGTGTGCAAACAAGCAAGATAATGCACTCATTCTTGTCTTTCGTCAAGACAGGTTTCTAGAGGCCAAACATACCTTACATTTTGATCCACAATGCTTGTGTTGTTCTCGATTGTTACAGCCATATGGAAGTTTTGTCACCACTTGTCAGACCAAAGTCTTCTGTTTTCGACTGAGGGTATTTTTAAGAATCTTTTTTTGTGTATAAAAACCTTGACATTAAGATTTCGTGTAGAGATTCAAATGTAGATTTTCCCACCTTAGGTCAAGCAAGTTGGAATTTTGGTCAGTATGTTTGATATGTAATCTTGATAATAACGGATTATGTCATAGGAGATAGATCGAGTTAATGGATTCTTGTACAATCAAATATCCAGGAGGTTACTGAGGAGTGAAATGTATACATAATAGATCCCCGCTGAGCCTGATTTGATATTTCAGTACTTGCCTGATAACTTCCATCAACTATATCACATACAAGATTAACTGCGATGGTTGATGTTATGTTTACAAGTCCCGGTGATATATATCTACCACTACCGTATGGATCGGAGAATACTTGCCGGAGGTTTTATTTTTCTCGATGACTCGAGTATTTTATAAAAGTTTTCGTAGATCAGATCGCTAAGTGTTTTCTTTAATTCGTCGGTTGCAAGTGATGGTATTACACATGTCGGTAATTGTTGTTCTGTTAGTTTATAGTGATCAACAAATATCTGAATACAATATAGATCCATACTAATTATGACGAAATTAAACATTCATTGCATTATCAAGAATTCGCCGAATAATGTACTCAGTGTCGTCTATAATCTGATTTAAATGCTGGACTGTTTCGATAATTTGTTGTTTTGATTCATCAGAATAATATTGTGTAATACAAACAAACAAATGTTGTAATTTACCAAATATTCGCGCAAGCTCGGGTGTAATTGTGGTTGAACAATTATTAATATATTCTACATCTACAATTAATCTATCATTTGAACTCTTAAATATATCCTCAAAACGTTTTTCTTTTGGTATTTTTTCACCACCAAATGTATCGAAAAATTCCCTTTCCCAAATATCTTTTCTACTGTGACGTATGTTTGATTTAAGTCATTTTTCTTAATTGTTTGTTTGTCAGATTCAAATTTGACATTTTAAGTTTAAGATTCATTCATTGGGAGATATCTTTTTTTAGAAAGTGGGATGACCTCTACTCTACGAATAAACACCAGATGTTGACCTCATTTCTGACCTGGCTTCAGAGTTGTAAACAAGCTTTTAAAGTGATTGGTTGATTCCAAGGACATTATGGAGCTTTGTTATAAACATCTTTCTATTTTTAGTTCTTGAGAGTAAAAATAACTGATTCTCATCTGGGTCATACGGTGTGTACGAGATTTTTTTAACGTAAATTTGTTCTAAAGATTCTAGAAGATTATGTGACCCCTTCCTTGTTTACGTAAAAACAGGTATATAAATGATGTTTTAGAGCGAACTATTTAGTAGAAGTTGGGCTGTTAGAATATTAAGTTGTATTGTTTTGAGTTATTACCTTGTACTGGAAATTATTTCAATTCTTTTGGATCAAGAGGATTTATTTTGTTATTTATCTGGAAAATAATTGTGCTCATTGAATTTTATTAACAAGAACTGATTTCATCATCATATTGTTTTGATACGAATAAAGATTGGGATGAAGGCATTCATTTACTATTGTTTGCTGTTAGAGAATCAGTTCAAGAATCTTTAGGTTTCAGTCCCTTTGAACTGGTTTTTGGACACACTGTGCGTGGACCATTGAAGTTATTGAAAGAGAAACTTCTCTCTAATGAAGACACTGAGATCAATCTTCTTGATTATGTTTCCGATTTTAGATACAAGTTGTCTAAGGCTTGCGAGGTCGCAAGAGCAAATCTGCACTCTGCTCAATCTAAAATGAAATCAAGATATGATAAAAAAAAATCGAAGGAAAGGAGTTTTCAGCCTGGTGATAGAGTCCTGGCTCTCTTACCAATGCCACAAAATCCTCTTCAGGCCAAATATTATGGTCCCTATACAGTTGACAGGAAAATTAATGACTTAAATTACATCATAAATACTCCTGGGAGGCGGAAATAAAAACAACTCTGCCATATAAACATGCTTAAAGAGTATATTGAAAGAGATAGCCATGTCAAACCTGTAATTAATTTAGTTGTACCTGTCCCACTCAATGAAGGAATATCATCAGATTCTATTGATATTGAAATGACGAATCTTTGTAATTCAGAAATTATGAAAGATCTAGACCAGAAACATTCACATTTGCAAGTGCAAGAAAGAAATGAACTGAAACAGTTATTATTTGAATATGAGCACTTATTTCCAGATGTTCCTACAAGGACAAACAAAATTTTTCATGACGTTGAAATTGTAAATTCCAAACCTGTCAAACAACATCCATACAGGATGAATCCACTCAAACAGGAATGCTTAAAAAGGAAATTCAATATTTGCTGGAGAATGATTTTATCGAGCCCAGTAAAAGTGATTGCAGTTCACCATACATACTTGTTCCAAAACCAGATAAAACTTTCCGTATGTGCACTGATTATAGGAAGGTGAACAGTGTGACAAAAACAGATTTATTCCCTTTACCAAGAATTGACGATTGTATTGATAAAATCGGGAATGCCAAATATGTCACCATATTTGACCTTCTGAAAGGATTTTGGCAAATTCCACAAACGAAAAGAGCAAAGGAAATCTCGGCATTTGTGACTCCAGATGGATTTTACCAATATAATGTAATGCCATTCGGGATGAAAGGGTCACCAAGTACATTTCAACGTCTTATGAATATGATCACCTCTGGTCTACAAAATTGTGATGCCTATATAGATGACGTCATCATCTACAAAGACACCTGGATAGAACATCTAGTAACAATTCGAAAATTCTTTGACAGACTCACTGATGTATGTTTGACAGTTAATTTATCTAAAAGTGAGTTCTGCTGTGCTAGTGTGACGTTCATAGGACATATTGTGGGACATGGACAAGTTAAACGAATAGATGATCTTTCCCGTGTATAACACTATATTATATCATATACACTGTAAATTTATACAAGTTTTTTTTAACATTAGGTGTAAATTGTTTTGTGGTAAAAAGAAAGTTTTATCATATAAACCTTTCTTTTTATTTTATAGGGGAAGGTGTTACGTATATTTGATATAAGTCATTTATGTTTATTTTTATTGTCTGTTAGATTCAAATTTGGCATTTTAAGTTTAAAGATTAGTTCATGGGGGGGTGACCTGTACTTTACAGAATAAACACCAGGTGTTGACCTCATTTCTGACCTGGCTTCAGAGTTGTAAACAAGCTTTTAAAATGATTGGTTGGTTCCAAGGACATTATGGAGCTTTATATAAACATCTTTCTATTTTTAGTTGGGTCATAAGGTGTGTACGTGAGTTTATGAACCTAAATTATTTCTAAGAGATTCTAGAAGATCATGTGACACCTTTCTTGTTTACGTAACAACAGATATATAAACTATGTTTTGGAGCGAGCTATTGAGTAGAAATTGGGCTGTTAGAATATTAAGTTGTGTCGTTTTGAGTTACCTTGTACTGGAAATTATGTCAATTCTTTTGGATCAAGAGGATTTATTTTGTTATTTATCTGGAAAAGAATTGTGCTCATAGAATTTTATTAACAAGAACTGACTTCATTAAGTGAAATCGTCTTCCATATTGGATACTTCTCTGGGATTCGAACTTGGAATTATTTGGACATTTTATTACCAGGACTTTTGCAATTTGTCTAGTGGATAATATTTTGAATTATTTTTGGATTAATTTTGGAATTGAGTCTTAAAACCGTAAGTTTATTTTTCTTTTCTGCAAAATATTTGTGCTAAAAAAATTTGTATTAAGTTTTTACAAGCTTATTTTTTCACTCCTTCTATGTTACTGTTTATTCGAGCCTAAGCACGTAAGACTGGCCATAAGAATGGTCCGTTTTGCAGTCGGCACTGTGGTAGTAGCGGTTGACGAGGAAGCTGGCCAATTCCGCACGCCTGGTGATGACGAGGTCTAGTTGGTGCCAGTGGAGTGAACGTGGGTGTGTCAATGACACCTGGTGGATCTCCTTGCATTGGAAGAAAGTGTTGGTCACACATAGGCTGTGGGAGCAGCACATCTCCAGCAGTCGCTGACCATTCTCGTTGATCTTGACCCCCCGTAAAAAGCCAAGACAGCCGGACCAGGCCTCATGGTCAGCTCCCACTCTAGCATTGAAGTCTCCTAGTAAGTAAAAGCCTTCGTTGTTTGGGATACTGGATATTGCCTGATCCAGAGCCTCATAAAACTTGTCTTTCTCCTCGTGGATGGAGCGGAGGGTTGGAGCATACACGCTGAAGATGTTGACCGGGCCTAATGATGTTGACAGCCGGAGGGCAAGGATTCTCTCAGTACCTGATGACGGAGGTTCAATGAAGGAAACTAGTATCTACTTTACGGCAAAGCCTACACCGTACTGCCTAGGTTCATCTGAGGGCTTCCCCTGCCAAAATAACTTGTAATCGGCTTCCCTGATGGTGCCGCTGTCAAACAGTCGGGTCTCCTGGAGACAGGCAATGTCGATGTCAATGACAGCAGTCTTCCGTGCATCGACGATCTACTGTAGGTCATTGGTCAATCCAGGTTGCAAAACGACGAGCTTGAGTTTTCTTATTTCTTCTTTGAGTCTTTCATGGTGCGGACTTTTGTGGCCCACTTGTCGAGATGGTTCTCTAAACTTCACGCACCCAATGACGGGCAGCAACTTACTGACTGGGGACTGCCCAGTTTAAGGCGGGCGGTAGCTGTCCAGTGAGACCTGGCGATCTCTCCTACCGTCTGAAGTAACCCCTGGCACCAAGCTCTACACCAATCGAGCTTTGGTGTCGAACCGGTAAACTGCTACTTCTCGTGTTGTGCCGACGCCGTACCACGACGCTGGAGTGTCCTCTCCAGGGGAGCTACGGTGCCTGTGCAGGGTGGTATGGAGAATCAGCTGTTGTACATTCAGAAATCCCCCCTCTCCATGCAGCTAGTGGGCCCGACGAATGCCGATACAGCTTGGCACCAGCGGTGTCGCAGGAGTTAACGAAATGAAGTTGAAGTCAGACCGCCTTAGGAACTCCGTCTCCGGATTTTTGTTAGGGTTTACTCCTTTAGCCTTTCACATGAGTGTGTATACCCGCAAGGCAGCAGAGGTTTGCAGTCGGAGTTTTCCTTCTCCTAGATGAGCTACCATCCAAGGTTTACGAGTCTCATCTACCCGAAGCAAGTGGTTTTAAGGCGCCAGTGGCCCGCATTCAACTCATCCCTGTTAGTGGATAACGTGGTCCGCCGGACTTCAAATATAAGCCACTCGCTAAGGCCAGGACCTGGATTTTAGTTAACAGAGGCGATCAGAGACCCAAGCCATATGGGGCATTTCTGGAGTGGGGCGCTTGTCTCCGACTCCCACCCCGACAATGTCACCTTACAATATATATATATATATATATATATATATATATATATATATATATATATATATATATATATATATATATATATATATATATATATATATATATATATATATATATATATATATATATATATATATATTAGAAGCTCTAAGCGCTTTACATCAATAATGATATGACTGAAGATAAAAAAACGAAAACCATGAATGTGGAAGACATAACAAATGCTTAAAATATTTAAGGTAGTACGAAACATTTTTAGGTCTTTAAGTTTGTTCTTGCAGTCGAAAATGGTGGGTTTTAAGAGCACTCTTGAAAGTGATCACTGTGTCTTTGTGTCTAATTTCAATGGGCATTCCTTCCATTATGCTGGGCCCTGGAATGCAAAAAAAACGTTGTCCATATGATTTTGTTTTCATAGTGGGAACGATGCGTATACAATTGTCAGACAAACAGTTTTAAATTAAAACAAATATATATCAAATCAGATATACGTAACACAGATGAGAAGACAATTATACTGGATTTAAGTTTTGGTCTCCGTAAATGTTGCGGAATAATGATAAAATAGTTAAGTTGTCTTTCAATCGCTTTACCGGGTAAAAAATACGGGCATTACAGGCCGACTATTTATTTTTTTGCACATATCAAGTTTTAGATTGGAAAATATGATGAAAGCACACAAGCAGGGAAAAAAGTTTATAAAAAATCAAAACCTACCATCTACTCTGCAATTTCCCCCGTTACCGTAAGCACACATTTGATGGTGGGTTGAGTGCATAAGGAAATGTGGTTTTAAAAAAACCTCGGTGAAGCGAAATTTTAAAAAACAATTTTAATAATAATAATAATAATAATAATAATAATAATAATAATAATAACAACAACAACGACAGAGAATTACGGAATATTTAATTGGATAAATAGTATCGCAAACAAAATTGTGTACATCTTATAAACTGATTTAGGTTGATATTTTAATAAGACTTGTTACGGCTATTGGATTTAATTAATTAATTTTTTATTGTTAAATCCAAATTTGTCATTTGGGGTTTGATATTACTTAGGTGGGTATTTTTCTGGAAAATTCATGCTGACCTAGATTCTAGTTGTAAACAGGCTGACCTTGGCTTGTTTACTTCATTATCTGACCTTGCTTCAGATTTATAAACAGGTCTTTAATACTATTGGTTAATTTCAAGGATAACTTTTATTTTTAGTTCTTGGGGTGTAGGACATATTTAGAATACGTGACTTGCTGAAGGTAGTGACCTTCCATGAATTTCTAGAAAGATCGCGTGATCACTTGTTTACTTAAGAAAAACAAGTTATATAGACTTGTTTGGGATAGAACAATTCAGTAGAATTTTGGGCTTTAAAATTAACAGTTGTGTAATTCATGTTTGAGTGTTAATATTAATTATTTTGTTCTGGACTTTGTGTCAATTCATTGAAGAAAGAAGAATTATCTGGAAAAGTACTTATGTTTATGATTTTCATTTGGATGATAAAACAAGAACTGCATCACGTGACATTGTCAGCCATTTTGGATTACATCGTCAAGATTCGAACCTGGAACTATTAGAACATTTATTTATCAGGACTCTTGCAATTCCATTAGTGGATTATTTTTGTGAATTCAATATTGGATTAATGTTGGATTTGATTCTCTAAAACTGTAAGTTTATTTATTTTATGAAAATAATTGTACTTAATAAATTCATTGTTCAGTTTATACAAGCTTGTTAGTTTTCACTCTTTCTGTGTTGCTGCTTATTCGAGCCTAAGCACGTAACAGACTGCATAAGGAAAGTTAGACTTTATTAATTGAGCCAACTCTCCACGAGTTTTAAATTGTAATATCCAGTGCGTTTTGTAACGATCCTATGTATGTTTCAATCAGAAGCATATCGAGAGATCGAACCATTTTTGTTTTTCATTCGTAACATATCGGTTTATTTCAGAATCCACAGTCAATCATTATCAGAAAGGATTACGGTAGTCCTGGCTATCAAAATGTATATTTTTTTTAAAGCTACAAACATCCGAGGTATATTTTAGTCTGGAAGAAATTTACGTTAAAATTCCTAAACAAACAAACAAACCAATATATGGTAATGATTTCTTTCATCTTCGGCTTGTCACTCTGAATGACTATGGTCTAGTTGATGTATTATGCTTTCTCATTTGTCAATTGAAGAAATGGGGAGATCATGTAACAGTTGATTCTCTTAGCGAACTTTACCAAAGGTATTTTTAATGTTTAAGTAATTAAACCAATTTAAATTGTCATTCTATACTATATCGGCTTGTGTTGTAATGGCTACACAAAAGTTGCACGGGAAATGGTTACAGTTCCTTGACTATTTAGACAAACGACCGGTTTTGGATTAACGATAACGTGGATCGTAATGCTGTAAACTGAGAAAAATATAACATATCGAACATTTCTATTGAGGGATGGTCAACTACTAGAAAGCTGACGGACAATACCATGCAGTAAAAAAATGTGGAATTATCTTGTATTTTCTGATCTCAGATATATTAAATATGCCCATAAAATTGGATGACACTTTTCACTAGCAAGGCTAATGGTGAGAAACAAGTATTGTGTGCAATTATTAGGAATTGATTTTTTTAGTAAAATTAATAAGATTACTATTTTCTTTAAATTGTATTAAAGTAATGTTTTATTTGTTTATATTCTAAAAGGTATTAAAGGTAATTTCATTTATTTTTGTAACACAACTATATTGAATAGAAATGGTTGCTGAGCAAGTGGAAAAAAGGCAATGTATGTAACTATACTACATAACATCAGTAAAAATAACTAAGAATCTTGCTAATGTACAGTGTTGTGAGTGATTGTATAACATAATACATGCGTTTGCCGACTCAGCTACAGTTTCTAGGTTCCATCAGTAAAAATATGTTCCGTAACCTAGTCATTGGCCAAAGTCCAATTCGGTTAATAATAGTGGAGTAATATTTCTCTAAGAAACTTCTAGACGACACAGAAACAAAATGGCTTCCAACTAACGGATATCCATATTTGGTGTAACGTCGTCAAACGAATATAAATAACTACAAAACTAAGTCTTATGACGTAAGATAAATTGGTTTTCACCTGTTGAAACTGGTTCTTGCTTGGGGAAGAGTCAGCATTTTTCTGACTGGTACATGGAGGGTATGACCTTGTCTAACCCTGAATCTGGCCGAGTGTATAAATACAGATGCGCAATGGGTCAGATTTAGTTCTCCATACCAGAAGAAAATAAATGTTTGATTCTTCATTCCAGGCAAGAAAACTGTATATGTCGTAACTTCTTTTAGGAATAAGTATTTTTAATGTTTGAGATTTTAATTGTAAAATTGATGTTTGTAACATTGCTACTGAATTCTTTTAATTACAATATATATTGTAATAGAATGTTTTATGTTCATATTTAATTATATTTATGTAATTTTTATTGTAAAGGTTGAATTCGCTACCAACTTCATGTTTTGATTTAATGATTAAAATAAAGCATTCTTTAAGTAAGAAAGAATGATATCTAGCAATATATTCTAAATCAATATTCTACTTTAAAATAAGTAAAATGTATTCTTTAAATTAATTGGTGCATTAATTACAATTATTATATTTCATACTTTGACTATCTTGAAATTGATTGAGAATTAACTATTGCATAATATTCTAAGGTGCAGAAGTTATATGAATAAAATGAAGTTGGGAAGCTTAATAAGGAAAATGTAATATGCATTTCATGAATTTTTTTATTATAAAGTTATTAGATGTGTTTCTAGAATGTAGTGATATATGTGTGTTGATTATTTAAATAAAGTTCTCCATACCAGAAGAAAATAAATGTTTGACTCTTCATTCCAGATGTAGTGTAGCTGTGTCTTATCATCGCGGCGACACGCTTTCAAGAGAGAGACTTCTCTTTTTTTTCTCTCTCTCTCTCTCTCTCTCTCTCTCTCTCTCTCTCTCTCTCTCTCTCTCTGCATGACAACGACCTGTTGTTTTTTTTCATTCATAACACAATTGTGAAATTGCAATAACTACTGGGTAACCGGAACATTTTGCTGGGCAACTAGGTTTTCAAAGTTGAAAGAAATTAAAAACTGATCAAAGTCTTGAATGAATTCGTAGAATTTAGATTGGTCCCTTCTACATCAAGTATCAATCAGGCATACAATGTATTTGTGTTAACATCTCCTTACAAGACATTTCACATTCAATGTATCATGTATAGTATTTAGGTTAACGTTTCCCTACAAAAGATATTATATAAAAAGTCCCACATATTATATAGGTTACCCTCTCCCTATCAGACATCACAAAGTATCATGCATGGTATTTAGGTTGCCCTCTCCCTATAAGAATCACAAATTATCACACATGATATTTAGGTTGCCCTCTCGCAAAATAAGACATCACAAAGTATTATACATCATATTTAGGTTGCCATCTCTCTATGAGACATAAAAAAAAGTATCACACATGGTAGTTAGGTTGCCCTCTCCCTATAAGACATCACAAAGTATTACACACGATATTTAGGTTGCCCTCTCTCTATAAGACATCACAAAGGATCATACATTATATTTAGGTTGCCATCTCTCTATCAGACATCAAAAAGTATCATACATGGTAGTTAGGTTGCCCTCTCTCTATAAGACATCACATACAAAGTAACATAATATATTTAGGTTGCCCTCTCCCTATAAGACATCACATACAAAGTAACATAATATATTTAGGTTGCCCTCTCCCTATAAGACATCACATACAAAGTAACATAATATATTTAGGTTGCCCTCTCCCTATAAGCCATCACATACAAAGTAACATAATATATTTAGGTTGCCCTCTCCCTATAAGACATCACATACAAAGTAACATAATATATTTAGGTTGCCCTCTCCCTATAAGACATCACATACAAAGTAACATAATATATTTGGGTTGCCCTCTCTCTATGAGACATCAAAAAGTAACATAATATATTTATGTTGCCCTCTTCCTATCCTATCAGACATCAAATATTAAGTATCATACATGCTATTTAGGTTTTCCCCTCTCTACAAGCGTATAAACCAACATTTTTTTCTCTCTCCAGGTCTTCATATCATTTTAAGTGTTACCGGTATTTCCAAAAGTCTTACGTATTTGAGAACAAATATGTTTATTTATAAATTGTATATTAGCAGCATGATTTGTTTTAATTTAATTACATAAATCAATAATATGATAGTTGTTTATATTTATTTGTTTATCGTTTGATTATTATATAATTTTTCATTTGCTTTTTCTTGAACTAATTTTTAAAAAAATTTCATCAGACATTCTTAGTTTTGTCTCTCCACTGTGCTAACGCTATTTACTTAACGTTAATAAGATATATTGTTGTAGAGTTGAACGCTATTTTTCAGCACACGATAGGCTATACATGGCGGCCAGTATTAATGGTGGAGGAAGAACCCGAGAATCCCCCGGAAAGAACAACCTACGTACAAGGAGCTACTGGCAAGCTTTCTCACATACCTACAAGAGACATACCATGCAAGTCGATCACATTTCAATCTTCATCTTTGATACTAATATTTAATCTCTCTATGGTACCACTCTGACTATTTGCAATGATAATGAACACAAGCAAAAAAAAAAAGTTGTTTACATTTGCAAAATGCGCAAGGAGAGAATGTTGGTATCTTTATATTACTTTCATATACTGTAGCTGAAATTTCTTAGGATACTGTACTTGTGGAAATTGTACATGATCTAAACACACAGCTGACCAAGATTACTGCTCATATGTGCTCAAAACATCAGCCCGAATTAGTTTAAGTATAATGTCTTTAGCGTTTATTAAACGTGGGAAAAGGAATTTTGCTATAAAAGACAATACCAATGTCTGAAGGTACAATGAATCAATTACCGAACATATAAAATGAAGGGAAAAAAAGTTATTGGCTCTTTCTTACAATTTAACTCTTAAGCCCAGGAAGTGAAAATGACCAAGGGGAGTTAGCAGGTGTTTTGGGGGTAGGTGCACTCTAAGGTTACTGGATACTCGAGAACCCATATTACACATAACAATAATACGTCTAAAAATGAGAATATAAAGTTCCTTTAACAACACGTAAGATATAAAAGGTTTTTTTATTACAAAAAAGTATAATCAATGAAGATTTTAATTTTTTTTAAAAAAACACCTAACATATGCAAAATACGAAACTGTAGAGAGCTACCTATTGTGAAAACGTGGTTGAAAGGTTTCTCTGTTAAGCAATGGCAGCCATATTTGATGATGGATTGATATCATTCGTATAAATCTGAAGGACTTCGTTACGCCAATGTGATTTACATCACAGTTGTACTAGATGTTTGGTTGATTGGTTCTTAAATCCCCAATGCAGCCGTTACGTGAAAAAAGTCGTATATATGCCATTTCATCTGAATAATAAGTTATCTTCAAAAAATATTGGTCCGAAATATCGCAGGTGCCATTAAAACCCAATAATATCGACGTATCATTACATTGAGTTATGTAATTTCTCCCTCGAACTGAATAAACGGCCATTTTCACATATGATTAATCCAATGTCGACCAGAGACAGCCGTGAATCAACCGGTTTCAGTCAAAAGCAGGAACACAAGATTTGACCATGTCATCATTGTAAACATAAGAGGCCAACATCACGCTATGTTGGATACGTTAAGCGATCCTTATATGATAGGCTATTAGCATTTTATCTTTATATGATGCAGTAGGCTATATGCGGCTAAGCATTTACGAGTTATTTTTAAAAGCTCACACTGACGTACATCATTTTTTTTAAGCCCGTTTTGTTGCTTACCAAATAATATGGAAATCCGCAACAGATGGCATTGTTTTCACCCCAATTACGCCGTTCAAGATGATCATCAATATTCACCCGAGCAAAATTTTAGTTCGGTATTTTTATCAACTGCCCCATTTTTCTTCTCAGATCTGTCTGAAAAGGAGGGTCTGCGTCTCTTTATTCCCTCTGGAATCAATTCATCTCTTTTAGACAGCACTGAAGCCTTAGTACTTTCCATCCAGTTTAATCAAATTCTGCATGGCGGATTTTGAGAAGTCTTCCTTTTTTAGCAGTGGTGATATCTGAAGGCAAATTAGCTTCGTGTTTACAAAGATGTTAACAATCAATTCGAAATTCCGTTGTTTCATGTTTTGATCAAATTCTGAGTCGTCTAACGATTTTTTTTAACATTTGTTTATGGCGATCATAGTTAATGATGGATTGTCATTATTTTGTATAAATATGATAGAGGACTCACACATCTATCAAATCTGACTGAATTATGTTGCACAGGTTTGGAGAAGATGAAAGTTTTGACACACAACAGGAAAAACGAAGCCCAAACTTAAAGCTCACCTGACTGTGACAAAGTAAGTCATCGCTTTTCCTCTCAAACTCTTGGGCGATTTATAATGAAGTCTGCAGACTTGATTTGTTTTTGGTGTAGATGCACAAGGATGTATTTTCAAAAAAATAATTTCGCCCATTTCTGACGGCACGTCTAGAAATATTATCAAAATGAGTGTATTTTAGAAATTCAGTTCATCTTCCCTTCTTCACTGCTTGAAAAAGTTTACTGACGCTTTACAGGATAAAGCTGGGCTTGGTGTAGGTGCGCTTTTAAGTTAAACTTTCAAGATATGACCGATTTAGGAGAAAAATGCATGTATATTGTAGGAAAATGGGACATTTTGAGAACGTAGTTTTTCATGGGTGCTCCCCCGCATCTCCAGTAGGATTTAAGTAAAACGTTGGCGTTGGCGAACTTGTGCAACACGAGTTTACATTTTTATTTGTTTGGGACATTACAACATATTTGTAAAGGTTTATTTTAGGAATTACTATGTCATAGCTTTTCCTCCAACTATGTTTGGTTAATTTTAAAGAAATGTTGCTGCTACACATATTATTAGTTCAGATGTATAATAAGCTTTTACTTTTATTCTTCCTTATTTAGGGAAGCATTTCTTTCTATAGAACGAGTCTCTCCAACGGACTGGCGTACTACAACCAAAATGAAATTCCAGTAATCCAATAACAAGATTTTTATGACTGACATTTTGGATGTCGATTTTCATTTAGGATCAACACTACCTTGAATGACCGCTACAGTGGCCTAGTGGTTAGTGGTTAGAACATCCGCCGCGGAAGCGGGAGGTTGTGGGTTCCATCCCCGGCCGAGTTATACCCGACTTACAAAAATGGTACTAACAGCTTCCTCGCTTGACGGTCAGCATTAGGAGGTTAGCGTTAGGACTGGTCGGCCTGGTGTCAGGATAATGAGACTGGATGGGACATCATGCTACATGTCTGCGGCATGATGCTCCAGTTCTAGACATCACTATAAACTGCCTTACTGCAGACATCTTAGCGATATGACTGAAAAATTGTTAAAGCTACGTTAAAAATTCTAATCAAGCAAACACACAAACCTTGAATGAATACGTGTATACAATATCATGGCAATCCTAACTGTTTCAGGAGTGGCGATGTGATAACTGATGGACGAATGACAGACAACATGGTACTGCATAAATTCCGATTAATGACCCGCTGAGCTTAAAATAAAAAGGAGTTTTTCAAGGAGGATTTGGCTCATTATTAATTTTCCCTCCCACGCCGCTTATATGATTTTAATAAAACTTCGAATGCTGTACATGTAGTTAGTGTAGATGGACAATAAGGTTTTACTTTTGCCCTTCAACCCATATTTGGGAAAATATCTTGAAAAAAATGTCCATAAAAGAGAAAGTCTGATAATTGTATTTTTTTCAACTCTGTAACAATATTACTGCTGGAATTTCCCAGCTGTGAAGGAAACATTCTAATCTTTTATTGTTCTTCTGCAAAGTAATAAATGCTCTTTGACGAGAAATTATGTAATACAGCATGACTGAAATGAGCAGATAACTGAAATGAGCAGATAACTGAAATGAGCAGATAACTGTGACTATGAACAGCTGCATAAATGAAAAAAGTAGAACGAAGAAAAATCTAAAGTTTTCACGAATTGCTGGAACTCGATTCAACTCACACATAATACCACATAAAACTCTTCGTGGAAAGTTATTTAATGCATTTTCTGTTTACAGTTTCCTAACTATTGTCCTCTGTTGTAGTAACAGATTTCTTGAAAATCCGACCTCGGAATTTATTCAGTCTGCATCGTCTGGTTCCAGTATGCCGGTTTAGACTGAAATTGTCTTTGAATTGATGACCACAGATATGGCAAGTCTTTCCTTTTCCAACATGGTGGAGGTTAACATGTTTAGAGCGGCAAGATGCGGTGGTAAACTCTTTGTTACAGAATTGACAGGTATAAATATTCCTTTTCTGTTTATGACTATAACATCTGGGCATTATTTCCTCGAATACTCTGAGAGCTCCCTGCTTCTGAAAAGAAATTAATTTTGTGCATGGGAAAAATTAAAACAAGACAAGTGTGTGTGTGTATGTGTGTGTGTATATATATATATATATATACATACATATATATATATATATATATATATATATATATATATATATATATATATATATATATATATATATATATATATATATATATATAATCAGGTCTTTGATTTTATTTTCTCGCTGGTTCACTTAAATGTTCACTTTCCCTAAATGACACTTTCCCTATATAAGTTAAATTAAAACAATTCATGTACCTCTCCAAGACTACAATATTATTTCATAATAAAAAAAAAACAAGTCACTTGTGAGATTATAATTTTTAACGTAGATTTAACAATTGTTTAGTCATGTCGCCACGATGCTGTAGTGAGTCAATTTATAGTGATGTCTAGCACTGAGGCATCATGAAACTGACAACATCATCAAGCTCTCAAAACTAAAGGTTATTTACATGTATTGCATAAGGATGACACTTTTTTCTATCAGGAGAGAGAGAGAGAGAGAGAGAGAGGGAGAGAGAGAGAGAGAGAGAGAGAGAGGGGGGGGGAGGGGCGGCGGAGATGAAAGGCCAGACAATAGAAGAATAATGACCACTGTTCAGCGAGATTTCTGTCACATGGGTGAGAAGAAAATAAGTATTTGCAAGTAAAGCTTTGTGCCACTTGTCTAGAAACTGAACTGTAATTTTTTAAAAAAAAATCTGAATTTAATGTTCTTCATTCAAATTAAACACTCAAGGCAAGTAGACAACCCTGATATTGTTTCGTCCTTCGAAGCATTTATTTGAAAATGAGACATATAAACTAAAGGTATATTTTATATATAAATTTACCAACCTGAAAATGAGTCTGTGATGCGAGGTGATTAGAGGCAAAATTCCAACCTGACTCGACTTCATCAACTGAACCTAAAGCAGAATTGGTCGCCTCATTTCTTGAAAATTTCTGCACAGAGACTGCTCCATCCTTATAAATACCCTGTACCACATCAAATGTTTTAACCATGGAACTTGCTTGTTCCATTACATTTACACCACCTCTCAGCTTCTCTGCAGATCCAGAAATTGATTTATAATTGTAAGTAGATGAGATTGAAGGAGGTTCAATTCGATTATCTACTGGAAAATTGTAATGAGAATAAGCTTTTAGTCCACGGCCACATTCTGCTTCAACTAGGTCAGTCATGCTGGAAGGAAAGGTGACTTGAGATACCAAAGCAAAATCTGGATGAGAACTTTCCATAAATGTCACCCCTGATCCAATGACATCTTTGACATATTGCCCCATTCTTCCATTATCCTCTGAGGAGTCCTTTTGTGAGGTGGTTGTGGATCCAGTATTAGTTGCATCAGTGGCAGCTACAGAACAAGGAAAGACAGTGTGTCCAATTACAACAGGATCTTCCTCTGTATGAGGGACAATAGTGGAAGTAAACTGCATGTTCATACCAATATGCCCATGAAGGTTGCTGGGAAAATTAGTACATGATTCTGCATTACTCGCTTGTCCAAATGAAGACACCGAACACGGAAATGTGGTTTGTCCACTACAGTCTAAATTCCCTGAAGAGTTTCGTAATGTCCACTGACTTGCTTCATTTTCATCTTTAACATCAATTTGAGTAACCTTTAAAGATGGTAAACTGGACTGCTCAGTTACAAACGAACTGTCTAGGATATTTTTTGAAGAAATGGTGCCTCCTTCTTGATCACTTTCAACAGTAATCACTGATCCATCTAACCTTCCACTTCTTAACATGTTATTATTAGCACTGTTCTCTGAACTCGTGCAATTCTGTGCTTTACGTGTTGATTGTACAATATTTAACTTGCACTGCCTGGAACCTCTGTGTCTGCTGAGACAATATGTGTCTTTGAACTGTCGACCACACTGATTGCAGGTATTTCCTTTTACAGCATGATGAATGTTTACATGCTTATTTCTGGAAGACCTGTTGTTGAACCCCTCCCCACAAAATTTGCAGAACAATTTTGCTACGCTCCAGTCATGACACTGTGCATGAATCTTAAATTCTTCTATATCCTTAAAGGTGAGTCCACACTCATCACAAGGAAAAGGGCCTTTCAGGCCATGAATTATGAAGAAATGTTTAGTGGATGGGGAACCAACAACATGTACAAACATCTTCATACCGTCACTGAAGTGAAGTGAAGTTTTCTTCTCCTGAAAAGATATAGGTCTTAGAGGTCATAAAATCTAAGGCAGAGTTAAAAACGCAGGCGTAACGATAAAATATAATATTTTTTTTTTATTTTAGACTGCAAAGTCCATACATTTAAATTAAAATATCAATATAAAATAAAAATATTTTAACATAGAATAAAATAGATATTTTACATACAAATATACAGACACATCCATCTAACTACATGTACCATCAGAGAAACGAATCTCGTAATTCTACTGAGATTTCTAGATACCTTTCATACCGAGAAATTGTCACCTGCCGACAGACAGTTAGTGATTTATAACCCATAGCAGGGGCGGATGAATTATTGTCTAGATTACGTTCATTCGGTTAGGAATAAAAAGTAGTTTCTAGGGAGAGACATTAATGTTCTTGTAATAGTGTTGTATATGTCAGCTGTCTGGCGAGAGAGAGAGAGAGAGAGAGAGAGAGAGAGAGAGAGAGAGAGAGAGAGAGAGAGAGAGATTAATGTACATATCATTTTATTTAGGCATTCTGAACAGACTGCTGATCTTGAGTTGTGTATAAAGTGCAGTTAAACCTGTATACATATATACTAGTACATGCATGCATGCATACATACATACATACATACATACATGCTGTTAAAAGTATTTAATCTATCTTCCTATTGCATTTTTAACATACCTTATTGGTACATGACAAATAAGTCGAGTGTACTAGATTTAAAATAATACAACGATGTCAGAATATCATGATTCGTTACAGTTTGTTGGAATATCAATGTAAAGACGTAAAAGTTCCTCAGCATGGTTTCTTATGAATTACTAACTGTTACAATACTGTGTATATTTGCTTACAAACAACATAAATATTGATCTACTGTCACATACTGTTCTGGAAGATCAAAGTCAGCATTGTTGTACTAACTGCACTGACTCAGATCTGCTAGTGCATTATGCAAGATAAAGCCACGCTTTGTTACCATATTTCCTGAGTATAATCGGCTCATACAACTACAAATAAAGCTGCAATGTTTAACAGGTGTAAACAGGTTATTTCAGTTTACTCCCTAAAAATGTTTGGTTTACAAAATCTGTAACCATGTAAAACAAACATGCATTCAAGGATGGAATTATCAAAACAAACATGCTTGCAAGGATGGAATTACCAAAACAAACATGCTTGCAAGGATGGAATTACCTGTTCCAATTATATATTTCCATATCTCTGCTTAAGATGGATGTCTATTCTGAATATTCTGTTGCTTTTTCTTTTAAAGAATGGACCAAAATTCGTTACACCACATATGGCACAACATTACGGACTGAGCTTGCTGATAAAAAGTCTTCAAACTATATCATTAACTTTTTAAAAACATGTTCATTTAAAGAACCTTTGATGAGTAACATTTTATTTTAAAGAAGCACCTATTCATATTGAAAGGCCAGTACAGCTCCTCATAGTCATTGGAGATTCGACATAGCATCCACACCGCTCCAGTGGCCTAGCGGTTAGTGCATCCGCCGCAGAAGCGGGAGGTCGTGGGTTTGATCCCCGGCCGAGTCAAACCAAAGACTTAAAAAAATGGTACTAACAGCTGCCTCGCTTGGCGCTCAGCATTAAGAGGTTAGTGTTGGGACTGGTGGGCCTGGTGTCAGGATAATGTGACTGGGTGGGATGTCATGCTACATGTCGGCAGCATGATGCCCCAGTGCTAGACATCACTATTAACTTCCTCACTGCAGACATTGTAAAGATATGACTGAAAAATTGTTAAAGCTACGTAAAAAAATCCTAATCAAACAAACAGCATCCAGGCATTGTATTGGTTGCATATATCAACATGAAACAATATTTGATTATCCTCAGGATACTTATTGAAATTGTCGGATATAGTCAACAAAGACGTGTCTTACAAACTGAATCATGATAACTGGTAAAACATGTACATCAAATGAACAAATTGAAAGTTGGCTTAGGTACAGCATGTTCATTATCAATGGCTTACATAGAAAAAGTTGTCAACTGTAAGCCTAATGTGCAGATCAGGGAAAAAAGCTGACTTTCAAGTCATTTTGATTAAGCAGTATTGGTTCAATTATTGTATACCATGTACACATTTAGAAATGTTGGTAAACACTGTAACCCTAATAATAAATGTTACATGCTGGTGGATAATGCAAGTGCCGATCACGATCTTGTTGGCTATTTTGATGATTCAAAGTGAACCACCTAGACCAGTGGCTGTATGATGGACTTACAGATCTGAGTCTACATTGTAGACAGTCATGTTCGTTTTACTACCGAAGGAAATATAGTACTGTATTACTCTAATACAACTTGTATGAACCAATGTGATACCTATATTTGACAACTTGGGGGTCAGATGCCTCTTGGAATTTAAAATTAAGGGGTCAGCTCTTTCCTAATAAGGCTCTGACATTGGAAGCTTTGATCATTTCATCCCCATTCATCCTTTGAACAAAATCTTTTTACAGCTGAAAATTTGAAGCCCATTTTTTTTATATGGTTCAGCTTTGCGTGAAGAAACTAGTAGAACCTTCAACATACTGAAGTTGTAGCTCTTTTATGTTACAAAGTCTGCAACATTAGGGATATATCATTTAATTTTGGGGGGTGGAGTATTTGTTGCCTCATTTTGTCTTTTAAATGAAACATTATGGTCCCCAAATAATCTTGAAAAAGGTTCATCTTGCTCTGATTTGTGTGTGTATGTGTGTGTGTGTGTGTGTGGGGGGGAATTAGAAGAACTAACTATATTCTTCATATTAGTTGATAAAAATTAACTACCTTTTAAGGTAAAAGAAGAAATATTATACTGGTCTGAAATAGAATCTCAAGCCACCTCCTCCCATAAAATGAAATGGTTGTTTCCTAGTTTCATTATGGCAATTCACTGTTCAGGACACATACCAAACTATTTGCACTAAGTTCTATGGACAACAAGGCATTCTATTGGGTAAGGTTACTTGACCTGAACAAGAATTTCCCATGACCTTTCCCACCCCGATGTGGATATTTGGATAGGGTGGGAAAGGTCAGAGGAAACTCAGACTATAGAATACCTGATGTCCACAGACCACAGTAAGGAGGGCAAACTATTTTGACCTGTTCTGTACTAATCCATAAATTACAGTAAAATCTATACTATGTTCAACATTATATAGCATTCACCTGGTCACAATGAACATTCTAATTTCCACAATGTCAAATTTCCTATATGAAAGTTGTGTATATAAAAGTTCCCACTATCATCAGTCATTGGTTTGGTGTTTTCTACCAAAAAAAAAATATCGATATCTACTGACTTTAAATGGTCACTGTCAATACATACTCTATACATGTACATGAAAATTCAACTTTTTGTCATGAAGAAGGCTTTGTTTAATTTACAAAATATTATGAGAATTATTCTGTAATATTTCCAATCTCACGTGTACTCCCCATACTCCAATCACAGTGTTAGTGTAACTAAAAGATGTAAATAGGTCAAATTTGACAGTGATGCAGTTTTTATCATTATGAAGAAGAAAAAAGATATCCTCGTTGGAAACAAAAATCCAAACCAGTTTAAGATGGAGATGTGATACGAGTTACATCCCTTTTCATCAGGGTCATTTACTATATTTGCAATAAATGCTTCAATTTATGTCTTACTAACAATAGCAACATCAATCTTCTTTTGGTTCCCTATTCATCACCAATCTTTCACATAAGGGGACTGTCTCTTGTTCATGGCGAGTCCAGAAACTGGTTAATGCAGTGTGAACGCTTGTTCCTTACTTTGCTTAACACAAAGCCAATTCATTGTTTCAGTTATGTGCATACTCTCAAGGGTTTGTCATGGCGTACAAAACACATCAAAACTTAAGATTTTTGGGGTAAAAATCAGTGATGGGTTTTTCTAAAGCCTTCTCAAGTTAAAAATTATCACAAGATACATTACAGAGCAAAAAGGCTGCCTCTGTTAGCTGCTTTTTATGACATGCAGATGGGCAAATCCAACCAATCAACATGTCCAACCATGCTGGGGAATATTTATTCTATTCAAGCCCACAGAAAACATCCAGCCTATTCTACATGCCCAAGCCCATGGGCATATCCAGCCTATTGTACATGTCCAAGCCCACAAGGGAATATCCAGCCTTTTCGACATGTCCAAGCCTCTGAGCATATCCAGTCTATTCTATATGTCCAAGCCCACAAGGGAATATCCAGCCTTTTCGACATGTCCAAGACTCTGGGCATATCCAGTCTATTCTACATGTCCAAGCCCACAAGGGAATATCCAGCCTTTTTGACATGTCCAAGCCCATGTGCATATCCAGACAATTCTACATGTCCAAACCCATGGGGATTTCCAGTCTACTTTACATGTCCAAGCTCATGCGGATTTCCAGTCTATTTTACATGTCCAAGCCAATGGGCATATCCAGCATATTCGACATGTCCAAGCCCACAGGGGCAAATCCAGTCCATCTAAGTGTTCAAGCCCACAGACACATCCAGTATATTCTATATGTCCAAGCACAAGCATGTGGGTGGAAGATGATTTGGTTCAGCTGTTCAGCACAAATTCATGCTAAAAGATTGAAACTGGTTTTGTTAGGCATCTGAATCTAGAAAAATGGTCAAACAGGGTAACAGATGTATAAATGAAACTTTTTTCCTAAGTTATCAAACATATATCACTTCAATATGAAGGACAGGCTGGTTTCACTGCAAATAGAAATTCAGACATTTTCAGAGATCACATTTTTTTAAACCATTCTCAAGTCACTTTATGTTCCATTACTTAAGAGCTGTAAAACACAGTCACTATTTTCATATTGGAAGACCATTACTTAAGAGCTGTAAAACACACAGTCACTATTTTCATACTGGAAGACCATTACTTAAGAGCTGTAAAACACACAGTCACTATTTTCATACTGGAAGACCATTACTTAAGAGCTGTAAAACACACAGTCACTATTTTCATACTGGAAGACCATTACTTAAGAGCTGTAAAACACAGTCACTATTTTCATATTGGAAGACCATTACTTAAGAGCTGTAAAACACACAGTCACTATTTTCATACTGGAAGACCATTACTTAAGAGCTGTAAAACACAGTCACTATTTTCATATTGGAAGACTATTACTTAAAAGCTGTAAAACACACAGTCACTATTTTCATATTGGAAGACTATTACTTAAGAGAAGTAAAACAGTCACTATGGTCATATTGGTTGACATCGGTTATTGGAAAAAAGCCTGGTGAATTAAAATTTTTAATTAAATTATTGTGAATCTAGAAAGCAGCAGTTGGTGATAGAATAAAACCTACATATGATTAAAAGTAGCTAGTATTCTTTCATGGCATCGATTTCAACAGCAAAACTTTTAAGTCCAGACTTAAATTTAAGTCTAGAATCCTATAAAAAAAAAATACATAAAAAAATATAGACCATTCAAATGTCTTAAATCTTGAAATCATTTTAAGATTTATGTAATTGCAATTAAGCCTGAACAAGCTGACAAGTTGCCAATTAAATTTTGGTCTTTTAAAGTGCATGTACAATGCATAAGAATACTTAAATAGCATCAAATACATAGTACATACAGGTCTATATTAAAATTTAGTTTTCTTAAAGCACCCCGGGATAAAACAAAGGTACAAAGAATGACCAATGAATAAACTTGATATTTTCAATTGGCAAGTTTTGGATATCTCCAAGCATCCATCAGCAGCACTGATCATTCATGCACTTCATTTGATCTACTTTTGTTTTGCATTAAAATGTGACATTTTCTTAAACTACAGGTGTAAAACACAGCTATCCTCACATGATGTACTAATATACTGAAAGTCATTCTGTCACATTTTAGTTTTTCTTTTTACATGATTTTTAAATACCGCAATATAAGATTAGACTAAAACCTTGCAGAGAACAGCTTGGTTGAATCATGTTATGAACATATGCAGCAGTCCATATTCCAATAATAAATCATCCTTCAACAAGCAGACTTATAACTATACCATGTAATAGCTTGTTACAAATATAATAAAGGGGAGAAAATAACAACAAAATCATCTTCACAGCCCTGCAGTTTATTCATTTTTTAAAATATTTTAAAGATATTTTGTAATGAACATGCACAAGAATCCTGGTGGGACTGGCTGAATATTTATTACCTACAGTACATATACGTGAAAGGATTTTATTTACTAAATCACTATCATTAGAATAATCTTACTGTTTTATTTCATTAACTGTAATTTTAGTTCCTATTCCTATAAAGACAGATTAGGGTCAATGCTATGTTATTTATCTTCAACAGAATGAAGAGGGCAAGATTAATAATATACTGAAGTGTAGGAGAAGCATAAGTCAATTACCTATCCTATATTACAGATTCAAATAGAGTGGCTAATTAAATGACCAAATAGGTTTTAACCATTACATAATCAAGTGATTGCCCAAAAGCTATCCCTACTAATTAGAATAAGCAGGTGTGAATCACTACATAATTAAGGATTGCCCAGGCCTTTTTCCTGATAATTTGGGCAAATAGGTGTGATTCATTACATAATCATCTTGCTCAGTTGATTTTATTAAGTAGGACATAGGGAAAGAGCTTGTAAGGCAAACAGAAAGAATTTACAATATAACATATACAAATTAACTCCTAAAAAGTCAACCTTTTTCATTCAATTTTCTTCATATTTTCACAAAATACTTGTGAGTTTTGTTTCAAGCACTAGAAAATTTCTCAAAAGAACTTTCACAGGTTTGAAAGAAACATAAGGAAATATGCAGCAGAGCAAAAGGATATATTATACTATTGCAGATACCTGTCTGCTATGTTTGAAGCTGTGTCTGTGTGTGTGTGTGTTGTATACAAACAAGCTTAATAACAGCACATGTATTCCAAAAATGTGCAACTGCAGCAGCACATGTTCAAATGAACCAGATGGTCAGAAGAGATGGATGGACTTCAACATAAATACCAAATTGCAAAGAAGAGTGACAGATGGGCTTCAACATAAATAACAAATACAAATAAGTGAGACAGATGGACCTAACATAAATATCAAATGCATAAACTTCAACATAAATACCCAATACAAAGAAGAAAGACAGATGCACTTCAACATAAATACCAAATACATATACAGAAATGAAAGACAGATGGACTTCAGCATAAATAGCAAATGCAAAAAAGAGACAGATGGACTTAAACATAAATACCCAATACAAAGAAGAGAGACGATGAACTTCAACATAAATACCAAATACAATTAAATAAAGCACATGGATGGACTTCATATTAAATATCAAATAGAACTCTATATCTGTAGTGCCATAATTTGACACTTTTGACAAAAATGGGCTTGACAGTAATTAAGCTGATACATTGAATATATTTAGGATTTATATGAAAACAAGTATTGGTGATTTCAGCTCTGATGCTTACTTATATAATCAAAATTAAACTATTCGTAATTCCAATGAATAATTTAAATAAATAAATAAATTAAACTAACATGAATTGGAGAACGTGAAGCTTTGTTGCTGAAGAATAAATATTTTCAAGCATCTTTCACACACCCATCTGCTAATGAATTGCTGATAGCAGACCTTACATAATGGTATCAATGACAAGTCTTTGAGGAAAATGAAAGAAAAGAAACACACACACACACACACACACACACACACACACACACACACATTTATATATATTTAAATTAATTGTTTGTCTGTTAGATTTATTTATTTTTTATTCCATTACATGCTACTGTAATATAATTTTGTTTGCCTGATTTGATACTCTTCAGAATATAGTTCATTTCTGACTGAATATTATAAATAAAATTGAAGTAAACAACTAATAAATTATACATTGTATTTTGTTTCTGACCTTGTTTTATAAATAAAATTGAAGTAAACAGCTAATAAATTATACATTGTATTTTGTTTCTGACCTTGTTTTATAAATAAAATTGAAGTAAACAGCTAATAAATTATACATTGTATTTTGTTTCACAACCAGTGACAGTTTAAGTATTAAAATTTTTTAAAATATTTTTAAAAAATTTTTCAGGGCAAGAATCATAGTCAAGGTCACAGTTGGTCGATATGAAATTTATCATGTAATAAACTTCCATTACTTTCGGACAGTTGAACTCTTGACAAACATCGAGGAATCTGTTTTTCATTGTAGTTAGTTTTATAGCTGATGTTATAAGAATTTTCTAGCAGTCGTGCTTTAACACTTGTAACATCAAGTTGTTTTATGTTGTGTCCAGTTTGGGCTTAAAATTTGTTAATTTAATTGACTGTTTACCCTTGAAATACAAAAGTGCTCTGATAATACTGGCTAAAGACATTTTCTGGAAATTAAACAGAATTATAAAACTAGAATATTATTATCTGTCATTAGTAACACTTGACACATCAGTACAACAATGAATATTACAAACATCATCACTTCAATCAGGATTTGAAATCTGATTCATATAGAACTTTTCACTGATAGAACTTGTGTTTTTTTTTTAATTCTTTGATTATTTTTGGATTTAATTTGCTATACTGTAATTTCCTTGTCTTATTTATCACTTAGTGATTTAAGAAAATATATTATTTTATTTTAAAAAGCATGTTGTCTTCACTCTTTCTGTTATTTATTTCAAGAGCATAGACTTGAGACAATGCACATACAGACACAAGCGATAAAATATTCCTACATGTACTTGTACTAAAAATTGCTTATTGAGCAATGACTACATAACACATTTATACAAACAGTATTGTTGCACAAAAATGCAACTAATATGACTAAATATAACTAATATGACTAAATTGACCCTGAATGACATATACTATTACTATAGTTAGTGCATATCAAAAGAATGAGAAGCAAAATTTAATCAGTCTTAAAGCTTATACAAGATTACTCTAACTTTGTACAGATTTGTTGGTGTCTGTACAGAGATGCTCTGTACGAGAAGATTTTTCCACATTTAGGACACTGAAACTTTCGAGATTGAACATGTTTCCCTCTAAAATGTTCTCGCAAGTAACGCCTTTCCTTGAAATTCTCTCCACAAACATTGCACGTAATGCTAGCAGATCGTGGAACTTGACAGATTTTAGAATGTTCAACTAAATGAAGAAATTGTTTGTGACATTTTGGGCATTCAACTTTCCCTCTGTGCACTTCTTCATGTGCAAGTAAAAGCCTCTTTGTTTGAAAAGCTCTGCTACATGTTTTACACTTATGTGTTTCGGTGTGAAGCCTCATGTGGTTATGCAGACCTCCCCTTTGCCTGTATTTCTTCCCACAAATTGCACAGATGAAGAAGAGCAAAGCATGAAAAGCATGTACATTTTCATGCTCTTTCAAAGAGGACCTCTCATAAAATGAAGCTCCACAGTCACTACATGAGTAGGGCTTCCTCCCACTGTGTCTCTTCAGGTGTTTTTGTAAGCCTGACACAGTCATAAACATCTTTGCACAGGTATCACACTGATAGTTTGCTTCCTGCACCATCGTCTTCTGTAAATAATATTAATAATAGTACTGGTAACAACCATCGTCTTCTGTAAATAATATTAATAATAGTACTGGTAACAACCATCGTCTTCTGTAAATAATATTAATAATTGTACTGGTAACAACCATCGTCTTCTGTAAGTAATATTAATAATTGTACTGGTAACAACCATCGTCTTCTGTAAGTAATATTAATAATTGTACTGGTAACAACCATTGTCTTCTGTAAGTAATATTAATAATTGTACTGGTAACAACCATTGTCTTCTGTAAGTAATATTAATAATTGTACTGGTAACAACCATCGTCTTCTGTAAGTAATATTAATAATTGTACTGGTAACAACCATTGTCTTCTGTAAGTAATATTAATAATTGTACTGGTAACAACCATTGTCTTCTGTAAGTAATATTAATAATTGTACTGGTAACAACCATCGTCTTCTGTAAGTAATATTAATAATTGTACTGGTAACAACCATCGTCTTCTGTAAGTAATATTAATAATTGTACTGGTAACAACCATCGTCTTCTGTAAGTAATATTAATAATTGTACTGGTAACAACCATCGTCTTCTGTAAGTAATATTAATAATTGTACTGGTAACAACCATCGTCTTCTGTAAGTAATATTAATAATTGTACTGGTAACAACCATCGTCTTCTGTAAGTAATATTAATAATTGTACTGGTAACAACCATCGTCTTCTGTAAGTAATATTAATAATTGTACTGGTAACAACCATCGTCTTCTGTAAGTAATATTAATAATTGTACTGGTAACAACCATCGTCTTCTGTAAGTAATATTAATAATTGTACTGGTAACAACCATCGTCTTCTGTAAGTAATATTAATAATTGTACTGGTAACAATGTATATAAACTAAATATGGTTTTGTATTTTATTCTTTTCAGTTATGTAATTTTTTTGATAATTCAACAATTAATACAAATTACATTCAGTAATAGCAGGTCATTGTCATGGACCAAATCTGTATGTCTCTCACTGGATGACATTTTTACAGTGTTTGAATTGCAGACTGATGTCCATTTTATTTATTTACCATTATTTCACTTTTCATAAATGTTACTGATGTTTTTTTTTTGGCATAGGAGTGATCATTGTGAAAATAGCAAAATCAAACAAATTTAGTGAATTTGGATTCCTGGGCTATTATGGCGATATAACTTATGTTCATAATAATGAAATCCAGCAAAGACCATTAAGGCAGTGATGTAAAATTACTGGGAAGATATATAGAAAGCAATCAAATTTCACTGCCCTAACTTGAAGGACATTAGACAAATAGTGCAGAAAAGGAGTTTAAAAAAACTGAATGGTAAGTGACCTTGACTTTGCAAATAAACTTTGATAGTCACATGAGATGTCAAATAATTGATTAAAGTAAGTGTACTATTGTTTATCCCTACACCTCAAATGGTTTCTATCATGTACATGTAAAATAACAAGAGTTCTTCAAGATAAGAATATTTCTTCTCTATAATTAATGAGTGCTGAAACCATCTCTGACATTCTTGAGTAATAAGAGTTTTAAAAATTAGCTGCTCTAGCAGCCAAATAGCTGTAAGATTAGCACCATTTTCATTTAGAATGAAACCAGACACCATTTTAACACTTTGGGTTGAAACCTCATGTTGATATGACCATACATTCAGGAAAATTAGCAACAAGAATTTCAATATGCTCCAAGTGACAGCCATATTTGAGGTCAGAACTGCAAAAGTTATATTATTGATTAACTAGATATACCGGTAATAATTTTACTTCTGATGAAATCTCCATTGTCAATATGATTTCCCATTTATCTGGAGTATCAATGCCGTGATTTTTTAAGATGGCTGCCATGCTGCCCTGACACAGGATGTCAGATTGGCAAAATTTTCATTTAGTACCAACTAAACATCATAAGAAGTCTTTCCATTGTTGGGAAACCCAATGTTTATATGACTTTCCATGCAGGAGAAGTAGTGACAAGATTTTCAAGATGGCTACTGTGACAGCCATAATAGATATCAATTTGTCAATGTTTTATTTAAAAGCAGCATACTCTTGGTCATAAACTATGCAAAAGAAAAAAGTGCAACCAACAAGTTTAGTAAAATTCAACAAACAATTCATTTCAACAAATATAAAGTGAGAATTCAAAATACATTTTGTGAATAAATTCCACATAATCCTAAAGGTCCTATCATAAGTCCAAAAGTATAGAATATTACAAAAAAGAAATTTGAATAGTCTTGAATGTCTTAATTTACCAACAGTATAATCCAGAATGTGTTCGAATTCACAGAAGTCCCCAAAAACATGTCCATCCAGTCAGTAATTCCAATTCCAATAAATAACTATTCTTCTAGAATTATGGTATATCTGAACACAGCTAAAACTCAGATCACAAATTCCCAAAGAATGATATAAAACAGAAATTAATAATTATTTACCAAACCTCTATACATGTATATACCAATACCCACATGTATATACTAATACCCACATGTATATACCAATACCCACCTGACTTATGATGTAATAGATTTCCAAGGAAAATCCCAGTTAATTGACAAAACTCAAGAGTTTAGCAAATATCTTGTTTACTACATAGAATCATGACAAACATCAGGTATGCAAAGTCTCCACAACCCTCAATCACAGACAAAAATTAGGCACACAATATAGATAACAATTGAATAGTGCATTATATTGATAGGATCATCAAGTAGTTAAGTGATACGTTTTTCAAGATGGGCACTGTGGCAGCCCTATTGTGTGTCAGAGGACAACCAATTTAAATTAAGACCATTCAGACATCATAAGAAGGTTTTTGGTGAATAATCATTGTCCATATAACTTTCGGTTAAGGAGAAAAAGTGATATGATTTTCAAGATGGATGCCAAGACAACCATTTTTCATTTAGGACAAACTAGACATCGTAAGATGTCTTTTAGTAAAACTCTGTGTTGCCATGGCCACCCACTCTGGAGAAATGGCAACAAGATTATCAAGACGGCCATTGTGGTGGTCATATTGGATGTAGAAGAAGGACCATTTTCATTCTGGACACTACAGATCTTGGTGTGCGTACAGTTCATAGATCATAATCCAGTGTCTCACCAATTGTACGCTGATGACACCCAAATATACAAGTCTAGCCACCCAACTGAAGTTGATGCTACCATCCAAGGAGTAGAGAGGTACATTTCTGATCTGAAATCATGGATGACATGTAACAAGCTGCAGATGAATGATGATAAAACCGAAGCCATTCTGATCACAACACAAAGACTTTCTCATTCACATCATTTACCTCAGACAATAAATATCAGCAATACCAACATTAAATTCACACAGTCAATATGAAACCTAGGTGTTACTCTGGACAGTACTCTCACACTGCACCAACATGTCATGAACAAGGCTGCATATCTTGAGCTGAGATGCATCAGCTCCATTCACAAATACATGTATGTTTCAGTTGATGTAACTAAACACTTGTGTGTTCATTAGTACTTTCCAGACTGGACTAATGTAACTCAATTCTGTCTGGTTCATCTCAATATCTACTCCAGAAACTTCAAAACACAGCTGCTTGGATCATCCTTAGTGTACCATGATCAGAGCACACCTCACCACTGCTCTGTACCCTACACTGCCTATCCATTCGATCCAAAATCAAACACAAAATTTGTTCTCTGTGCTATGTTTCACTGATGGACTCCAGTCCAACATACCTATCTGGCCTTACCCATGTGTACACACCAGCAAGATAAATACGCTCCTCTTCTGACAATCGTATACTCTTTATTCCCACAATGAAAATGAAGTCATACGGACAATGTTCTTTTGCATACCAAGGTCCAGCAACGTGGAACGAATTTCCCATCAAAATTAGACACAAAGACACAGTGATCACTTTCAATAGTGCTCTTAAAACTCACCCTTTTCAACTGCAGGAACAAACTCAAAGACCTAATAATATTTTCATTATTTTTCGTTTTCCAATTTCATGGTGTTTGTTTTTGTTTTTTGTAGTCATATCATTTAGATGTGTAATGCGCTTACAGCTTCTAAAGATTAGGTGGTATACAACGTACTCATTATTATTATTATTATTATTATTATATTCAGTTTTTAATGTTGTATCGTGAAATGATGCCTTTACTACTTCACAGACTTGAAACGTTCAGAACTTGTTGTGACAAGATGCTATCAAGTTTAATTAGTAGCATGTATCTATAGATTTTAATTCCACACCTGTTTTTATGACCAGTTTGGTTTCATTGTAGCTCTCTGTAGCTGTCTGTATGTTTGTCTTTATGAATGTCTGTGCTCATGGTGGATCCATGAAAGGTAGGTGTGGCCAATACAAGTGTGTCAACACAATTTGGGTTGAGAACTGTGTGCCGTCTGTACATATGTGTGTGTGGGATTAACAGGCTGTCTGACCATCTGTGCTTCTATTTGGATAAGGATGATGATGTAACTATCAAGGCCATACAAAGACAAAGCTGCTAATTTGTAAACTTGTGGGCATTATGGATCCATGAAGGGTGTGAGCAGCCAATAAAAGTGTGGGCAAACCCAAGAATTGTCAGTGGACACATTTGCAAGTTTTTACAAATCTTTATGAATTATATGGCTGTACAAATGACCGAGTCATATGTTTGTTCCAATTGATTGTTGTCTCAATTGAGTACAATTAGGGTCATTTTGATTACGTGAGATTATTTGAATATTATTTTGATGACAGAAGATTATTTGAATCTTTTTTTTTGATTACATTAGATTACATGGATTTGAATCTTATTTTGATTACAGAAGATTATTTGAATCTTATTTTGATTACAGAAGATTATTTGAATCTTATTTTGATTACATAAGATTATTTGAATCTTATTTTGATTACAGAAGATTATTTGAATCTTATTTTGATTACAGAAGATTATTTGAATCTAATTTTAATTACAGAAGATTATTTGAATCTTATTTTGATTACAGAAGATTATTTGAATCTTATTTTGATTACAGAAGATTATTTGAATCTTATTTTGATTACAGATTTTGATTACAGAAGATTATTTGAATCTTATTTTGATTACAGAAGATTATTTGAATCTTATTTTGATTACATGAGATTATTTGAACCTTATTTTGATTACATAAGATTATTTGAATCTTATTTTGATTACATAAGATTATTTGAATCTTATTTTGATTACATAAGATTATTTGAATCTTATTTTAATTACAGAAGATTATTTGAATCTTATTTTGATTATATGAGATTATTTGAATCTTATTTTGATTACATAAGATTATTTGAATCTTATTTTAATTAGAGAAGATTATTTGAATCTTATTTTGATTACATAAGATTATTTGAATCTTATTTTGATTACAGAAGATTATTTGAATCTTATTTTGATTACAGAAGATTATTTGAATCTTATTTTAACTACAGAAGATTATTTGAATCTTATTTTGATTACAGAAGATTATTTGAATCTTATTTTGATTACAGAAGATTATTTGAATCTTATTTTGATTACAGAAGATTATTTGAATCTTATTTTAATTACAGATTTTGATTACAGAAGATTATTTGAATCTTATTTTTAATTGTATAAGATTATTTGAATCTTATTTTGATTACAGAAGATTATTTGAATCTTATTTTGATTACAGAAGATTATTTGAATCTTATTTTGATTACATAAGATTATTTGAATCTTATTTTGATTCCATGAGATTATTTGAATCTTATTTTGATTACATAAGATTATTTGAATCTTATTTTGATTACAGAAGATTATTTGAATCTTATTTTGATTACAGAAGATTATTTGAATCTTATTTTGATTACAGAAGATTATTTGAATCTTATTTTGATTACAGAAGATTATTTGAATCTTATTTTAATTACAGAAGATTATTTGAATCTTATTTTGATTACAGAAGATTATTTGAATCTTATTTTGATTACAGAAGATTATTTGAATCTTATTTTGATTACAGATTTTGATTACAGAAGATTATTTGAATCTTATTTTGATTACAGAAGATTATTTGAATCTTATTTTGATTACATGAGATTATTTGAACCTTATTTTGATTACATAAGATTATTTGAATCTTATTTTGATTACATAAGATTATTTGAATCTAATTTTGATTGCATAAGATTATTTGAATCTTATTTTAATTACAGAAGATTATTTGAATCTTATTTTGATTACATGAGATTATTTGAATCTTATTTTGATTACATAAGATTATTTGAATCTTATTTTAATTACAGAAGATTATTTGAATCTTATTCTGATTACATAAGATTATTTGAATCTTATTTTGATTACAGAAGATTATTTGAATCTTATTTTGATTACAGAAGATTATTTGAATCTTATTTTAATTACAGAAGATTATTTGAATCTTATTTTGATTACAGAAGATTATTTGAATCTTATTTTGATTACAGAAGATTATTTGAATCTTATTTTGATTACAGATTTTGATTACAGAAGATTATTTGAATCTTATTTTGATTACAGAAGATTATTTGAATCTTATTTTGATTACATGAGATTATTTGAACCTTATTTTGATTACATAAGATTATTTGAATCTTATTTTGATTACATAAGATTATTTGAATCTTATTTTGATTACAGAAGATTATTTGAATCTTATTTTGATTACATAAGATTATTTGAATCTTATTTTGATTACATAAGATTATTTGAATCTTATTTTAATTACAGAAGATTATTTGAATCTTATTTTGATTATATGAGATTATTTGAATCTTATTTTGATTACATAAGATTATTTGAATCTTATTTTAACTACAGAAGATTATTTGAATCTTATTTTGATTACAGAAGATTATTTGAATCTTATTTTTAATTGCATAAGATTATTTGAATCTTATTTTGATTACAGAAGATTATTTGAATCTTATTTTGATTACAGAAGATTATTTGAATCTTATTTTGATTACATAAGATTATTTGAATCTTATTTTGATTCCATGAGATTATTTGAATCTTATTTTGATTACATAAGATTATTTGAATCTTATTTTGATTACAGAAGATTATTTGAATCTTATTTTAATTACATAAGATTATTTGAATCTTATTTTGATTACAGAAGATTATTTGAATCTTATTTTGATTACAGAAGATTATTTGAATCTTATTTTGATTACAGAAGATTATTTGAATCTTATTTTGATTACAGAAGATTATTTGAATCTTATTTTGATTACAGAAGATTATTTGAATCTTATTTTGATTACATAAGATTATTTGAATCTTATTTTGATTACAGAAGATTATTTGAATCTTATTTTGATTACAGAAGATTATTTGAATCTAATTTTCATTACAGAAGATTATTTGAATCTTATTTTGATTACTGAAGATTATTTGAATCTTATTTTGATTACAGAAGATTATTTGAATCTTATTTTGATTACAGATTTTGATTACAGAAGATTATTTGAATCTTATTTTGATTACAGAAGATTATTTGAATCTTATTTTGATTACATGAGATTATTTGAACCTTATTTTGATTACATAAGATTATTTGAATCTTATTTTGATTACATAAGATTATTTGAATCTTATTTTGATTACATAAGATTATTTGAATCTTATTTTAATTACAGAAGATTATTTGAATCTTATTTTGATTATATGAGATTATTTGAATCTTATTTTGATTACATAAGATTATTTGAATCTTATTTTAATTACAGAAGATTATTTGAATCTTATTTTGATTACATAAGATTATTTGAATCTTATTTTGATTACAGAAGATTATTTTAATCTTATTTTGATTACAGAAGATTATTTGAATCTTATTTTAACTACAGAAGATTATTTGAATCTTATTTTGATTACAGAAGATTATTTGAATCTTATTTTGATTACAGAAGATTATTTGAATCTTATTTTGATTACAGAAGATTATTTGAATCTTATTTTAATTACAGATTTTGATTACAGAAGTTTATTTGAATCTTATTTTTAATTGTATAAGATTATTTGAATCTTATTTTGATTACAGAAGATTATTTGAATCTTATTTTGATTACAGAAGATTATTTGAATTTTATTTTGATTACATAAGATTATTTGAATCTTATTTTGATTACATAAGATTATTTGAATCTTATTTTGATTACAGAAGATTATTTGAATCTTATTTTGATTACAGAAGATTATTTGAATCTTATTTTGATTACAGAAGATTATTTGAATCTTATTTTGATTACAGAAGATTATTTGAATCTTATTTTAATTACAGAAGATTATTTGAATCTTATTTTGATTACAGAAGATTATTTGAATCTTATTTTGATTACAGAAGATTATTTGAATCTTATTTTGATTACAGATTTTGATTACAGAAGATTATTTGAATCTTATTTTGATTACAGAAGATTATTTGAATCTTATTTTGATTACATGAGATTATTTGAACCTTATTTTGATTACATAAGATTATTTGAATCTTATTTTGATTACATAAGATTATTTGAATCTTATTTTGATTGCATAAGATTATTTGAATCTTATTTTAATTACAGAAGATTATTTGAATCTTATTTTGATTACATGAGATTATTTGAATCTTATTTTGATTACATAAGATTATTTGAATCTTATTTTAATTACAGAAGATTATTTGAATCTTATTCTGATTACATAAGATTATTTTAATCTTATTTTGATTACAGAAGATTATTTGAATCTTATTTTGATTACAGAAGATTATTTGAATCTTATTTTAATTACAGAAGATTATTTGAATCTTATTTTGATTACAGAAGATTATTTGAATCTTATTTTGATTACAGAAGATTATTTGAATCTTATTTTGATTACAGATTTTGATTACAGAAGATTATTTGAATCTTATTTTGATTACAGAAGATTATTTGAATCTTATTTTGATTACATGAGATTATTTGAACCTTATTTTGATTACATAAGATTATTTGAATCTTATTTTGATTACATAAGATTATTTGAATCTTATTTTGATTACAGAAGATTATTTGAATCTTATTTTGATTACATAAGATTATTTGAATCTTATTTTAACTACAGAAGATTATTTGAATCTTATTTTGATTACAGAAGATTATTTGAATCTTATTTTTAATTGCATAAGATTATTTGAATCTTATTTTGATTACAGAAGATTATTTGAATCTTATTTTGATTACAGAAGATTATTTGAATCTTATTTTGATTACATAAGATTATTTGAATCTTATTTTGATTCCATGAGATTATTTGAATCTTATTTTGATTACATAAGATTATTTGAATCTTATTTTGATTACAGAAGATTATTTGAATCTTATTTTAATTACATAAAATTATTTGAATCTTATTTTGATTACAGAAGATTATTTGAATCTTATTTTGATTACAGAAGATTATTTGAATCTTATTTTGATTACAGAAGATTATTTGAATCTTATTTTGATTACAGAAGATTATTTGAATCTTATTTTGATTACAGAAGATTATTTGAATCTTATTTTTAATTGCATAAGATTATTTGAATCTTATTTTGATAAAAGAAGATTATTTGAATCTTATTTTGATTACAGAAGATTATTTGAATCTTATTTTGATTACATAAGATTATTTGAATCTTATTTTGATTCCATGAGATTATTTGAATCTTATTTTGATTACATAAGATTATTTGAATCTTATTTTGATTACAGAAGATTATTTGAATCTTATTTTAATTACATAAGATTATTTGAATCTTATTTTGATTACAGAAGATTATTTGAATCTTATTTTGATTACAGAAGATTATTTGAATCTTATTTTGATTACAGAAGATTATTTGAATCTTATTTTGATTACAGAAGATTATTTGAATCTTATTTTGATTACAGAAGATTATTTGAATCTTATTTTAATTACAGAAGATTATTTGAATCTTATTTTGATTACAGAAGATTATTTGAATCTTATTTTGATTACAGAAGATTATTTGAATTTTATTTTGATTACAGATTTTGATTACAGAAGATTATTTGAATCTTATTTTGATTACAGAAGATTATTTGAATCTTATTTTGATTACATGAGATTATTTGAACCTTATTTTGATTACATAAGATTATTTGAATATTATTTTGATTACATAAGATTATTTGAATCTTATTTTGATTGCATAAGATTATTTGAATCTTATTTTAATTACAGAAGATTATTTGAATCTTATTTTGATTACATGAGATTATTTGAATCTTATTTTGATTACATAAGATTATTTGAATCTTATTTTAATTACAGAAGATTATTTGAATCTTATTTTGATTACATAAGATTATTTGAATCTTATTTTGATTACAGAAGATTATTTGAATCTTATTTTAATTACAGAAGATTATTTGAATCTTATTTTGATTACAGAAGATTATTTGAATCTTATTTTGATTACAGAAGATTATTTGAATCTTATTTTGATTACAGATTTTGATTACAGAAGATTATTTGAATCTTATTTTGATTACAGAAGATTATTTGAATCTTATTTTGATTACATGAGATTATTTGAACCTTATTTTGATTACATAAGATTATTTGAACCTTATTTTGATTACAGAAGATTATTTGAATCTTATTTTGATTACAGAAGATTATTTGAATCTTATTTTGATTACATTAGATTATTTGAACCTTATTTTGATTACATAAGATTATTTGAATCTTATTTTGATTACATAAGATTATTTGAATCTTATTTTAATTACAGAAGATTATTTGAATCTTATTTTGATTACATAAGATTATTTGAATCTTATTTTGATTACATAAGATTATTTGAATCTTATTTTGATTACAGAAGATTATTTGAATCTTATTTTGATTACAGAAGATTATTTGAATCTTATTTTGATTACAGAAGATTATTTGAATCTTATTTTGATTACAGAAGATTATTTGAATCTTATTTTGATTACAGAAGATTATTTGAATCTTATTTTTAATTGCATAAGATTATTTGAATCTTATTTTTAATTGCATAAGATTATTTGAATCTTATTTTGATTACAGAAGATTATTTGAATCTTATTTTGATTACATAAGATTATTTGAATCTTATTTTGATTCCATGAGATTATTTGAATCTTATTTTGATTACATAAGATTATTTGAATCTTATTTTGATTACAGAAGATTATTTGAATCTTATTTTAATTACATAAGATTATTTGAATCTTATTTTGATTACAGAAGATTATTTGAATCTTATTTTGATTACAGAAGATTATTTGAATCTTATTTTGATTACAGAAGATTATTTGAATCTTATTTTGATTACAGAAGATTATTTGAATCTTATTTTGATTACAGAAGATTATTTGAATCTTATTTTAATTACAGAAGATTATTTGAATCTTATTTTGATTACAGAAGATTATTTGAATCTTATTTTGATTACAGAAGATTATTTGAATTTTATTTTGATTACAGATTTTGATTACAGAAGATTATTTGAATCTTATTTTGATTACAGAAGATTATTTGAATCTTATTTTGATTACATGAGATTATTTGAACCTTATTTTGATTACATAAGATTATTTGAATATTATTTTGATTACATAAGATTATTTGAATCTTATTTTGATTGCATAAGATTATTTGAATCTTATTTTAATTACAGAAGATTATTTGAATCTTATTTTGATTACATGAGATTATTTGAATCTTATTTTGATTACATAAGATTATTTGAATCTTATTTTAATTACAGAAGATTGTTTGAATCTTATTTTGATTACATAAGATTATTTGAATCTTATTTTGATTACAGAAGATTATTTGAATCTTATTTTAATTACAGAAGATTATTTGAATCTTATTTTGATTACAGAAGATTATTTGAATCTTATTTTGATTACAGAAGATTATTTGAATCTTATTTTGATTACAGATTTTGATTACAGAAGATTATTTGAATCTTATTTTGATTACAGAAGATTATTTGAATCTTATTTTGATTACATGAGATTATTTGAACCTTATTTTGATTACATAAGATTATTTGAACCTTATTTTGATTACAGAAGATTATTTGAATCTTATTTTGATTACAGAAGATTATTTGAATCTTATTTTGATTACATTAGATTATTTGAACCTTATTTTGATTACATAAGATTATTTGAATCTTATTTTGATTACATAAGATTATTTGAATCTTATTTTAATTACAGAAGATTATTTGAATCTTATTTTGATTACATAAGATTATTTGAATCTTATTTTGATTACATAAGATTATTTGAATCTTATTTTGATTACAGAAGATTATTTGAATCTTATTTTGATTACAGAAGATTATTTGAATCTTATTTTGATTACAGAAGATTATTTGAATCTTATTTTAATTACAGATTTTGATTACAGAAGATTATTTGAATCTTATTTTTAATTGCATAAGATTATTTGAATCTTATTTTGATTACATAAGATTATTTGAATCTTATTTTGATTACATAAGGTTATTTGAATCTTATTTTTAATTGCATAAGATTATTTGAATCTTATTTTGATTACATAAGATTATTTGAATCTTATTTTGATTACATAAGATTATTTGAATCTTATTTTGATTACATGAGATTATTTGAATCTTATTTTGATTACATAAGATTATTTGAATCTTATTTTGATTACAGAAGATTATTTGAATCTTATTTTAATTACATAAGATTATTTGAATCTTATTTTGATTACAGAAGATTATTTGAATCTTATTTTGATTACAGAAGATTATTTGAATCTTATTTTGATTACAGAAGATTATTTGAATCTTATTTTGATTACAGAAGATTATTTGAATCTTATTTTGATTACAGAAGATTATTTGAATCTTATTTTTAATTGCATAAGATTATTTGAATCTTATATTAATTACAGAAGATTATTTGAATCTTATTTTGATTACAGAAGATTATTTGAACCTTATTTTAATTACATAAGATTATTTGAATCTTATTTTGATTACATGAGATTATATGAATCTTATTTTGATTACATAAGGTTAATTGAATCTTATTTTGATTACATAAGATTATTTGAATCTTATTTTGATTACATAAGGTTATTTGAATCTTATTTTGATTACATAAGTTTATTTGAATCTTATTTTGATTACATAAGATTATTTGAATCTTATTTTGATTACAGAAGATTATTTGAATCTTATTTTGATTACATAAGATTATTTGAATCTTATTTTGATTACAGAAGATTATTTGAATCTTGTTTTCATTACAGATTTTGATTACAGAAGATTATTTGAATCTTATTTTTAATTGCATAAGATTATTTGAATCTTATTTTGATTACATAAGATTATTTGAATCTTATTTTGATTACATAAGGTTATTTGAATCTTATTTTGATTACATAAGATTATTTGAATCTTATTTTGATTACATAAGATTATTTGAATCTTATTTTGATTACATAAGATTATTTGAATCTTATTTTGATTACATAAGGTTATTTGAATCTTATTTTGATTACAGAAGATTATTTGAATCTTATTTTAATTACATAAGATTATTTGAATCTTATTTTGATTACAGAAGATTATTTGAATCTTATTTTAATTACATAAGATTATTTGAATCTTATTTTGATTACAGAAGATTATTTGAATCTTATTTTGATTACAGAAGATTATTTGAATCTTATTTTGATTACAGAAGATTATTTGAATCTTATTTTGATTACATTAGATTATTTGAATCTTATTTTGATTACAGAAGATTATTTGAATCTTATTTTGATTACAGAAGATTATTTGAATCTTATTTTGATTACAGAAGATTATTTGAATCTTATTTTAATTACAGAAGATTATTTGAATCTTATTTTGATTACAGAAGATTATTTGAATCTTATTTTGATTACAGAAGATTATTTGAATTTTATTTTGATTACAGATTTTGATTACAGAAGATTATTTGAATCTTATTTTGATTACAGAAGATTATTTGAATCTTATTTTGATTACATAACATTATTTGAATCTTATTTTGATTGCATAAGATTATTTGAATCTTATTTTAATTACAGAAGATTATTTGAATCTTATTTTGATTACATGAGATTATTTGAATCTTATTTTGATTACATAAGATTATTTGAATCTTATTTTAATTACAGAAGATTATTTGAATCTTATTTTGATTACATAAGATTATTTGAATCTTATTTTGATTACAGAAGATTATTTGAATCTTATTTTGATTACAGAAGATTATTTGAATCTTATTTTAATTACAGAAGATTATTTGAATCTTATTTTGATTACAGAAGATTATTTGAATCTTATTTTGATTACAGAAGATTATTTGAATCTTATTTTGATTACAGATTTTGATTACAGAAGATTATTTGAATCTTATTTTGATTACAGAAGATTATTTGAATCTTATTTTGATTACATGAGATTATTTGAACCTTATTTTGATTACATAAGATTATTTGAATCTTATTTTGATTACAGAAGATTATTTGAATCTTATTTTGATTACAGAAGATTATTTGAATCTTATTTTGATTACATTAGATTATTTGAACCTTATTTTGATTACATAAGATTATTTGAATCTTATTTTGATTACATAAGATTATTTGAATCTTATTTTAATTACAGAAGATTATTTGAATCTTATTTTGATTACATAAGATTATTTGAATCTTACTTTGATTACATAAGATTATTTGAATCTTATTTTGATTACATAAGATTATTTGAATCTTATTTTGATTACAGAAGATTATTTGAATCTTATTTTGATTACAGAAGATTATTTGAATCTTATTTTAATTACAGATTTTGATTACAGAAGATTATTTGAATCTTATTTTTAATTGCATAAGATTATTTGAATCTTATTTTGATTACATAAGATTATTTGAATCTTATTTTGATTACATAAGGTTATTTGAATCTTATTTTTAATTGCATAAGATTATTTGAATCTTATTTTGATTACATAAGATTATTTGAATCTTATTTTGATTACATAAGATTATTTGAATCTTATTTTGATTACATGAGATTATTTGAATCTTATTTTGATTACATAAGATTATTTGAATCTTATTTTGATTACAGAAGATTATTTGAATCTTATTTTAATTACATAAGATTATTTGAATCTTATTTTGATTACAGAAGATTATTTGAATCTTATTTTGATTACAGAAGATTATTTGAATCTTATTTTGATTACAGAAGATTATTTGAATCTTATTTTGATTACAGAAGATTATTTGAATCTTATTTTTATTACAGAAGATTATTTGAATCTTATTTTTAATTGCATAAGATTATTTGAATCTTATATTAATTACAGAAGATTATTTGAATCTTATTTTGATTACAGAAGATTATTTGAACCTTATTTTAATTACATAAGATTATTTGAATCTTATTTTGATTACATGAGATTATATGAATCTTATTTTGATTACATAAGGTTAATTGAATCTTATTTTGATTACATAAGATTATTTGAATCTTATTTTGATTACATAAGATTATTTGAATCTTATTTTGATTACAGAAGATTATTTGAATCTTATTTTCATTACAGATTTTGATTACAGAAGATTATTTGAATCTTATTTTTAATTGCATAAGATTATTTGAATCTTATTTTGATTACATAAGATTATTTGAATCTTATTTTGATTACATAAGATTATTTGAATCTTATTTTGATTACAGAAGATTATTTGAATCTTATTTTCATTACAGATTTTGATTACAGAAGATTATTTGAATCTTATTTTTAATTGCATAAGATTATTTGAATCTTATTTTGATTACATAAGATTATTTGAATCTTATTTTGATTACATAAGGTTATTTGAATCTTATTTTGATTACATAAGATTATTTGAATCTTATTTTGATTACATAAGATTATTTGAATCTTATTTTGATTACATAAGGTTATTTGAATCTTATTTTGATTACATAAGATTATTTGAATCTTATTTTGATTACATAAGATTATTTGAATCTTATTTTGATTACATAAGATTATTTGAATCTTATTTTGATTACATAAGGTTATTTGAATCTTATTTTGATTACAGAAGATTATTTGAATCTTATTTTGATTACAGAAGATTATTTGAATCTTATTTTAATTACATAAGATTATTTGAATCTTATTTTGATTACAGAAGATTATTTGAATCTTATTTTGATTACAGAAGATTATTTGAATCTTATTTTGATTACATAAGATTATTTGAATCTTATTTTGATTACATAAGATAATTTGAATCTTATTTTGATTACATAAGATTATTTGAATCTTATTTTGATTACATAAGGTTATTTGAATCTTATTTTGATTACAGAAGATTATTTGAATCTTAATTTGATTACATTAGATTATTTAAATCTTATTTTGATTACAGAAGATTATTTGAATCTTATTTTGATTACAGAAGATTATTTGAATCTTATTTTAATTACATAAGATTATTTGAATCTTATTTTGATTACATAAGGTTATTTGAATCTTATTTTGATTACATAAGATTATTTGAATCTTATTTTGATTACATAAGGTTATTTGAATCTTATTTTGATTACAGAAGATTATTTTAATCTTATTTTGATTACAGAAAATTATTTGAATCTTATTTTGATTACATAAGATTATTTGAATCTTATTTTGATTACAGAAGATTATTTGAATCTTATTTTGATTACATAAGATTATTTCAATCTTATTTTGATTACATAAGATTATTTGAATCTTATTTTGATTACATAAGATTATTTGAATCTTATTTTGATTACAGAAGATTATTTGAATCTTATTTTGATTACAGAAGATTATTTGAATCTTATTTTGATTACAGAAGATTATTTGAATCTTATTTTAATTACAGATTTTGATTACAGAAGATTATTTGAATCTTATTTTAATTACAGAAGATTATTTGAATCTTATTTTGATTACAGAAGATTATTTGAATCTTATTTTGATTACAGAAGATTATTTGAATCTTATTTTGATTACAGATTTTGATTACAGAAGATTATTTGAATCTTATTTTGATTACAGAAGATTATTTGAATCTTATTTTGATTACATGAGATTATTTGAACCTTATTTTGATTACATAAGATTATTTGAATCTTATTTTGATTACATAAGATTATTTGAATCTTATTTTGATTGCATAAGATTATTTGAATCTTATTTTAATTACAGAAGATTATTTGAATCTTATTTTGATTACATGAGATTATTTGAATCTTATTTTGATTACAGAAGATTATTTGAATCTTATTTTAATTACAGATTTTGATTACAGAAGATTATTTGAATCTTATTTTAATTACAGAAGATTATTTGAATCTTATTTTGATTACAGAAGATTATTTGAATCTTATTTTGATTACAGAAGATTATTTGAATCTTATTTTGATTACAGATTTTGATTACAGAAGATTATTTGAATCTTATTTTGATTACAGAAGATTATTTGAATCTTATTTTGATTACATGAGATTATTTGAACCTTATTTTGATTACATAAGATTATTTGAATCTTATTTTGATTACATAAGATTATTTGAATCTTATTTTGATTGCATAAGATTATTTGAATCTTATTTTAATTACAGAAGATTATTTGAATCTTATTTTGATTACATGAGATTATTTGAATCTTATTTTGATTACATAAGATTATTTGAATCTTATTTTAATTACAGAAGATTATTTGAATCTTATTTTGATTACATAAGATTATTTGAATCTTATTTTGATTACAGAAGATTATTTGAATCTTATTTTGATTACAGAAGATTATTTGAATCTTATTTTAATTACAGAAGATTATTTGAATCTTATTTTGATTACAGAAGATTATTTGAATCTTATTTTGATTACAGAAGATTATTTGAATCTTATTTTGATTACAGATTTTGATTACAGAAGATTATTTGAATCTTATTTTGATTACAGAAGATTATTTGAATCTTATTTTGATTACATGAGATTATTTGAACCTTCTTTTGATTACATAAGATTATTTGATTCTTATTTTGATTACAGAAGATTATTTGAATCTTATTTTGATTACAGAAGATTATTTGAATCTTATTTTGATTACATTAGATTATTTGAACCTTATTTTGATTACATAAGATTATTTGAATCTTATTTTGATTACATAAGATTATTTGAATCTTATTTTAATTACAGAAGATTATTTGAATCTTATTTTGATTACATAAGATTATTTGAATCTTATTTTGATTACATAAGATTATTTGAATCTTATTTTGATTACATAAGATTATTTGAATCTTATTTTGATTACAGAAGATTATTTGAATCTTATTTTGATTACAGAAGATTATTTGAATCTTATTTTGATTACAGAAGATTATTTGAATCTTATTTTAATTACAGATTTTGATTACAGAAGATTATTTGAATCTTATTTTTAATTGCATAAGATTATTTGAATCTTATTTTGATTACATAAGGTTATTTGAATCTTATTTTTAATTGCATAAGATTATTTTGATTACATAAGATTATTTGAATCTTATTTTGATTACAGAAGATTATTTGAATCTTATTTTGATTACAGAAGATTATTTGAATCTTATTTTGATTACATAAGATTATTTGAATCTTATTTTGATTACATAAGATTATTTGAATCTTATTTTGATTACAGAAGATTATTTGAATCTTATTTTGATTACAGAAGATTATTTGAATCTTATTTTGATTACAGAAGATTATTTGAATCTTATTTTAATTACAGATTTTGATTACAGAAGATTATTTGAATCTTATTTTAATTACAGAAGATTATTTGAATCTTATTTTGATTACAGAAGATTATTTGAATCTTATTTTGATTACAGAAGATTATTTGAATCTTATTTTGATTACAGATTTTGATTACAGAAGATTATTTGAATCTTATTTTGATTACAGAAGATTATTTGAATCTTATTTTGATTACATGAGATTATTTGAACCTTATTTTGATTACATAAGATTATTTGAATCTTATTTTGATTACATAAGATTATTTGAATCTTATTTTGATTGCATAAGATTATTTGAATCTTATTTTAATTACAGAAGATTATTTGAATCTTATTTTGATTACATGAGATTATTTGAATCTTATTTTGATTACATAAGATTATTTGAATCTTATTTTAATTACAGAAGATTATTTGAATCTTATTTTGATTACATAAGATTATTTGAATCTTATTTTGATTACAGAAGATTATTTGAATCTTATTTTGATTACAGAAGATTATTTGAATCTTATTTTAATTACAGAAGATTATTTGAATCTTATTTTGATTACAGAAGATTATTTGAATCTTATTTTGATTACAGAAGATTATTTGAATCTTATTTTGATTACAGATTTTGATTACAGAAGATTATTTGAATCTTATTTTGATTACAGAAGATTATTTGAATCTTATTTTGATTACATGAGATTATTTGAACCTTATTTTCATTACATAAGATTATTTGAATCTTATTTTGATTACATAAGATTATTTGAATCTTATTTTGATTACAGAAGATTATTTGAATCTTATTTTGATTACATTAGATTATTTGAACCTTATTTTGATTACATAAGATTATTTGAATCTTATTTTGATTACATAAGATTATTTGAATCTTATTTTAATTACAGAAGATTATTTGAATCTTATTTTGATTACATAAGATTATTTGAATCTTATTTTGATTACATAAGATTATTTGAATCTTATTTTGATTACAGAAGATTATTTGAATCTTATTTTGATTACAGAAGATTATTTGAATCTTATTTTGATTACAGAAGATTATTTGAATCTTATTTTGATTACAGAAGATTATTTGAATCTTATTTTAATTACAGATTTTGATTACAGAAGATTATTTGAATCTTATTTTTAATTGCATAAGATTATTTGAATCTTATTTTGATTACATAAGATTATTTGAATCTTATTTTGATTACATAAGGTTATTTGAATCTTATTTTTAATTGCATAAGATTATTTGAATCTTATTTTGATTACATAAGATTATTTGAATCTTATTTTGATTACATAAGATTATTTGAATCTTATTTTGATCACATGAGATTATTTGAATCTTATTTTGATTACAAAAGATTATTTGAATCTTATTTTGATTACAGAAGATTATTTGAATCTTATTTTAATTACATAAGATTATTTGAATCTTATTTTGATTACAGAAGATTATTTGAATCTTATTTTGATTACAGAAGATTATTTGAATCTTATTTTGATTACAGAAGATTATTTGAATCTTATTTTGATTACATAAGATTATTTGAATCTTATTTTGATTACAGAAGATTATTTGAATCTTATTTTTAATTGCATAAGATTATTTGAATCTTATTTTAATTACAGAAGATTATTTGAATCTTATTTTGATTACAGAAGATTATTTGAATCTTATTTTAATTACATAAGATTATTTGAATCTTATTTTGATTACATGAGATTATTTGAATCTTATTTTGATTACATAAGGTTATTTGAATCTTATTTTGATTACATAAGATTATTTGAATCTTATTTTGATTACATAAGGTTATTTGAATCTTATTTTGATTACATAAGGTTATTTGAATCTTATTTTGATTACATAAGATTATTTGAATCTTATTTTGATTACAGAAGATTATTTGAATCTTATTTTGATTACATAAGATTATTTGAATCTTATTTTGATTACAGAAGATTATTTGAATCTTATTTTCATTACAGATTTTGATTACAGAAGATTATTTGAATCTTATTTTTAATTGCATAAGATTATTTGAATCTTATTTTGATTACATAAGATTATTTGAATCTTATTTTGATTACATAAGGTTATTTGAATCTTATTTTGATTACATAAGATTATTTGAATCTTATTTTGATTACATAAGATTATTTGAATCTTATTTTGATTACATAAGGTTATTTGAATCTTATTTTGATTACATAAGATTATTTGAATCTTATTTTGATTACATAAGATTATTTGAATCTTATTTTGATTACATAAGATTATTTGAATCTTATTTTGATTACATAAGGTTATTTGAATCTTATTTTGATTACAGAAGATTATTTGAATCTTATTTTAATTACATAAGATTATTTGAATCTTATTTTGATTACATAAGGTTATTTGAATCTTATTTTGATTACAGAAGATTATTTGAATCTTATTTTAATTACATAAGATTATTTGAATCTTATTTTGATTACAGAAGATTATTTGAATCTTATTTTAATTACATAAGATTATTTGAATCTTATTTTGATTACAGAAGATTATTTGAATCTTATTTTGATTACAGAAGATTATTTGAATCTTATTTTGATTACATAAGATTATTTGAATCTTATTTTGATTACATAAGATTATTTGAATCTTATTTTGATTACATAAGATTATTTGAATCTTATTTTGATTACATAAGGTTATTTGAATCTTATTTTGATTACAGAAGATTATTTGAATCTTAATTTGATTACATTAGATTATTTAAATCTTATTTTGATTACAGAAGATTATTTGAATCTTATTTTGATTACACAAGATTATTTGAATCTTATTTTAATTACATAAGATTATTTTAATCTTATTTTGATTACACAAGGTTATTTGAATCTTATTTTGATTACATAAGATTATTTGAATCTTATTTTGATTACATAAGGTTATTTGAATCTTATTTTGATTACAGAAGATTATTTGAATCTTATTTTGATTACAGAAGATTATTTGAATCTTATTTTGATTACATAAGATTATTTGAATCTTATTTTGATTACAGAAGATTATTTGAATCTTATTTTGATTACATAAGATTATTTGAATCTTATTTTGATTACAGAAGATTATTTGAATCTTATTTTGATTACATAAGATTATTTGAATCTTATTTTGATTACATAAGATTATTTGAATCTTATTTTGATTACAGAAGATTATTTGAATCTTATTTTGATTACATAAGGTTATTTGAATCTTATTTTGATTACAGAAGATTATTTGAATCTTATTTTAATTACATAAGATTATTTGAATCTTATTTTGATTACATAAGATTATTTGAATCTTATTTTGATTACAGATTTTGATTACAGAAGATTATTTGAATCTTATTTTTAATTGCATAAGATTATTTGAATCTTATTTTAATTACAGAAGATTATTTGAATCTTATTTTCATTACAGATTTTGATTATAGATTTTGATTACAGAAGATTATTTGAATCTTATTTTGATTGCATAAGATTATTTGAATCTTATTTTGATTACATAAGATTATTTGAATCTTATTTTAATTACAGAAGATTATTTGAATCTTATTTTGATTACATGAGGTTATCTGAATCTTATTTTCATTACAGATTTTGATTACAGAAGATTATTTGAATCTTATTTTGATTACAGAAGATTATTTGAATCTTATTTTAATTACATAAGATTATTTGAATCTTATTTTCATTACAGATTTTAATTACATAAGATTATTTGAATCTTATTTTGATTACATAAGATTATTTGAATCTTATTTTAATTACATAAGATTATTTGAATCTTATTTTCATTACAGATTTTAATTACATAAGATTATTTGAATCTTATTTTAATTACATAAGATTATTTGAATCTTATTTTCATTACAGATTTTAATTACAGAAGATTATTTGAATCTTATTTTGATTACATGAGGTTATCTGAATCTTATTTTCATTACAGATTTTGATTACAGAAGATTATTTGAATCTTATTTTTAAGTGCATAAGATTATTTGAATCTTATTTTGATTACATAAGATTATTTGAATCTTATTTTGATTACAGAAGATTATTTGAATCTTATTTTCATTACAGATTTTGATTACAGAAGATTATTTGAATCTTATTTTTAATTGCATAAGATTATTTGAATCTTATTTTAATTACAGAAGATTATTTGAATCTTATTTTGATTACAGAAGATTATTTGAATCTTATTTTCATTACAGATTTTGATTACATGAGATTATTTGAATCTTATTTTAATTACATAAGATTATTTGAATCGTATTTTAATTACAGAAGATTATTTGAATCTTATTTTGATTACAGAAGATTATTTGAATCTTATTTTCATTACAGATTTTGATTACAGAAGATTATTTGAATCTTATTTTTAATTGCATAAGATTATTTGAATCTTATTTTGATTACATAAGATTATTTGAATCTTATTTTAATTACATAAGATTATTTGAATCTTATTTTAATTACAGAAGATTATTTGAATCTTATTTTGATTACAGATTATTTGAATCTTATTTTAATTACATAAGATTATTTGAATCTTATTTTAATTACATAAGATTATTTGAATCTTATTTTGATTACATAAGATTATTTGAATCTTATTTTGATTACATAAGATTATTTGAATCTTATTTTAATTACAGAAGATTATTTGAATCTTATTTTCATTACAGATTTTAATTACATAAGATTATTTGAATCTTATTTTAATTACAGAAGATTATTTGAATCTTATTTTGATTACAGAAGATTATTTGAATCTTATTTTAATTACATAAGATTATTTGAATCTTATTTTAATTACAGATTTTAATTACATAAGATTATTTGAATCTTATTTTAATTACAGAAGATTATTTGAATCTTATTTTGATTACAGAAGATTATTTGAATCTTATTTTAATTACATAAGATTATTTGAATCTTATTTTAATTACATAAGATTATTTGAATCTTATTTTCATTACAGATTTTAATTACATAAGATTATTTGAATCTTATTTTAATTACAGAAGATTATTTGAATCTTATTTTGATTACAGAAGATTATTTGAATCTTATTTTAATTACAGAAGATTATTTGAATCTTATTTTGATTACATAAGATTATTTGAATCTTATTTTAATTACATAAGATTATTTAAATCTTATTTTAATTACAGAAGATTATTTGAATCTTATTTTGATTACAGAAGATTATTTGAATCTTATTTTGATTACAGAAGATTATTTGAATCTTATTTTTAATTGCATAAGATTATTTGAATCTTATTTTAATTACAGAAGATTATTTGAATCTTATTTTGATTACAGAAGATTATTTGAATCTTATTTTGATTCCATGAGGTTATCTGAATCTCACTTTCATTGTACGAAATTACATGAGATTATTGGAATCTTACTCTCGTTTCGTGAGATTATATGAATCTTACCGTCATACATTTATATATAAACTACTTTTTGTTTTTCTATTTGTGAATGTTTGGATTAAGTAATTGAATGAGATTTATGTTTTAGAGCATGAAGGAATCACTCTAGTATATCTATTTTTTTTATTATTAACTCATTCCATAAAATTCCATTTTTCATCGCATTGTGTTGTGTCATCATTTGATCGAAGCATATGTTCAGGTCTAGCTTGTTACAGAATACAACAGGACATATCACATTTATGATGATTACACCGAAACTGAATTAAAACATGGAAGTGAAACACAAATTTCACTTGATAAAAAAATTATTTAATTGGTATTAATTTCTTAAAGTAAGGATAATTGGCATTTTCACTGATTTAAATTTTATTGTATATTGTTATTTACAGTATATTTTTTGGAGGTGGGGTCAAGAAAATGTAACAAAATATAAAAAATGAGAATTTCATGATTTCTATTCAAATTTTCTAACACTAAGTTTTTTTTTTAAACAATAAAACCAGCAATACATCAGAGTTTCATTCACCAATTTTGATTGTGATTTTGTTCATGTCTTGGCATTTTCAGGTTAAAAATAGGGATCCACACCTGCCCCCCCCCCTACCCATTTTAAGTCGGTTCTCGAGTTATCCTGGTGCAAGTTATTGAGAGAGTGGTATGGAAGGAATAATCTTACAGCTACTCGAGCCAGAAAAGCTGGCAATATTGTATTCAGAGATAGTTTATGTTCATTGTTTACTTTCAAAGTTAGAACATCTAGAAAATTTTATTTTTGTATACAGTGTAGTTTATAAAATTTTGTTCATGTGTCTTTCAATCATCTTCCTGTATAAAATTTTTAATAATCTACAAACTTTCATGAAGGTACATCACTGGAAACTTAAATTTGTCTGCAGATGACCTTTGCCCATTGACCTTAATAGGCCATGTGCAAGCTTTGCAAAATGTTTGATGCAGGTATGTGATGCTGAACTGTTGTACTTACACAGAAACCATTTTTCTTCTTTCAGGTCATCCAAAGACTAATAAAAAATGGTACTAACAGCTAGGCACTCAGCATTAAGAGGTTTGTTTTAGGAATGTATGGCCCGGTGTGAGGATAATGTGACTGGGTGTCAGGATAATGTGACTGGGTGTCAGGATAATGTGACTGGGTGTCAGGATAATGTGACTGGGTGGGACATCATGCTACATGTCTGCGGCATGATGCCCAAGTGCTAGACATCACTATAAAACTGCCACACTGCAGATATTATAGTAATATGACTGAATGGTGTTGAATGGCACATCAACTCGTATCATTTTAATTAAGTGACTGACTGACTAGTTGTTGTTGTATGGCACATCAACTGATGTTATTTTAATTGACTGAATGACTGATTGGTGTTTAATAGCATGTCAACCCATGTCATTTTAATTTACTAAATGACTGACAGGTGTGTTTACTAGCATATTAAATGATGTCATTTTAAATGCATGAATGACTGGCAGGTTAGTGTTTAATGGCATATCAACTCATGTCCTTCTAACTGACTGAATGACTGACTAGTTGTTATTGAATAGCACATCAACTTATGTCAATTTAATTGACTGAATGATGACTGGTTGGTGATGAATGACACACTGATGTCATTTCAATGACTGAATGATGACTGGTTGATGTTGAATGGTATATCAACTTATAAAAATGTATATCATATAGAGGAAATTGAAGTAGTCTTGTCCAGAACACACAATGGCAACCAACCTGACCTTGCCTGGGCAGTATCTGAACCTGCCACCCTTCTGGTCAGCAGTCCTGTATGCACCAAGTCACTTGACTATCAATACTATTTTGGAAGTAAATTTATTAACAGTATCAGAGTTTCTGTTCATGTGAAAGTAAACTGCAGTGGATAATCAGGGTCAATTTCAGATGATACCCTTAAATTTTAGTTGCAAACTACTTGGAAAACATGACTATAGTTTCAATTAACATTGGTGTTTAGATCACTAAGCCATAAGGCCATCTGAGCTTATTGAATGGACCCTCAACAGGCATTAATTTCAACATTTGCTATTTCAACTTCTCCAAAACTACTTCACAGATTTTTTAAATAAATGTAACAGACAGCATCAGGTGTCAAGGTGTCTCAAAGTAAAGAAACTTAATTAGATCAAACATCAAATGTTGCCATCAATACTAAAAATATAAAACACATTTGACAACTTTTTCTTGAACCATAGTAACAATTTTTTTTAAAAATTCCACTGGAAGCAGCCTGACATAAAGATCCTTCAAAGTTCTGATAAGTATGCCTATCTACCATTAAGTACAGCAGCCACCGAAATTTGCAATCAAAGAACTGAAAGTACTGCATAACGGAAAAAGCTGAATATGTATTATAGGCCTTAATGTTATATCAGCCTAATACTGGCATAATAGTGTTGATAATAAAGTACTAGTAGATGAAGATACAAATAAGGCATTTAATGGGAAAATTTCTTTTTTGCAAAATACTTTATGCTTGTTCAGAGGGACACTTACAGCAGTCACAACATGAATGACCTGTCTGTTTGATGTTTCAGTGAATATGAAGGCCACTGGTTAAGTCATAAAATACATACTGCAGATACCCATTACAGTCCTGCCCGTTTATATCGACATTTCTCATCTCGACAAGCCGCCTATGTCGACAAAAAAGCAAAGTCCCGGTCCCATGGTCTACTATTACTATCAAATTGTCATGCCTATGTCGACGTCGAGATAAAAGAAAAACGTATATGTCGACAGAAGCCCTTGCTCCCAGCTTGAACAAATCCTTTGTTTTTAAAACGTTTATGTCGACAAGCTGCCAAAGTAAGACCAATACTTTGTTCAACAATTAGTTTATCTTGCAGCCAGGCTTTAATGTCGCGGTCGGATAAAAAAAACAAAAAAAAACATAGCAGCACATTTTCTCACCACTCTGCAGTGAGTTGTCTTTGATTTTGCTGCCTAGTTTGTGGGTCATGTTCTTCAAATGTACTCTTACAGTGACAGCATGTACATCTGTGGGTCTTTCAGCCACTGAGTTTTCTGATTGTAAATATATCAGCACAGCGAAAAGGATCAATTGATGAATACAATTTCCCAATCAACTGGTGGTCGAAGCAGGACTAGCAAGCCCTTAAAGTTGCCGTCCAGGAAATTGATGCGTACAGAGGATTCCTGTATACATGATATTCTGAATCCCATATATAAAAATTGCATGAAAATACGGATTACGCGTTTCCGAGACCTTTGAAAGTGATCGGTGATTTTCACTGTGAAAGTTTCGTTTTTAACTTTATTTACATTTACGATGGCTACCGACAGAAGGGTAAAACGCAAATTAAATTTACAGTCTTTGGAAACTAAATATCTGGCTGTTAATGAAGTTAAGGGATGAACATCTCGCAAAGAGGTCTGTGAAATTTTTTCATTTAAAAAAAATACGTCCAGGAAGGATGAAAGCTGCAGAGTCTAAAAAGAAGGACTAAGTTGAAGGTAACTGCGCTCCCCAAAGGAAGAAGCAAAACTGCTACATTTGAAGACATGGAGGAAGCATCTAAACGGTTCAATGAAGCATTATCGAACAAGCTTAGTGTGGAGAACTTCGTTGGAACAAGTGGTTGGTGCAGTCGCTTTAATGTTCGTCATAACATCGGATACAAAAGTATTTGTGGAGAATACATGTACTGTTGACAGTTTTTCATTTCCCTGTGAATAGCCCCATCCCCTTGGTTGCCTCAATAAGATGGGAACAGACTGACCAAAATCGAAGCCAATTTAACGTACATGTACCTGAAGCATGTAACTGACAACTCCTCAACCATGTGTTAATGCCGACGTTGAATATCGTAATGTTGTTCGTATCAGGATGTGATCAATGCAATATTTTTATTTGGATTTTATTACACAAAGGTAACCAAAATGTAATTTGTCAATCAATATACAAGTGTATTTCACACTGATTCTGTCTTCATGTACTCAAAATTTCCAATTTTTTTTCTCAAAGTGTAAATGCTATTCACTGATGACGGGTCACCTTTTGCTGACGAATTTTAAATTTTATCTTTTTTCTGCACACACACCCCCAACACTTATCTCGACATCCGCCTATGTCGACAATATTTCCTCGGGCCTGAGGATGTCGAGATAAATGGGTAGGGCTGTATACCATTTTGTAAAGTGGACCATCCTAAAAAAAAAAAAAATGCTTCTTAGTTTTAGCCATCAACCCAAAGTTTTCAATAGCCCCACCTAAGCAAAACATATTTTTAAAAAAGAATAATAAGAATGTATCCAATATTGTGGTTAATTCCCATATTTCATCTCATTTTTGGTGTTATGTATGCTGTGTGCTTAACTTTTGTCCCTATTTAAACAGTGTACTTTGTCCATACTTGTAGATTTGATTTGAGACAACGTAAACATGTTGACATTGCCTTTCAACTTGAATGGTTCTAGAAGGTTACCTGCTTTTTTTCTTGTTTATGAGTTATAAATAGGTTGTTGACTAATATTTGAGTTCAAAGTCTAGTTTTTTAAAAATGAAATTTAGATAGTTCTAGAAGAGAACTTTTGACCCACATACTGGTCTTCTTATTGTGTATTGGGTTTTTATACAAGTCCGAAATAAACAAAATAATCTAATTCCTACATTAAGTTCAAAATCAGTGAAAGTTGTCTTCATTTATAGTTTGAGGGGAATGAATTATTTAAAAAGTATTCACTGTAATTACAAAGTGTTCATTGACATTGTGGACTACAACATTATTTGAGATTAATGTGAATTCATTCAAGGACATTCTGGAAAATATAACTGATACATCCAAACTGTTGGCACATCAGCTCACCCAAGACCATTTGACACATCAGCACATTCAATACTGGAATTTATTCAGAACACTCTAGCACATTTAGGACTATCTGGGATTTAATTCAAAATACAACAAGTTCCTTTTAAACTTTCACTTTGTATTTTCTAGGGAAATACATTTTTTTTTTAATTTGTCTAAACTTGTTGGTGTGCTTTTTCTGTTACTAAGTTTAAGACCATAGAGTTATAATGCTGGTACCATTTCATCTCAATTCTATAGTGGTAATAATCATTAACTCATAAATGCTTATGGAACACAAAATAATTATGTCTAACTATTGTTAATAAAGTGGCACAATGTTGCACCTTTTGTGCCATGTGGGGAGATTGTTTTTCATGTTACATAATAATATCAGATGCTAGATGGCTACAACACTTATTGCTCTCAAGAGGAGTGTGAACATTTTGTGTGGAAAAAAGATAATTTATATGCTTTAACAGCATCGCTCAGTGAGACCAAAACAGGATCTAAAGCATCCTGAATTTAAGGTTTTTGCATCAGCATCATTTTCGACAAATACTGATATTCTTTTGTTTGTGACTCATTTTCATATTGGAGACATTTCTAATTTCAGCACTGACAGATTCAGCATGAAACCAATAGTATTGCAGTATGTAACAGATTCAGCACGAAACTAATAATATTGTATTATGTGACAGATCCAGCATGAAATCAACAGTATTGCAGTATGTGACATCCAGCGAGAAATCAGTACTATTGCAGTATGTGATAGATCCAGCAAGAAATCAATACTATTGCAGTATGTGATAGATTCAGCATGAAATCAACAGTATTGCAGTATGTGACAGATCCAGCAAGAAATCAATACTATTGCAGTATGTGATAGATCCAGCATGAAATCAATACTATTGCAGTATGTGACAGATCCAGCAAGAAATCAATGCTATTGCAGTGTGTGATAGATCCAGCATGAAATTAATACTATTGCAGTATGTGACAGATCCAGCATGAAATCAATACTATTGCAGTATGTGACAGATCCAGCAAGAAATCAATGCTATTGCAGTATGTGACAGATCCAGAAAGAAATGATGGCAACAATTTACCACATTGCAGAAGCTGCAACATCTAAAGCAGCAAACGCAACTGAAAAGTAATGACCAAATGATGATGCTTCCCCTTCCAAAAATCAAGTAGGTCTAGTCTAAAAAAAGTAAGCATGTATCCAGCACCGAGCAGAGAAGATTTCATTACGATAAGCTGAACCTCCTCCACCTCCTAACCATCCTCTCTCAATTTTCCTCGGCTTTCATCTGAATGGGTGTGGAGGTAGAGGGTGATTGACTTTAGGTTTATGCCATTATGCTGAAGAAAAAATCTCCAAATCTGGGTTTGATTTTTGCCAATTACAGGTGCTGCTAGCCTGAGTAGTTGGCTTTTTAAATACAATCCTTGGTATATTTAAAATGCACAATGCATTTTATTTAAAATGGCATTAACACTTCTTCAGAAATGCTGTTTCTCAATTTTAAAATACAAGATTTCATACCTTCCTCTACAATTGCAGTCATAAAATTCCACTGCTACTGACATATACATGTAGTGATATTACTGGTAAATCAGTGCTTACAATTGTAAAATCACCCGCGAAATGCCTGCACTTCTATGATCACTTACAGAAACAAAAGAGTTTTCATTTTGTCAAAAAGCTTTATGGGCACTCATTTACCCAGATATTATAGTACATGTAATATGCATATACAGGATTTAGATATTTTGAAAAAATATTTTTTATTGAAGAGAGAAACAATATAAAGATACCTACTGAAATTTTAACAGAAAAAAAAATATCATGGTCTGTAAAGTGATGATTGGGGTTGATATGTCAGTAATTAGTGCTGTAAGGTTAGAGGTCATTTCATTTTACATGCATTTAACATTATACAGTTTGCTTTCTTTTTCTCCAGGTGCTGTACAGTGTACCTTAACACATTATGGCATTAGAGGCTTACCTCATGCATCTCTTTAACACCACCATCTAAGGATCAGCTGGCAGAGAATCATACACATAATCAAAGTGTCACAGGTTTGATACCCAACAAGGCCAGCATAAGTTGGCTGCCTGTTTGCCTTTGGAAATGCACTTAACTGACATTTCCTCTGCATGAACTAGCCAATAAGCTGTTTAAAATAACCAACCAATCTAACAATGTAAAAAGCAACCAATCTACCAATCTAAAAAGCAACCAATCTACCATACTAAAAAGCAACCAATCTACCATTCTAAAAGGCAACCAATCTACCATACTAAAAAGCAACCAATCTACCATACTAAAAAAGCTAGTGAAAATTTCATGCTGTAGTCCAATTTTATAAAGATATCATTTGAATGTGTCAATACTCTTTTCTGTATATGATCCTTGCTGGGGTCGTAGGTCAAAATTGGATTTGTCGGCCCTTTCAGAAACAAAACTCGGTGAAAGAAGCAAATCAGTATACAATGTTCCAAACATTAAGTGAAGTGGGTCGGAAAGTAATTCAGATACTGTATATTGTTACGTGCTTAGGCTCGAATAAGCAGCAACACAGAAAGAGTGAAAACTAACAAGCTTGTAAAACTTTAACAATGATTTTATTAAGTACAATTATTTTCATAAAATAAATAAACTTACGGTTTTAGAGAATCAAATCCAACAAATATAGAATTCACAAAATAATCCACTAATGGAATTGCAAGTCCTAATAAATAAATGTTCTAATAGTTCCAGGTTCGAATCTTGACGATGTAATAATCCAAAATGGCTGACAATGTCACGTGGTACAGTTCTTGTTTTAAATCATCCAAATGAAATTATGAAACATATGTCCTTTTCCAGATAATTAGAATAATTCTTCTTTTCCAACGAATTGACTGACACAAGTCCAGATCAAGATAATTATAACTCAAACATAAATACACAACTTATAACTTACAATAAGCCCAAAATCTACTAAAGTTAGCTTCTAAAATACAGCTATATATATTGTAATTCCCTCGTAAACAAGAGGAATCATGTGATTCTGGAAGGTCATGGAAAAAAAGCTACCTTCTCCAAGTCACGTAATAATGGAATATTCTAGAAGGAAATCATTCACTTCCCACCCTCAATAAAAGTGTTGTCCTTGAAATTGACCAATAATTTTAGAGGCTTGTTGACAATGTCTAAAGTAAGGTCAGGATTTAGGTCAAACAAGCCAAGGTCAAAACTTGTTTACAATCTAAGTCAGCCTATTTACAGTTAAAGTGATTAAGCTGAACTTTCTAGAACAATTTCCCAATTAATGGATATTAAACCCTAAATGATAAATTTGGATTTAACAATTAAAAAAAATAATTTAAATTCAATAGCCGTAACACCTTCCCCCATAAAATAAAAAGAAAGGTTTATATGATAAAACTTTCTTTTTATCACAAACCAATTTACATCTGAATTTAAAAATTATACAATATAATGAATTATACACGGGAAAGAATGTCTACAATTATATTATCAAGAAATAGCCTCAAATTTTTTAACTTGTCCATGTCCCACTAAATGTCCTAAAAAAAAAACACTGTAGCAAGGCAGAACTCACTTTTAAATAAATTAACAGTCAGACACGTATTAGTGAGTCTGTCAAAGAATTTTCTAATTGTTGCTAGATGTTCTCTCCAGGTGTCGTTGTAGATGATGACATCACAAATCTCTAGACCAGAGATAATCATTTTTGTGAGACGTTGAAATGGACTTTCTTTATATTGGTAGAGTCCTTTTGGAGTTGCAATGTTGAGTTTTCCTTTGCTCTTTCCGTAGTGGAATCTGCCAAAATCCTTTCAGAAGGTCAGAATTTGGTGACGTACTTGGCATTCCCAATTTTATCAATAGAATAGTAAATTCTTGTTAATGGGAATGAATCTGTTTTTGTCACTCTGTTCACCTTCCTATAATCAATCAGTGCACATACGGAGAGTTTTTATCTGGTTTAGGAACAAGTATGCATAGTGAACTCCAATCACTTTTACAGGGCTTGATAAAATCATTCTTCAGCAAATACTGAATTTCCTTTTTCAAGTATTCCTGTTTGAGTGGACTCATCCTGCATGGAATTCTCAATCTCAACGTCATGAAAATTTTGTTTGTCCTTGTAAGAATATCTGGACATAAATGCTCATATAATAATAACTTTCAGTTCATTTCTTTCTTGCACTTGCAAATGTAAAAGTTTCTGGTCTAGATTTTTTTTATAATTTCTGAATTCCAACAATTCGCCGCTCCAATATCAGTCGAATCCCGATGATATTCCTTCACTAAGTAGGACTGGTACAACTAAATTAATTACATATTTAACATGGCTATTTCTTTCAATACACTGGTACTCCTATAATTAATTTAGATCCCAGGAGCACTAATACTATAATTTAACTAATTCATTTTCTTCTTAACTTTGTAAGGGCCGTAATATATAATTTGAAGAAAAGTAAGAAGAATGAACAAGAGTAACACAACTCCATTATCAGACTCAAAAGTTCTCTCCCTTTCAGTTCTATCAAACCTTAGTTTCATTTTTAACTTTAATTGATTACTTGACTTGGTCTTAGGTAAAGAATCCACACAATCTACCATAATTTCACTGAATGTTTCATCAAACGTAGGAATAGGTTGCAGATGAGCCTTACGTATCTTCTGATTGGGTTTTCCTACCATTTGATAAGCATGACAAGATCTACAGTATTTGACAACATCACTTTTGATTTCTGGCTAATAGAAGTGAGTCAAGATTTTGTGATACATTTTATTAATCCCTAAATGACCAGCCAAAGGAGTTTCATGGGCCAGATTAAGTATTTCCTGTCTGTAAGGTTTTGGAACTACTATTTGATAGTTCACTGACCATTCATCACCAGCAGGTACCTCGGGAGGTCTCCATTTTCTCATAAGAATTCCATTTTTAATGAAATAACAGACAGGAACTTCAGTGGCTTCAGTCTCATTTATGGCCCTTTGAAACAAACAGGAGATCTCAGGATCTTTTTCCTGTTCGACGACAAGTGACTGTCGTTTATCACCCTGATTAAGAGAATGAGTTATTAAAAGATGATCACTATGATCAATACCTTCTGATTGATCTAAACCAAGAGTAAACGTGATCTCATCAAAAACCTGACCTATACAAGTGCCAGTTGAAGGAATGCTGCCTTCTGTAACATCACTCTCAAAATCATCACCCTGATTAGAATAAAGAGAAGGAGTTGTCAAAAGAGGATCACTATGATCAATACTTTCTGATTGACCTAAACCAAGAGTAAAAGTGACCTCATCAAAAACCTGACCTTTACAAGCGTCAGTTGAAGGTATACTGGCTTTTTCAACATAAGCCTGACCCACGCATGTGTCAATGAAGGGAATACTGCCCTTTTCAACTTCATTCTCAAGAGCTTTCTTTACCATAGCTCTAGTAACTGTACAAGCTTGAAATATATCAGGGATTTCTTTTTCAATTGGATCAACTTTCTGATCCAAATTAGGCTTGTCAGTTACAAGTGGATTAACCACAACCTTGTCCCCAGCTAAGTCGTTGCCTAGCAATAAATCAATTCCCTCAACGGGTAAAACCGAGACTGTTCCGATTGTCACAGGTCCTGACACTAAGTCTGATGACAAGTTTACACAATGGAGAGGAACATTAACAAAGCAGCACTCTAACCCCTGAATAAGAACACTTTCATTAGAAGAAGACTTCTCAGATAAAGGCAAAGTACCTGATAATAAAAGACTCTGAGAGGCTCCTGTGTCCCTTAAAATTTTAATAGGAGTGGGATTGGCTGAATCACCCAAAAGTGATACAGAACCCTTCGATATGAATGGTTCATAATTCTCCATATCAAAATCAGACTGGGATTTATTAAACCCAACAAATGTATTGCTTTCAATACATGACTGTGACCTTGACCTCTTGTAGATAAGAGCATTTGGAACTGGTCTATCTTGATTCTGTTGCCTATTTTTCAATTTGTAGCAATCAGAAATAACGTGTCCTTTTTTCTTGCAAAAGTTACACGTCGGAAGAGACAAGGATCTAGAATCAAACTTCTCTGAAGTCTGATTTTTGAAAGTTGTGTTAGTTTGAGTTTTAGAAGGGCTTGAATTAGGCGGAAATTCTTTCCTGCCATTAAATTGTTGAGTAGAAGTCTTGTTAACAAAAGGAACTTTATGTGTCAAAGAATATTCATCAGCAGCTCGAGCAGCATTTTCCAAGGTTTCAATCTTATGCTCATCGAGATAAGTCCTAACATCACTATGGACACAGTTATTGAACTCTTCAATTAATATAATTTGCCTGAGATTTTGATAATCTTGTTTGACTTTTTTGGCTAAACACCATCTATCAAACATCTGTTCCTTTTCTCTAGCAAATTCGACATAAGTTTGTCCAGCTTCTTTTCTGGAATTTCTAAATTTTTGCCTATAAGCTTCAGGAACTAACTCATAACCCCGTAAAATGCATTCTTTAACTACGTCATAATTACCACTTTGCTGAACGGACAGTGAACAGTAAATATCACTAGCCCTACCAGTAAGTACACATTGTAATAACACGGTCCAATATTCTCTTGGCCACTTTAAATTTTCAGCAACTTTCTCAAAACGAATGAAGTATTTGTCTACTTCTTCTTCTCTGAAAGGGGGCACTAATCTAATATTCCTAGTTATATCAAAATTTTGATTTGAAGTATGACGGAGTTTTTCACTTGCCAGCTCTAATTCTTTCATTTTAATTTCTTTCTCAATTCGCATCTGCTCTTTTTGTAATTCAAATCGTCTTTCTCTCTCCTCTCTCTCTTTTTGTAATTCAATTTGCCTTTCTTTCTCCTTTCTCTCTCTATCAATCTGCATTTGCTCTTTTTGAAATTCAATTTGTTTTTCTTTCTCCTCTCTCTCACTATCAATCCGCATCCGCTCTTTTTGTAATTCAATCTGCCTTTCTTTCTCCCTTTCCTGTCTCTCTTTCTCCTCTTTTTCATACTGTAATTGTCTCTCCTTCAACTTTTCCTGAAACTCCAGCTTCTTTAACTCTAATTCACTCTCTCTCTCTGAAATTCCAGCTTCTTCAACTCTAATTCCATCTTGAATTTTAATTCTAATTCCTTTAGTTTAATGTCATAGTCTTGTGTAGACTTACTGACTGGAATCAAAGCACTTTGTTCCAAAACATCCTGTTCTACCAAATACTGGACCAAAATCTTTTTGATATCTTGTTTCGTTAAAGAAGCCTTGACTTCAGAAAGATCGTATTTCCTGGCAAGTTGAACCAACTCGTCTTTTTTGAAAAGATCTAATTGCTCCTGGGTAGGATTAGAAAGAAATATTTCTACCTTAGATGTCATTTTGATACAAGCGTGTTAGCCTCACTAAAGATTTGAAATTTTTCAAAAACTAGGGGAAATTCAAATTTATTTAAATCTCAATCTCAATCTCGATCCCAGACGATAGCCACCAATTCTATGTTACGTGCTTAGGCTCGAATAAGCAGCAACACAGAAAGAGTGAAAACTAACAAGCTTGTAAAACTTTAACAATGATTTTATTAAGTACAATTATTTTCATAAAATAAATAAACTTACGGTTTTAGAGAATCAAATCCAACAAATATAGAATTCACAAAATAATCCACTAATGGAATTGCAAGTCCTAATAAATAAATGTTCTAATAGTTCCAGGTTCGAATCTTGACGATGTAATAATCCAAAATGGCTGACAATGTCACGTGGTACAGTTCTTGTTTTAAATCATCCAAATGAAATTATGAAACATATGTCCTTTTCCAGATAATTAGAATAATTCTTCTTTTCCAACGAATTGACTGACACAAGTCCAGAACAAGATAATTATAACTCAAACATAAATACACAACTTATAACTTACAATAAGCCCAAAATCTACTAAAGTTAGCTTCTAAAATACAGCTATATATATTGTAATTCCCTCGTAAACAAGAGGAATCATGTGATTCTGGAAGGTCATGGAAAAAAAGCTACCTTCTCCAAGTCACGTAATAATGGAATATTCTAGAAGGAAATCATTCACTTCCCACCCTCAATAAAAGTGTTGTCCTTGAAATTGACCAATAATTTTAGAGGCTTGTTGACAATGTCTAAAGTAAGGTCAGGATTTAGGTCAAACAAGCCAAGGTCAAAACTTGTTTACAATCTAAGTCAGCCTATTTACAGTTAAAGTGATTAAGCTGAACTTTCTAGAACAATTTCCCAATTAATGGATATTAAACCCTAAATGATAAATATGGATTTAACAATTAAAAAAATAATTTAAATTCAATAGCCGTAACAATATACTCGCTTATAAACCGAGTCCAACTGCAAGCTGCCGACCCAGACCTGTATATTGCAAAAGCAGATCTGGTTCTGTGCAGTTTGCAGTAATCAGTAGAACAAACACACAGACCTGGATCTGCAGGCACATCATACTATGGCAGATCAGGATATCTGTTGTCTGCGGTTCGAGTCAACTTATAAGTAGTAATATATGGTATAAATGAACAACCATAGCCAAAAATGTCCAGCATACTAACTGAATTGCTCCATCCTGGGACAAGACTCTTTGGATCTATCTAATATTGCAATGTACCATGAATAATGATCAACATTAATTGAATTCGGTGAAGTCTTATTGAAATTTCCGTAAAAAGCAACAATAACCAAAAATGTCTTTTTTGATGACCCCAAAGCCGCAATCCAATACATGTACTGCGACCGATGATTAGAAAAGGTACCTGTGTAATCATTGTGTATTGATTTTTAAAAAATCTGACTTAAAAAAGGCACATTTGTATGAACATAAAAGAAGATATAAAGTTAGAAACATATTGTAGAAACAGAAAAAACTTGATAGCAATGTAGCTTATGTAAGTTATGTTGTCTAAAAGATCTTTGCAATTAATATGAAGTAATTTGAGTACATGAACCATAACATAGACAATTAAACCCTTAGGTCAACAATTTATTTATTTATTTCTTTAAAGTCATGAGAAATTGTCTTTCCAGCAGAATTTATCAGCTGTCAACAGATTTTAGTAATATAGAAAATACAGTTGCTATTGTGTGTGATACTTTATATCCAACACTTTCATTTTACACAACTTAATGAATTACCTATTTAATACTATTGTCTACTACCCAAGTAGTTTAAAATATTAGACATGAGGTCATGTGGTGCAGGACATGTGCTTCTCAGCCATATGAATGATGGCCCAATATTTGTAATACCCATGTCAATTACTGTCTCACTGTATAATTTTAAAAAAGTGTATCAGTCATTCTGTTATGCTATACAAAGAACACACTGAAACAAAAATTATTTAAACGTTTCAATGAACATTTAACATGTTGTTCATTTAATAAATAAACCTAAACAAGGCACAGCAATACATAGTGCATGTACCACACTGTTATGGAGGCACATATGTACATTGGATGAATCTCATATGGAAGTGAATAAAACAAAGTTTTGTTAAAATGTATGAAATGTTACCTAGCCAAAAGAAACACAACAAAATATTGATATTAGATAAAAATGAGGTAAATAAATCAATAAAAATTAAACATTTTGAAAAGACGAGCCAGAAAATAATCTGTCAGTTATCATTATTGATATATTCATGTTGCTGTCATGTGATGGATAAGTTTTAAAACGTGCAGTGTGCATCATGATTATTGGCAAGCTACTGTGGTCCATCATGGTTATTGCAAAATTATTGTGGACCATCATGATTAGTGCCAAGTTATTGTGGTCCATCATGATTATTGCCAAGTTATTGTGGTCCATCATGATTAGTGCCAAGTTATTGTGGTCCATCATGATTAGTGCCAAGTTATTGTGGACCATCAAGATTAAATTCAAGTTATTGTGGTCCATCAAGATTATTGCCAAGTTATTGTGGTCCATCATGATTATTGCCAAGTTATTGTGGTCCATCATGATTAGTGCCAAGTTATTGTGGTCCATCATGATTAGTGCCAAGTTATTGTGGACCATCAAGATTAAATCCAAGTTATTGTGGTCCATCAAGATTATTGCCAAGTTATTGTGGTCCATCAAGATTATTGCCAAGTTATTGACGTCCATCATGATTAGTGCCAAGTTATTGTGGTCCATCAAGATTATTGCCAAGCTACTGTGGTCCATCATAATTATTGCAAAGTTATTGTGGTCAATCAGACCTGATTAGTACCTCCTGAAAAGGATAGCGATTTAATTTTTGAGTTGCTCATATTTCCTTAAATTCCTAGTATGGTATAAAACAATTTAGAGCACAGATTACTTGAAGGAAAAGCTGCTGACCAATACATTGTATCAAAGGTCAGTCTGACTCTCTCTCCCTCCTTCTCATACTAAAACAGGAACTAGCAATCACTGTCCCTCCATTTTCAATGTATTTATAAATCATATTTATTTTAATTTTTTCCTTCACACAATTTAAGTTTATTGATGTAGGTATTTTTTACATTTGTTTAATTTGGATGACAGCTATTTTTTTTGGGTTGATAACTTGATCCAGAGATTTTCCATCACTGGTGTCAGGTGAAAAGGGTTACATCCATTCTGGGCCTCTTGTGATCTACAGATTTATAACTTTGTTAAGTGTTCCATTTGTATCACTATTTTTATTGAGCTGCAGCCAGAAGTAGTTCATAGAATGAGGGCATGTGTTTACCATATAAGAAAGACATGAATGTTGGTACTTACGGTAACTACAGTCAGTACATGTATTGCTGGATCTGTGGCATGATGTTAAACAAGAGGTATTGTTTAAAAAGTATAAAATACTATTTATGAGCTGATTTTCAAGATAAATATCAGTTTGGTACGTGTATTTGCCTTTTATATCCAGTAAGTATGTATGTAGTTAAAAGATAGGAACCTTTATAGTATTTAAGTTGAGACCCTGGGGCTAAGTCCCTCAGGGAAAAAGGCTGAATCCAAGAGTATGGAGACCCTGGGGCTAAGTCCCTCAGGGAAAAAGGCTGAATCCAAGAGTATGGAGACCCTGGGGCTAAGTCCCTCAGGGAAAAAGACTGAATCCAGGAGTATGCAAGCAGCCTGTATAAATTTGTATTTTCATGCTCAGTAAATATGAACATGGTGATGGGGTAGAAATTTTGATATTTTCCAAGCTCCAACCCAAGTTAAGTCTCTTGTGTGGTAAGGATAGCCCCCTGGGCCAGCTTTACCGTAGTTGCTGGGTGTAAATTTGTCTTTTTATGCCAAATAATGTTATATACAGTTACAGGGAGAGGATCTAAACAATTTCTGAAATATGGCCGACATGAGGCCAAAGACAAACCACAGAATCAATGTAAATTGAATTTATAAATTTTTCAGACCGAGTAATTGTATTTATTACAAAAGATTGGGGATATCTCAAATTTTCCAAATTAGTATACATGTACATGAATCACCATGTTTTCCAGTGAAGCGAACCAATCAGGAATATCTAGCTTATGATGACCACTGTTTTACATCACCAGATATGAACTGAGGTTTGATATAATGCCATTCCAACTTGTTCGTACTGTATCATGGTCATAATATCACAGTTGTCTCCCATGATTCTGTTACTTTAATTTCAGTATTTAACATTGTTTCCATCTCATTACCAAATTTAACATTGTTTCCATCTTTATACGAAACTTAACACTGTTTCCATCTCAATATCAAACATTTGGTGTAAATATTACAAGTAATTTTTAAATATTTACACAACTGTAAGGATATCTGAACTTTCTATTCTTCACTGGTGATGGATTGGAAATTCCACCCTTAAGATCAAAATTTATTACCTAAGACTCTGCAAAGCCTGAATCTGATGTACAAAACTGACCCATGGGTGGAACTTTTCCTGTCTGACAACAATGCACATGAAGTTTCTATTTTATTACCTAAGGTCTAAATTCATGACCAAGACTGCAATGGTCCAAATCTTAAAAACTGACATGACAACTCTTACAACAAACAATGAGTACATCTCCATCCCCAAAAAATTCAAAAAACTTTAAACAACTTATGCAAACATAGGTATCAAGTTTTACCAAATTTAACATGGTGTAACCTGTGGGTTTGAATTTAACACTTTAATAATCACATGTAATTTGTAAAACTACTTTATTGAGCAAAACCAGATGCCACTGGAATCTAAAGCAAAGTTTATTTTAGCAGCGATTCTTTTTTCCTTGAGATGAACTTTTAGTGTATAGCACTTAATGGTGACCATTAACTACTGAAAATGCTTAGTGGACTGTCCATACATTATGATTTTAAGGTGCAACTGTTTCCCACTTGCACGCCTACAAAATATTAATCTTCAGATATCAAGATATATGATATCATCTGACTTAAGGTAATATCTGTTATTTCTTCAAAATGTGTAATGCTTTATTTTTTGTGGGATGGCCAATCTCAGATATTTGTCACATATTGTGCTGTACATCCCTTGAAAAGAAATGGTTGCTCCTAATTCAAATGCTGCTAAAACTGCAATTCATTGAAACAGTTTTTCATTATTTTAATGAGTAATAAATTTTCAGGGTCAACAGATTTGAACAGGGACATGTGCAATCACTTGTCATTAACAAAATAAAACATGAAGTATTCTGTTCATGAGAAAATTTCAAGTGAAAGTGAAAAGTAGTTTCTTTTTATGAATATTTCATTATTATGATCAAGGTAAAAAATAATAATGTGTTTTTAACAACAGCAGACAAGCTGAGTTTTTCTAAATTGCAAAGATATGTAAGTAGCAAACAAGTTCAATTCTAGACCTGATCCTGGCAAGGAGATTTCTCAAGTTATGAAAATTATGCACGACACCATTTAATGTCTTCCATTAAATATTGAACAACTTGTCCCAAAAAAACAACAATAGAATACCAAAATGACCAAAATTAGCCCAATTTTGCAGAAAGCATCCAAGCATACTGGTCTCTCAAAGCTGTGATAGTACATGTTGATAAACCTAAAGGTAGCTGCATAACTTAAAAAATACAAACACTTTTCTAATACATATACCTATATTTTCAAAATTGCTCAGCAAAATTTGACCAAATTTGACAGAAAGACACTTTGCATAAATGTAGTTCAATTTTATATAAAATATGCAAATCTTCCATCTATTATGGCCAATGTTACTAAAAAACAACTTCTTAAAAACAGCTTGACATCATTTGACCAAATGGACAGAAAGCATTCTGGTACAAAGATTTTTAATGTTAATAAAAATCATGCTGACGTCATTAAAAATCCATTTTCACGATTCTTCTCACTTTAAACAAAATTATACCAAGTTTGGCAAAATTCATTCTAGTTGAAAGGTCTTTTACAAATGATTATGATCTGCAATCAAATATGGTCACTTGTACTTAAAAAATGAATTCTTTGCAAAGACTATTAAACAAAATTTGACCAAATTTGACAGAAAGCATCCTGGTATGGAGGTTTTCCAGCTAAACAAACGATGCCAAGCTGCCATCAAATATGGACACCATTTCTAAATATATAAAAAAAATCATAAATTGATTTGTTTTCAAATACTACTCAAAAGAATTGATCAAATTTAACAGAATTTAGCAGACATCTTTAGATGAGGGCATGCCAAGTTTATATCAGTGACAAAATCCACTCTTAAATATCACTCCCCAAAGTAGAGAAAACTGTAAGCTTCTTCTTAACTAAAATGTCTAATATTTCTTGTGGCTTCAAACTTAACAAAAGTGGTTTGTTTGTGTGAAGACAACAAATTTATTCAAATGATGCAGATCTGTGATTCAACATAACTGTAATTACTTAAAGGGCCTGATCCTCTCCTGGCCAAAAAAGAATTTCCAGGAATCATTTGTTCTGTTTTTTTAACTTGTTACCCTGTGTGCCATGTTTATGGTTGCACCCTACTTCCAAGCTCTGTACCATCCACACCTATCATGATACATCAAAGTGAGTGGTATTACAGAAAAGTGGACAGATATCACTCTACAATGACACCAAAAATGTAGACATTCTATGTGCAGAAAGTAGGATAAGTTTGAGATTTGGAATAAAAAGTGGCCACGACTAAAAAATAATGGGTCTAACTCAGACACAGAAAAACAACTCCAATTTATACACTTGTGCACTTAAGCAAGTGAAATAACCAATCGAAAACAACATCTTTTATACACATAGGCAACTAGCTAAATAACAATCTCTTGGAAGCAGATGTATTTGGATGCGTTCTGAAGTAACTCTCAAAATGGGTTTCCTACACCCATTTCAGGTGAAAATTAAAGAATCTCCAAGAATTAACAAGTGAACTGATGAATGATGAAACCATTCCTGATATTCTTGTAGAATCTATCTTTATCTGACCATATATTCAGAAGGAGTTGCAATAACAAGACTTTCAAGATGGCCATCAGAAAGCCATATTAGTTGTAAGATTGGCACCATTATGTTTACTAAAAAACATCAGAAGTTTTTGGTGAAAACCCCATGTTGATCTGACCAACTAATCTATAGCAATAACTACATTTTCAAGATGGCCATATTGGTGTGCATAATTGATGTCAGATTGGCACCATTTTCATTTAAAAAACAGACACCATAAATAAATTTTCTGGTAAATGTCATTATGACTCTCCATTTATTAGAAGCTGCGACAACAGTGATATCAAATCAGCGTAATTTTCTTTAGAATCAACAAAGCATAATTAGCAGTCTTTTGGTGTGTCATATCGTTATGATGTTTGCAGTGTGGCAGTTTAAAGTGATGTCAAGCACTGGGGCATCATGACGCAGAACTGTAGCATCATGTCCCACCTAGTCATATTATCAAGATACCAGGCAGACCAGCCCTAACACTAACCTCTTAATGCTGAGTGCCAGCCTACTTTATCATTTTGAAACCAACTAGAAAATATTTTAGTGATAAGAGGTGTTTTGCTGAGATCCCCATGTCAATATGACCATCCATTCAGATGTCATAACTATACCAAGAGTTTCAAGATGGCCACCATGGTAATCATATTGGAGGTCAAACTTGCATAATTTTCTTTTTGGACCAATTAGACATCATACAATGTTGATATGAACATCTGTTCATGAAGATAATTGATAACTAGATATCCAAGAAGCACTATTTTAATTCATGATCAACCAGATTTTGGAATGTGTTTAAAGTTTTATGGCATGTCTGTCAGTAGTTTAGGAGCCAAGACAACAATATAAATATGCTAATGGACAGATTACATTTAACAGATAATGGACAGATGATGGACAAAAGGCCATCCCAGGTCTATGAAGTGAGGAGCTAAAAATAGAAAACACCATTTTCAATAGGAGTCCCTCAAAGGAACTGATGCTCTAGAAGACAAAAAGAATTTCCAAGAATTCAAGATAAGACTATTTCTTCCTTTTCAAGTGTTAAGACCATCTCTGATATTCATCAGAAAAAAACAAAATGTTAAAATTAGCTGCTGTGATGCATATATTGGATGTCAGCTTGGCAAGATTTTCATTAAGGATGATCAAGACAAAAGAAGTCTTTTAGTAAATATCCTATGTTGATATGATATTCCATTTAATCAAAGAAGGGAATAACAAGATTTTAAAATGGCTGTCATGATGTCGAAGCAGGACCATTTTATTTTGGACCAGCTGGACCATGGATGAATGAGTGTGTTAAAATTTCATGGTAATCCACTAAGCAGTTCAAGAGGAGTAAGGGTAACAAACTTGTGCTAACAGACGGATGAACATCACACAACAAGTTTTTATATATAAAACTGCTTGATAGAATTGAACCAATTTGACAAAAGACCTCCTGGTTTAAAGACATTTAATTTTACGCTTAGGATGATAATCTGCCAATGAAATGTCTGAAGATATTAGAGAAACCTTAAAAACTGCTGTTTTATAATAAACCAATAAACAGAATTTGAGACATTAAAATTTTGATAGTAAGCACCCAAGTAATCCAAGTTTCTTTGCATCTGGGTTTTAGGCAAATATCAGCCTGAACTTACTTTTAAGTGGGATGCAGTTTTTACCTGTGGCTTGACCAATATACTGTTAGAGTGTATATAGTTGTTACTGACCTGACTATAGGTTTGGAAATGGTCAGTCTCCTCTTCAATGTCAATAGTACCTGGTCCTGCTTTCAAGGTTTGGGAATCTGTATGTTCACTTGAGGCATCTGTTCTTTCTAAAACATTTACATCCTCTGAAGAGTCCATAATGTCTGATGAACTGGAAATATGTTCATTTGTCATTTTCTCCTTTGAGTCTCCAATACTTTCCATATCTGTACCAGGTTCCTGCTTTATTCTTTTTATTAGCAATGCATTCTTTTCATTTACATTTGCATCTTGATTCTCATGAATAGATTTAAAATCCATGCAGTAATGGACTAAAGAGTGTAACTGAAGATACTTTGCCAATTTTTGTATTTTGTGTACATTATCACACCGCAGCTGAACAGCACCATCATACAGATAATCCAGTACATTTACAACAGCTGTCATATCATAGTCATCAGGTAAGGAAATCTGGAAATGGCTCTTCTCCTCTGCCATAGACTGGGTAGACTGAATGCCAGGGCAGGCTGCCATAAGGACAAGTTTGTGAAGCTGTAAACAACAATACAAAATAGGTGAAAAAAATTTGAAAGTAATATAAACTAATCAGATATATGCATCAAAGTAGCTTGTCAATATAAAAATTTAACTGGAAGCAGAAAACAGGCTGTACAATCTAATATATCCTGAGAAACATGCACCATTTCACAGCCTTTGAGGATATTCAATCATAACACTGGACAACAGTGGTCATATTAATCAATGTATCCCCTAGGAGTGCATGATTGGGTCAAAAATCCCTTTGATATCAGACCTGCGGGTCAGAGTGAGTTAAAAAAAAAACAATACCAAAATTGGAGGTCAAATTAAACATTTGGGGTTCTCACATGCACAAATGATGGGAAAGGAAACAATGGGTTTATCACAATGAAAATCTAATGATGCCCAGTCCAAGGCAAAGACAAGGACACATTCTTCAAGTCTATCAAATATTTTCTTAGTTACCTGATTTCTTACCTTATTTCTTGCATATGTGTAGAAATTATGCAAGAATAATACAACTCATCTTTTTCTTACTAAAATCCAATGGGCACAGGGACAATACCAACAATAAAATCAAAATATTGCAATATGGAAACTAGAGTTCTTAGTGAACAAGAACTTGCGAGATATCCCCACTTTTAACAACCAAAGTAGGATCAGAGGTTAGCATGATGACCCAGGTTCAATTCCTGCCCAGACCATGTCAGGTAAGCTGCATTGGTGTATACATGAGCAAGGCACACTTGACTCCAAAACCTTAGCATGATATAACCTTTCATGTGCTACTGTGCTTTTAACAACCAAAGGAAAAGAAAATCATTTAAAAATGTACTATCAGCTTATGTTATGTGAAAAGGTACCAAGATTTTACCATTTACATAATTTTCAAACAATATTTATTACATCCTGAAAGTAGGTTACAGTTACCCAATTTTGATGTAACACATATTCATCCTAAGATATACACATAACCTAAGTTTGATATATTGGCAGTGCTCAAAATATCCTGATGACTGTGGCCCCTCTAATTTCAGATCAGGCTCATCTTATAATCTAGAAGGGGTGCCAATCAGGCTTGTAAAAAAAAAAATCATCAAATTTGTCAGAGAAAACTTAAGTGCAGAAATGTATTTTCGAATTGTGACATACCTGTCATAACATTTACATCAGATCACCATTATCATACCTGAAGTGCGATTTTAATCCCAAACCCCTAGACATGGTCATGTTTGGAGGAAACAATTTTCAGTAATCAGTGAAAAATGATGGCGGAAAGAAACACTTTCAGTATATGTCTCCTACATGTATCAGATGTAAACAATAAACAGTCATGACTGGAGCTGATGTGAATGTTTTCATTGGGCAGTTTGTATAGCAGTAATTAAATGACAAAGAGATCAAGTAAAAACCACCATTTCAAATTTTATTTAACTATTTGACAACAGATAGTGAGAGGTGTTTGAAGGCTGCAGTGGGTGAGCCCATTGTGCTAATTTGCATAAGTATGATCAGGAGTGGAACAATCCAACATAGGCATATCAAATACATGCATGTAAGACAATAAAAGTTATAACATATCATTGCTTTGAATGAAAACATTTAAACCATATGTATTATAGGTTTTTGACAAGTTTGTGAACAGGACGACCTTTCTTTGAAGTTGCATTTTACTGCAAATATAAAAATGCAGAACGTGATCATTTCAATTGTCAGAATAAATTGTTTCATTTTTTAACCCAATTTAGGAACTAATTATAAATCAATATTATCAGCAAAGCCCAACAAAAATAAATTTCAGAACTGGTTAACAACATTTTAGTTTATGATATATGCCATTTTAAAAAAAAGGTTGAAGATGGGCAATTAAATTTTTGCACATAATGAAAACAATATATTACATAAGTCAACTTGGTTCTGACCAGGATTTGCTCAGAGAATCCAGAAATAAGTTTGAATACTAGGACCATCCAGTCTCCAGTGAACATAGTGATGAATACTAATGAAACTTGCAAAACCTTCAAACTCCCAATCAAATATATACTTGAATAAAAGTAGCTGCAATAATGGTTGACAAATAATATTAAAAAAGGAAATGTTGGGCATATGTAAATAAAATTCCAAGCCTGTGGAATTTCAGTCAGGGCCTGTGGAATTTCAGTCTGGGCTTGTGGAATTTCAGTCAGGTCTAATGAATTGTATTAAGTCACCATCATGAGCCTGTGTTTAAAAAAATGTTTCTTTGACCACTGATTGGAATCACAAACCGGACAAGACGGATGGAGACATTTTTAATGTATTTGTTATAATCAATCTTGAAAAGTAGGTCAGAGCAACCAAGTTTTGGTGATTGATATGCATGTGAATCCTAAAGGCAAAAGATGAGAGAGTAATGGGAGGATTCAAATTCGCATTTTAAAAATGGGATACGGCAAAGAACATAACACAATTGATGTTACTCAGAAGAAAAAACTAAATGCTAAATTAATCTTTCCTATAACAATATACCCATTGTTTTCTTCTTCAAGTATTAAACAAAAAAAATTGTGGGCCCTTGGCAGTTGAGTTGTCTAAGGCACCCACCTTTACTGATCACTCACATCTCACCTCCTTTGTTGATGAGTTTCATCTCAACCAATGAGAATATATGAGAGAGATTGCCAGTAGCTGCCCATTTGTCTGTGGCTCTTTCTTCACCAAATAAACTTAATGAGTCTACATTTCATATCAAGGATTTTAGTAAAAATGAAATATTACCTTGTCACGATCTGACAGTTAAATTAAAAACATTGATATAAATGACCCAAAATAATACATAAATATTAATGCAAATTTTTCATCTTTCACTGTTACCGGTACATAAAAACAAAGAAGAACAGCATGCTGCTATTCTTTACTTCTTTAATCTTTACTTAATTACGAATAATGTTATCCCGTCAGAGAAGCACGCTACTCCTTTCTTAAAGTACATCCATCTTGTTTTCAATTGCTTTCACATGATATTGAATTATTGTTGCTATTTTGCACCCTAATATTAGCCCTTAACTGATTTAATGTAGCTATTTTGCCTATTAATATTAGCCCTAAATTGAATTTTTGTGCCTATTAATATTAGCCCTAAATTGAATTACTGTGCCTATTTTACAGACTAGTATTAGTCCTGAAATGAATTATTGTAACTATTCCCTCCCCCCCCCCAATTATTAGCCCCGACTTGAATTACTGTAGCTATTTTACACAACAATATTAGCCCTGAATTTTAATTAATGTACCTATTGTTCATGCTAGTTTTAGTCACAAATTGCTATTTTGCCTGAACTATTAGCCCTGAAATGAATTTGAATCCTTATACAATTTTTAACCAATCCTGGATAGTCAGTCACACCTAACCAATTTTGTTACATCACACATGCTTATGGCAAAATACATCCACAGTGCCAGTCTGATGTCATCTTCACTAACTATGGTTCTGATCATTCTAACTACACCTTGGCGGATCAAACAGCTATATCGGTGCTTTGTCCTAGCAACATGTATTGGATTTCATGTGTTGCCTCGTACTTCCAACTAACCAATAGCATTGTACATCGGCTGAAAATGGTGATGGCAATTGACCTAAAAAGGATACTTTGTAAGCTTAACATCAACAGTATGACTATGTACCACAGGTAAGCCATTACAGGTCTATTTGGGTGAAAGGTATTATGTGCAAACACAGACTGACACTGTAAAAGTATATATTTATCAATCCATTCAAGTTGTGTGCTCCCCTTGTCTCGATCACATATGAACCGTGTTCAAATTTCAACAACTTAATTTTGATTTGATGCAGTGGCTTGCAGGTGCATCTAATGAAATTCACACACCCAAAGCACAGAAATATCTACTCAATATGCCAGGGTGTTCGGGGTGCTCTGGGAGGGGTAATACCTCTGGTGGGTGGCATGTCATGCTCCTTCGTAGTAGCTAGCCCATCTCTGGTCCTCACCAGGCGCTCAGCCCTCACCTGTGGCTCCAAGCAGCTGTAGCATGCACAGTGGCCACATCATGGGCAACAGCTTCGACTGGCCGGCTAAACAGGTGGAGGGTAGCCAACAGGCCTCAAACCCTCGGTGACTTAGGAGTTTGCCTATCCTTGCATGTAAAGCCAGTTTAGGCAGACTGGGCGGAAGGGATCAACTGAGTGATCCAACGGCCACAAAGGCAAATCTGCAAACGCTTTGTGGAGAGCGTAGGGTATGACAAGGCACGGAAGACGTCATAGCCATCCAATGCAGCCAACGTAGTCCCCAGCCATGATGAATCTTCATACCATTGAGTTCTAACTACCAAGGCTGAGAGAGTGAGGCTGTCTCTGTGTAAAGGCTGTTTCACTTTAATCTCCTTCACGCACAGGTTATGTTGTACACCTATCATTCATCCTCATCATCACACTACACCTACCAAAGTCCTACAGCGATGGCAACTGGTGACGAAACAGGTGGAGATGACCACTGGGAGTTATAGTCAGAGACCTGCACGTAAGCTGCCCTTGGACAAGTGGTCGCTTTGCTCTGTACCCAGGGCAGCAGAACATTTCGGCAGCATCCAGGGGTGACTGAGCTGACCTTTTTAAGACGACGCTGCTCACCCTGAATAAGGAGAGGCCTAGAAAAAGTGGCCTAAAAAAAGCTTGCCTTGTAAAAATCTGGCCAGCATACTGTGGCTGGCAAGATCATCCATATCTGCGGTCGAAATAATCGAAGAAAAAAACTTATTATTGGAGCATGGAACATCCATACTCTCATGGACAAAGAGAACGTAGCAAGACCCCACAGGAGAACAGCTCTAGTTTATAAGGAGCTTTCACGCTACAATATTGACATTGCAGCCTTGAGTGAAACCAGGTTTGCAGAAGAGGGTTCTTTTACTGAGCTAGCCAGCAGCTACACATTCTTCTGCAAAGGAAAAGCCCAAAATGAGGACAGGATCCAATGAGTCGGCCTGGCTATCAAATCAAGTCTTCTGAAGCAGCTTCCGGAAATGCCTGTTGGTATCAATGAGAGGCTAAAGAAATTGTGAATACCTATCAGCCACAAACGGCACGCAACAATCATCAGTACATATGCCCCTACCCTATCGAGTCAAGCAGAAACCATTGAGCAGTTCTATATGGACCTCAGCTCTGTACTAAGCTCAGTTCCAGCTGACTACAAGATCATACTACTGGGGGACTTCAATGCCCGTGTTGGCTGCGATTATGGTCGATGAAAAGGTGTGCTTGGCAGAATGAACAACAACGGTCTGCTCCTACTCAGCAAATGCACAGAATTTAACCTCATAATCACAAACTCAATGTTCAGAATGGCGAACAAACACAAGAACACCTGGATGCACCCCAGATCTCGCCAATGGCACTTAATCGACTATGTAATAGTACGCCAGCGTGATGCCAAGGATGTCCAAATCACCAAATCCATGCGAGGAGCAGAACGCTGGACAGACCACAGACTTATCAGAACTACCCTACAGCTGCACATTGCACCTCACCACCTAAGACGTCCTAAGCTTGTGTGCACAGCCTTCAACGTCAAATTGCAGCAGCCTTCCACCCAGCTCAATTTCCAGAAGAGATTAGATGACAAGCTGTCAACAAACGGACCGTTACATGGAAACGCCTCTGAAAAATGGAACAAGCTCAGGGACATAATTATAGAGAAACAGCTATGGCAACCCTGGGTCCAAAGAAGCGAATCCATCAAGACTGGTTCAACGAGAACAATGCTGCCATTGAAGATCTGCTCGCCAGAAAAAAACAAAGCATTTTTATGGACTGGCAGAATGACACAAACTCCATACCTAAAAAAGACCGCTTCAAATCCTATCAAGCTGAGGCTCAGAGAGAAATCCGCAAGATGCATGACCACTGGTGGGAAAAGAAAGCTGATGAAGTGCAAAGCTATGCAGACACTAACAACTCCAAAGAGTTCTACAACGCCATCAAGTCAATCTTCAGCCACGCAAAGTCCAGCTCTATGCCCTTGCTCGCAGCAGATGGCAATACATTAATAAAGGACAAGAATGGCATTAAGGAACGATTGAAAGAACACTTTAATCAGCTCCTAAACCTGCCCTCATCGGTCAGCCAATCTGTTCTTCACCAAATACCCCAACAGCCAATGCCCAACCAACTGGATATTCCGCCAAAGATGGAGGAATTGAGGAGGGCCATTAAACAAACAAACTGTGGCAGGGCACCTGGAAAGGATTGTATCCCTGCGGAGGTGTACAGGCTCTCAGTGAGCAGTCTCTGGAGGCATTCTACGATGTGCTAATCAGCATCTGGACGGAAGAAGATATGCCAGACGACCTCCGTGATGCATCAATTGTGACCCTCTATAAAAATAAAGGCACACATGTGGACTGCAGTAACTACAGAGGCATCTCCCTGCTTTCCATTGCTGGCAAAATACTTGCTCGCACCTTGCTCAACAGGCTTATTGCGGCAGTGTCAGAAGATAACCTCCTCAGTGTGGTTTTCGCCCAGACCGCAGCACCGTTGACATGATCTTCGCAGTGAGACAAGTTCAAGAGAAGTGCCTTGAGCAGAACATGAATCTGTATGCTGTCTTCGTCGACCTGACAAAGGCTTTCAATACAGTCAACAGAGACACACTGTGGGTAGTACTCAAGAAACTTGGTTGTCCACAGAAGTTTACCAACCTCATCCGGCTCCTCCACCTTGACATGACTGGAGAGATTCTCTCAGACGGTGAACCCTATGAGAAATTCCCCATATCTAATGGTGTCAAACATGGTTGTGTACTCGCTCCGGTACTCTTCAACCTCTTCTTCACACAGGTACTGTTCCATGCCATCCGGGACATTGACATTGGCATCTACATTAGGTATCGTCTGGATGGATCAGTGTTTGATCTACGTCGCCTAGCTTCAAAAACCAAGACACTAGAAAGACTCATCATTGAAGCACTCTTTGCAGATGACTGTGCCCTCATGGCCCATGAAGAGATTCACCTACAGGCAATCGTGGACAGATTCTCTGAAGCCTCCAACCTATTTGGACTCAAAATTAGTCTAGGAAAGACAGAAGTCATCTTCCAGCCCGCCCCAAACACTGTCCACTCACAACCCTGTATGACCATTGGCGACACGCAGCTGAAGAATGTGGACAGTTTCAAATACCTTGGCAGCACAATATCTAGTGATGGCTCTCTGGACAAAAAGATCACTGCGAGGACCCAAAAAGCCAGTCAAGCACTAGGACGACTCCGAACCAAGGTCTTGCAGCACAAGGACATACGCATGTTAACAAAGATGAAGGTGTACAATGCAGTTGTCCTCACGTCTCTCTTATATGGCTATGAAACGTGGACACTCTACAGAAGGCATATCAGTCAGTTGGAACAATTCCACCAGCGCTCCCTGAGATCCATCATGCGGATCAAGTGGCAGGACCGAATCACCAACCTGGAAGTCCTTGATACAGCCAACACAACAAGCATTGAAGCTAAACTAATCCAGGCCCAGCTTCGCTGGACTGGCCATGTCATCCGCATGGATCAAAGCAGAATCCCAAAACAGTTGTTCTTTGGTGAGCTAGCCCAGGGAAACCGTAACCAAGGCCGCCCTCACAAGAGGTACAAAGACAACCTCAAGATGAACATCAAATGGACAGACCTTCAACCACGCCAGCTCGAGCTCGCTACCTCAGACAGAAGGCAATGGTGAGCTATGACCAGAAAAACCCATTCCACCTTTGAGGGTGACCGCCGCCAGTGTCTTGCTGCAACTCATGAGAGACGTCACAGAAATGTATCCCAGATACCAACAACCACCGGCGTCCCATGCCCCACCTGCAGCCGCATGTGTGTATCGGAATTCAGACTTCGGAGCCACATGCGCATCCACCATTGAATGAGATTGCACAACTTGTCTTCCTCGACTTGGGAGACTGCCAAGAAGATGCCAGGGTAAAGATAGGGTTATTGGAACCTTGGCTAGTGAAGATGGTCTGATGTCAACAGGTGAAGTAATACAGCAAGCAGTTATATCATGGACCTGGAGGATTGACATTGTGACCCACAGTGGATGGATTATTCAATTTCTTGTATCTACAATTATTTGGATTTTAATAATTGGAAATTATTACAGGTAAATTAAATACAACCCATCATAAATTGAATCATCTATCAATGTTGCTAACCATGGGTGTTTACTAGCATGTATATTTTGGTACAAATCCTAACAACCAATACTTGTACTAATATTTGTGTTTTGCTGTATAAGCACTATGTTTGATGCAATAAATCTTTTGATTCAATTAGCATTTTCCATAAGTTCAATTTAGATTCCAAGTGTTATTTCCTAAGTTTTTTGCCAGTGCATGAGACCCAATAGGACCATAGTTGTCAAGGCAGCACTCGCTTTGTTTTCATGCTGACAATCCTTTTGATCAACCTGCAAATTTAATACATATGCTTGTTCAGTGCCAAATAGAGTTCTACATCTTCCAGTGAATGTTTGACCCTAACTTCTTAGCTTGTAATGGCAGCATCCTCTGTTTTCCAATATGACGATCTTTTGATCGCATGCTTTGATACAGTGGAACCCCGCTATAACACGATGATCGGGGTCCATAAAATCGGATCGCGTTAAAAGCGGGGTCGCGTTAATGCGGGGTTTTACAATATTTAACTTTTTTTCCGAGAACATATACGTGTATACATGTACAATGATTAAAAGTCGGCTTATCATCAGATGAATATTAACTGGAATGCATTAATTAAGATATATTCAAAATAATCGATGGCTAATATATTTATAGGTTATTACTGTGCATTAAAAACATTTACTAATTTTTATTTGTTTGAACGATAATACAGATTGACCGCTAATACCAGACTATCGCTATATCATGAAAAGTGTATCAACACCGTATGCTACTGTGCCGTCGTGGCATGCAGTTCATCCATAATGGATGTAATTTCATTGAAAATCATACAGATTTAAAATATTCAATAATTTTGTAATAGTCTGAATTCGTCGTGTAAAATATACGATGAACAAAATATTGAAACCATTTACTTGCCGTCTGATATTGTACGGTCATTGCATGCAGCTATTCCCGGGTCTACATACGGTGTCTGTACAAATTTCATACCGCTAAAATTTTATCATATGCGACAACTGCAAGAATAATTAACAATCAATGCATGATTTCAGCGTGCAAATAACTTTTATTTCAGATTTTGTGAACATCAAAAGAAACATGTGAAAACTACTAAATTAATCGTTGCGCAAAATGCAAAGTCAGTGTGGTTCCAAATTTAAATTTCATCATTTCTTGAAAAATATATCCAATGACGTTTGCTTCTTTGCTCTAGGGCATACAGTTTCTCTTTAGCAGAAAACGACTTGTGTTTTTGAACTTGCTTTTCCATAACAGTAAAATATTTTTTTATATAAGCAAACAACGTACACAGATAAAGCTCGATAACTAAGTAATGAAGGCCTGCAATGGTTACGAATCACTTTTTATATAAAACAAAATTAAGCTGAACGGATGTACAATTTCATACCCTTTTAATTTACAGATAATAAAGTGGATATTATTTACTTTCAACTGTTTGTTGTTTGATCACACCACCAAGAACAGCATACATGTTGGTGGCTTTCGTCCTTTGATGTTTATTAAATTGTGCGACTCTTGTATCAACCACAGCTTTGTCTGCTGCTTGGCTGTGATTGCAGTTAAATAAGAAGCCCATGTCGGCTATTGTTTGAGCAACGACTGTATACAGAATTCATGGAAGACAATCACAAAGACGATTTACTGGCTTTACTCATGGGTCCGTAATAAGTAACACTTCCGATAATGTTTAATTCAGCTTAACAATTCAAAAACCTAATGAAACCAGTTTTCTCTTCTAGAGTAGAATACGGAGCTTCACCACAACCTGTTCAAATTGATAAATTTCAGAAGCCAAGTGTTGTACACACTATTTCTTGTACGTTATATATATCGTATTATTTTAGAATTCATACACGATCACTTCTCCAAAATCACTTAAAGAACCTGGATAAATTGTTAAGTTCCGATCGTTTATTATTAAAAGTTATACGCGAATTCTTCCACCAAATTATAATAAACGTTTTACACACTATTTCTCATACGTTAAACAAATATTTTCAGTCCGATAAAAATACACGTAAATGAATTTCAAATTTCAGGAACCATGCCACGATCATATTATTTTAAAAGTCACAACTAATCTCATGCCCAAAATGAAGTTAATTTCTTGTTTTGTTTTTTTTTACTTTTCTCCAAATTTTTTTTCTCCATGTGTGAATGAATATACGAAATTTCGGGAGCCATGCTACGACCATGTTATATCCGAATTCGCGTTATGGCGGGGCGTGTTATAGCGGGGTTCCACTGTACTTGCTTAGTGCCATGTAATAAAGGGTGGTTATCTGAACCCCCTGCAATCTTGTCTCAGAGCTGAAATATGTCCAATTGCAGTCTTTAATAGAATTTCACAGATCGGAGTGTTACTTTCTGAAACCAAACTTAGTCACTACATAAGTACACACATAAAACAGTGAAGGCAAGGAAACGTACTTGGATATTTATGCTAATTAGACAACAATGGAGGATTTCAGAACTCTATAAGACAATGAGGATGACTTCTTAGGTTTTGTTACAGATGACACCAGATAGTGACATTTATTGAATAAAGTTAATTACAAAAATGATGACTTAACATTCATTGTTTATTTGAGAGACATGTGAAATTGTGAATTGGATCATCCTAAACTATTTTAGAATCTGTGATATATTCAAATCAATAACATAATTGTATTCTACACTGGTGTTGTCGTTATTTTTTCTATCTAACTATTTATCCAGTTTGGCTTCTTCATTTATACTATCTGTAAATCATACTGATGACCAGTCACCCCTTTAGACAGATAAAACTTGTAAAATACACCTCAGCCTATAGGAAGGTGAAAGATAAATTGGTTTTGTGTAGCGGAGTGGAAAGACTTAGAGCTAAGTCAACTTATAAGTGAGAGTATACTCCCTCTGAAGAGTATAACTGACTTAGACTTAAAACACACTGTAAACAATGGTAGCTTTTTGCACAAGATTGTGTAAAAAGCATCATCATAAACACTCAAAGATATCTTCCTAGTTTCATAAAGTAAGACATTATACCTTGAACCTAGCATTTCTAAGAACCAGAACAGCATCACAAAACTTGTCTTTTCTCCAAAACTCTGACATCTGAACCAACAGCTGACTGGAATGATCTGGGTTCACATACACCTTCTCCATTTCTACGGGTGGATCTTTTCTGGTCAATCTGAAAAATGAAAATACTGTATATTAATAATAACATTCAAACTCCAGGAACAGCTGTCCCCAAGTATTTGCTGGAATCATAAATGAGTCATCGTATTAGGATACTACTAATACAGAATGATGGGAAATTAATACAACATCATTATCAAGGTCTGTACAAATTATGCTTGAAATAAAACTGGGATTCAGAGCTTTTTTGCTGAACCAAAAATGTTTATTCAATATTTAACAGCCATAACTCCACTAAACGATATCAGTACCATTCCAGTGGCCTAAATGATCAGAGTACAAATCTGCTTAGGATTATGGGAGGTTGCAGGTCTGAACCCTGGCAAAATCATACCAAAACTTATCAAAAATGGTACTATCAGCTGCCTCACTTGTCATTCAGCATTAAGAGGTTAGTGCTAAGACTGGTCAGCCTGGTGTCAGTATAATGTGACTGGGTGTAACATGATGCTACATGTCTGCTGAATGATACTCCAGTGCAAAACATCACTATTGCCACATTGCAGACAAAGCCAAGATATGACTGAAACTGTTGATGCTACATTAAAAATCTAGTTCACACAAAATGTCAATATACAATAGCCATTACTCCACTCAATGATGTGAATAAACAATAGCATGACTCTACTAAATGATCTCAATAAACAATAGCCATAACTCCATTAAATTACGTCAATATACAATAGCCATAACTCTACTAAATAATGTCAATATACATAGTCATAATACAATATCAATAACTCCATTAAATGTCAATATACAATAGCAATAACTCCACTAAATGATATAAATGTATTATAACCATAGCTCCACTAAATGACAATATACAATAGCTACTACACTAAATTATGTCAATATATAACAGCTATAACTCTACTAAAGTATATCAATATACAATTGCCATAGCACCACTAAATGATGTCATTAAACAACAGCCATAACTCGACTAAATGATATCAATATACAATAGATATAGCACCACTAAACAATATCAATATACAATAGCCATAACTACACTACATGATGTCAATACACAATACATATAACTCGACTAAATGTTATATTTAAGCAATAACTATTACTCCACTAAATGATGTCAACATATAACAATCATAACTCCAATAAAGTATGTATCCACCTCAAATACAGGTCATGGATTCAAACCCCCACAAGTTATACAAATGACATAAAAATGGTACTAGCAGCTGCCTTGCTTGGTGCCCACCCTTATGAGGTTAGCATCAGGATTGGTCGGCTTGGTGTCAGGATAATATCACTGGATGAAACATCATGAAACATCTTTGCGGCATGATGTCCCAGTGCTAGACATCACTATAAACTGCCGCACTGCAGACGTTGTAGCGATATGACTGCACAATTCTTAAAACTACATTAAAAATCCATATCACACACACTAAATGATGTCAATATACAATAGCCATAACTCCACTAAATGAATCAATATATAATAGCCATAACTCCATTAAATGATGACATTAAACAATAGCCATAGCTCTAATAAATACAATAGTCATACCTCAAATAGATATCACAGAAACTAATAATCAGATTCCACTAAAGTTATATCAATATAAGTTGCAGATAAACATCAATAATTGTTGAGAAGTATTGTTTGAAAACAAAAGTGGATTGGTCTAACAAGATCAAATGTTTGAAACCCAAGTCACCCAATATAAAATTTCTTACCAAATCTGGTTTGACTTCAGTATGAATGAAGGGAGATTAATGTATTATACAGAATGCACAGTGAGTGCACCCAACAATCAAAGGCCATAACACTGCTAAAGACAATGTTTTATGCTAACATCTAACCTAGCAACATTGAAAATCAAAACAAGTTCAATTCAATATCAAGTTACCTACTAAAATTGTTTGAAATCAAACGAGATTAATCGTATGTAATGGATCTGACAATTAGTAACTGAAACTCTGTTAAATAACATAGAACGCTGACAATTGAAATTTAGTTTAGATCTCAACAATATGAATTTGCATTAGCAAATTGGGTTAAAATCCATTAATCCATGAACATGTAATTAACTGTAATTTTGCAAAAATATAAGTGAACAAGTCCAACAACCAAATTACTCCATCAAATAAGAACCTAAATAGTGAGTGATATCGATCTGCAGCAAAGGTCAACATGTCAACCATAAGATTCAAACCTAATCGTAAATACAAAAGTTATCATATTGAGATGAATGTGGTTTGGTCCAACAATTAGAGCATATGACTCCATTAAATGGAGTTGCTGAACAGTGAAGCTCTAACTCATCAATATATACAGTGTAAATCATATTTTATGTTGTTATTTCATAGACAAAATAAATTATCATGGTTTATTATTCCTTGCTGTCGAATATACATATAGTAAAAGAACATAATTAGAAAATAGCTTCACAGTGCTATTTACAAATTTAAAGGCAATTTTTTCAACATTTTTAAAACAACAAATACACTATCACCAAAAGATATTTTACAATTACTACCTCAGTTTGTGCAGATGACACAATAAAGAAGTAGTTATTACACTGGCATTCCCACTGTCTGCAAATATCAAACAAGTGACTGAATCATAACAAAAATTTCAATTTTAATAAACTAAAATCAATAAACAAAACAAAAGGAAACTTTTCTATTCTAAAAATGACCAATATATTATCTATTAGGACCAGGAACAATTTCATTGCATGCAATATACAGCTCGCAACATTTGTTGCTTCTAACCCATCATGGTGGGACAATGTATCTTAAAGCATTGTGACAGGCTTAATGCGTCTACTCAGTATGCACATATTGTATACATCCATGGAGAAGGCGTCAAAAGACATCAAGAGTGATTGACAGTTGAACAGTTTAAATATGAAATTACAACACAATTATTACATGACACTAATAACATTCTTATTACATGGATGTAATAATATTGTTAAATAAGATAATCACATACTGAGGTGGATACATAAAACATCCTGAGAAAGAGAGAGAGAGAGTGTGTGTGCAACTGGTGAAGACAGACATATTTACTCCTTTTTATTCCCTCCCTAAATTTAGTACAAAAGACACAAAACTGATGAGCTTTAATTTTTCATTACTCCATAAATTTATTTCCGCAAACCAGTTTTTGAAAAAATTAAATTAAATGATAATTATAAATGAATCATTTGTAAGAAGAGAATACAAAAAGTAGTGCAATTATTCAATTAGTTTTTATTAATTATTTGTAGAATGGATCCAAACTAACAATCCAAATTTTAGAATCACATGAAAAACTCATAAAGGTCTTGAAGAAATATAAATTTGGTGATCTTATTAACTTCCGAATTTTGCTTGCAAAATATGCTGTATACATCACATTATGCATACTACTTCCGAAATCTCATCTATTATTAAAAATGGTTTTATCATATTTTATTCACAATAAATGAATAACAAATGTGCTGATTTTAAGCAAAAGGGGTCACTATTGTCGACTTTTAGTACAAGACTTCAAAAAAATTCTACCGCTACACTTTTTAAAATAGCTTTTCCTCTCTCATTTGAGGGTGAGCAAAAAACATAAAACACCTTGGGTTTTTCATGTAATCTTGCCTTTGTGTGTGTGTGAATGTATGCTTGTGTTTGGTGTTTAAGTAAAAGAACGTATGTAAAGCTCATAATACAAAACAACTTAAGGTAATGACCCTTACAACATGTCAAGTGGGGATGTAAGGGAACATACGAAACCCTGACATCTTGTGTTCCAAAAACTATTTTTGACAAAAAAGTCATGCATGTTGTCATTAAAATAATAAACCTTTTTGGTTTACTCTCATAGAAATTATTATCATGAAACGTAAAACTGTCTATTATATTTGTATCCCTACCTATCTTTCGTCATATGGTAGTCAAAACTACAACAAAAATTGTACTCGAAAATAGGTTACATAAACCTAGGCCAATGTTGATCTACTTCGTCTCATAGTTGCATGATAAATAATTCTGCACGCTACCCCTTAGTGAAACTTATGCGTTAACAAATAAATATGTGGCTTCAACATGTACGCGTGAATTTGTTCTCCAAAGTTGGACTATCTACACCATATTGAACAATTTGGCTGAAGCCGATCTTTATTTATATTTATTCATTTTTCCACTTCCACCTCTGTAAGGGAAGTAACCGAAGCTCTGGTCTAACTAAAGTTCAATTGGAATCACAAACAGTTGCTGGATGCGGTACGTATGCATCATAATCTCGTCACTATTTTTAAAAGGGTCTCGTTACTGTGGAGCAATTCAACCAAGAATTTGTATCTCGAGTGTTATTGGCACTCATCCATCTGTGTAAAACGATGGATATGTAGAAGCAGATGGTGATGAGTTTTTAGTTTTTGCTGCAGTCTCTCTGATGGCTTAAAAATATATCCTGGAAGTTGGAGGACGTGGCTTGCCGCAAGAGACACGACTGTTTTCGGTGACAGATAAAAACTGTTTGGCGTACTGCTTCATGTGTAGTTGGTCTAACTCCTGAATCATGATTTCGTAATCTATGGTATTTGTACCCTCACCCCGTCTTTTATACCCACGACCGATTTTGAAGATGAAACACATCAATGATGTACCAAATAAACAGAACTTAATCATAACAATCGTTGATTTATAATTTATCACCTGGCTCTCACCAAGGGTTCCCTAATAATGTCAGTTATGTAGCGTTTCAAAGCAAATGGAAACTCTAGCTGTATCAAACAGATAGATGGATCACTGTCATTTTCTGGTTTCTGGAACAGTCCATTTAGAAGAAACATTTGTGTATTTTTTAAATATCCTTGATGTCTTTAGTTTCCGAAATCGGTAGGGTGAGGGTGCACACAGTAAGAAGGGAATGTGAATACCATAACACACGTCAGTTGTGTCTTTGTCCTTTCATAACCAGTTGTTTACAATAGTTACTAGTAATAACGATAGTGTTTAACTATTTTTTTAATACAAAAGTTATATGAGGAATTTTATATTTTGATATAAATATTAACCAAAAATCGATGAGTCAGCCAGTACCGAATGTGATGCTATTTCCAGACTCTTCATGAATATCACACGAAAAATGCACTAGTTTACTACGAAGTAACCAAATAGCGAATTACAATATTAATTCTGACCACGAGCTAGCTATCTACATAATTTTATACATTACCATAGCTCATTTTTCAAATACGTATGTAAATTAAACACTACAAAGGTAATTCTACATACTAACGATTCTAGCAATGAAGTGTACATAATTACAATTACAATGCCGTAATATTCTGCAACAGTCGAGCAAATAACTTACTGACCTTCATAAAGCTTCGTCTTTCTTAGAATTTCCTGAGTTTCCCCGCCAAATTATGAGTGGCTTTTCCGGAATATTGCTTAATAACATGTTTCGGACATTACCAAGTTCCTAGCTCGAAAATACTAAAATAAATTCGGATTGAAATGGTGACCACACCCTTTCTAACTTCCGATTGGATGCTGATTCTACCCTGTTCTAGTAAACTCAGCAGTCAGATCCCCCGGGCCGTCTGTCATCGTGGTAAGATTTACAACACCTATAAGAGTCCTTTGTTTATGAACAAAGCTTTCAACATCCACATGCGAATTTTCACACCCAACAAAACTGGGTTCTTGTACCTTTATGAAGAGGACCGACTATAGCCACAGTGTCTAACATATATACATGGCTTTTAACCATTTTTTTCCCCCTGACTTATGCAATCACTGGCAGGGCAACGTGACATGGTCCATTAAAAGATATATAATTTACTTTATTAATTTAAATAGATAAATACAAGTTTTTTTTTATTGGGGCTCTGAGTGGCTGAGTGGTCTAAAGTGCTTTCCATTACAGATCACTGCCATCTCACCTCTATCTGTGTGGGTTCAAGTCTAAGATTCGGCTAATGTAGTTATGTGAGAAAGCTTGCCAGTAGTTTACTTGTGGGTTGGTGGTTATTTCCTTGGGTTTTCCTGGGTTCTTCCTCCACCAATAATACTGGCTGCAGTGTATAGCCTATCGTGTGCTGAAGAATGGCATTAAACCCTACGACAACAAGAGTTTTCATCCTGAATTATATTGTAGGATACGTTTCTTGTAATAAAATATACATTTCTTGCAAGAAAAAAGAAACTTATTTCATTTAATATTTAGACATTATTGCATTTTTAAACAATACATAATTAAAAACAATTTAATTCGAGCACTTTAGCATGTAATTGCAAAACAAAAAATTTTTGTGACAAATTTATATTTTTTATAAACCTCGTCATCCTTTGCAAGTCATCTGATGTACTTTCCTGTAGCTTATTCAATGAACACAGCGATGTGTTCCTCTGAAAAAAAAGGGCATTGCCATCAGCTTCAACTTGCCCAGGTACTTATATTTTTTCTTTTTGAGTTGTACGCCACTTGAAAACCACAATTTTGAATTTTGCAGTAAATAGCCGGACTCCAATGGAACATAAATGTGGACTGGTACACCTGAAAACAGATAATACTAGACAAGCCATGACCCTTGTTCGATAGGAAGTGATTATGAACTGGAAAGTAATCTTTATTACATTTACGAGAGACCACTTTCTTATGTTTACAAGACACGAAACCAAAACTAACAGAACTTGCTTTTTCTCAGAAACACTTTTCAGAAACAATGTTTTTTGGTCTTTTTTTTCTTCACTACTTTAAATGTACCATTGATAGACAAACACTTTGCCTTTGCAGCTAAAACTGTTGATTCGTTACAAATAAAATACAACGTTGCTAATTTTTGTTACATCAGCTTTCTGGAAGGTAGGTGTTAGAAATGGCAGCAAGCCATGTCTTTACAATATCCGATGCATGTGTAAAGGCATTTGAAGGTAAGGTTGCTTGAGTCTTCATTTGTATTGAAATCTAACTGGTGATAATGGAACCTGGTGTTATGTATCTATAATTGTGTGCTTAACCTTTGTCCATAATTGTAAGTTTTACTTTAAGATAATATAAACAGAGTGCTTACATAGGTAACTTTAGTCCATGATTGTAAATTGTAAGCATCGTGTTTGCATGGGAAAAGTTAAATGTTGGTCTTGTTTAAAATTGGACTAGGTTTTTCCATTGGAAAAAATATTCACATTCTATTATGTTATAGGTCAAGTGAAATGTGTATTAACAGGGATTTGATTAACAAAATTTTTATGTCCTATTTTAGGTCAGTCTGTGGGAATTCGTTTATTTAGACACTGATTTTGGGACAGCATATGGGATGTTGATAAACATAAATTGACCCATAATTCAGCACAAGAGGCAGGATCTGCTTTGTTATTGACCTATGCAGTAAGATTCAAACAGAGTCTGTTAGTGATGGAACAAGCCATTGTATCGTCACTCATTTTATAAAATTCCTTATGTTGGTAGTAGGTTAAAGAACATGTGCTCTAAATAAAAATACAGCCCTTACTGTACCAAGCTAGTCAGCATCTGAGGTGCTTACTGATGGTTTACCATTCATTCCCATAGCCGTTATGTGTATGTACTGCTCTCCATGTCAGCCACTCGACATAAAAGCAATAAGTTGTACACTGGTTGGTCCTTGTTGATTATTATGTCAACAAAAGCTTGAACTCTGAACCAAACTATGGATGGGGATGCTGCTTCACTCTCTTCGCAAACTGCTGCCACTAAAAAGAGCCTTACCTGGTGACTGGAAAATACCTCATCTCACCACCACAGTCAATCGTGTGTTGTAAGCCAAGATGATACATGTATGCCTTTCTCAACTAAACTGGAGTGAGATAAAGATTAAAGCAAGCCTACTCAGATATTATCTCATACAGCAGTATTAACTGATTTTGTGGATCAAATATCCCCTAACCTTTCTCAATGCAGATAATAGCAGAATGTCATTCAAGATTAAATGGCACTGTTTCATCAAAACTAGACTCTGCTATATGCCTCAGACTGCAACAGGTCGCTGTGATGGTCAGTCTTTTTTTTCAACCAATAGATGACAGGTCTTTGATATGTATGAATCAAATATACCCCCAACCTGTCTTGGATTAAAATAGGTCCATACCAGAATAGATCTTACCATTTAAGCCAAAAGTCAGAAAGTCTTCGTGCAGTTTACCTACTTCACATTACAAGGCACAATCATGGATCAACTACAGGTTGCTCAATGCCTCTGGTACCCAGTTTAGTGCCATAGCACATGCGGGATAGGGAGTTTCTTTTAGACAATCTTCTCCAGTTTCATCTCAGATTGCACAGGAGGTGTCAGTGTTAACATGTTCACAGAATGAAATATTCTAACAAGCTCCATTATCTTTGTTCGATCTCACTGGTAACAGAAGACTCTACCTTCCAAGCGTCAGTCGAGAAAGTCTTTTGCTTGTTACCACAACACTTATACTCTCCTTCTCCTTGTATGTCAACAGTGAGATGAAGTATTTTCCAAACAGTCACCAGGTAAGGCTCTTTTTAGTGGCAGCAGTTTGGGAAGAGAGTGAAGCAGCATCCCAACCATCTTACATTAAGGTCAAGAACTTCCAAAATACTTACATGTGGATTGCAAGGCACCTGTCTGCAAAACATGCTACATGGCATGTGAAGAAATAAAAACTGAAGTATTCACAGGATTTGGCACCAATCCCTGTATCAAGAGAAGATCAATATAATACCCACCTAGTTAAGACATTTTGATCATGGAGTTCTTTGCAATGACAGCAATTCCACCTCCGCAAGAGTGGCATGGGAATGACTTGATATTATAACAATAAATCCACACATCGCCTGGTGTTTTTTGACATTTTTCTGTCCGGAAAAAGAAGTCAATATTCTAATTGTTAATAAAATTAACTATTTCTGTGTGCTTAACAGGTGGTCCCATTGATTGGGCATTGAATAATGTTATTATGCACTTGTATCTCTTGGATAGTTGACACAACAGTTGATTTAATAGGGATTTGAAGTAGGCTATCTAAATTAACAGCCAAATTTTTAAATTGTTGGTCCAGATAACTGGAATTCTTCCTGTTCTACACCAGCCAGCTTTGAAATGTTTTTTTTTTTCCCTGCTTCTGTTTACATTTAAGTCATGATAAATGTAGTCCCAGTTCGTTTAGTCTAGTGTGCAATGTAGTGTGGAGAGCCAAGGAGTGGTCATTTAAAGCAATTAATGAGGGTCCATCATAGCATAAACGGGTGGACTGGTGAGCATCACCTGATGGTGGTTTGTTCAACAAACAAGGACTTTGTATCAGTGGAGCAAGACACCTGAAAAAAGTCTAATTGTTCTCGTTTCCAAAACAAGGAGATGAAGAAACAAAAACAAACTAAACAGCCAATACATGATGAACACAATAACTTAGACGAAAACAAGCACATCTATCATGAAAAACTGAACAAAAGAAGGAACAGCCTGCTTCAAGCCAGTTAAGCGATAGATGGACATGACCATACAATTTGTGTTTAACGTTATGATGGGTAAATAGCAAAAAACAAACTAAAGTTATCACATGAACACCAAATGAATAGATGAATGGACAGACATGTTCCACCTTATGATGGGTTTATAACAAAAGATAAACTCCAAAAAAATTAAAGTAGAGGCGTATTTTTATTCATGTATTAAAGACAAATACAAATTGTATCTACATAAAGAACTACTGGGTTATATGGAGATGAGACATATATATTGTTTATTATTAATATAGTATTCTGAAAATCATGTATAACACTATTTATATCATTAGGTAATAATGAAGGAAAGCACTCAAATTATTAAAAAGACATCTAAAAAGCTCTTTACTAAAAGTAAATTTTTGGTTAATTATTACATGTAATAGCAGAATCAAAAGATCAAATCACTGCGAAAGTATAAATATATACTGTAAATGAAAATAAATTGGGAAATCTAAATATTTTATTCACAAAGTCTGACTGGATGTGATGTTTAGAAAAAAACCAAAATTCAAGCAATTGTTCCAAAGACATTAAACGATATGCAGATTCAATCTGCAATACTGTTGAATCTATTTATTTCCACAAAACATAACTGGCTTTTAATTTTTCTAAATTGGAATTCTTGCAATAAATGATCAGCAATATGAGAAATATTTATAAAATCCACAATTCACCAAATTCATAATTAGTTTGTGTCATATAACTTGTATATTAACAAAATATGGTGGCATTAATTGGTTTGCTCTATCAAGAAAGTCAGTGCTAAAGTAGATTCAAGTGGCTCTCCCAACATTAGCAAATGCTAAAAGATTATAATCCATAAAGTTACACTGTCCATAAGTGTAAAGAACATTTCACCTTAAATACTTCAGAAAAAAATGCAGAAATAGTTAAATTCATATAAATGGCAAAAGAAATTTAAATGCAGTAAAAGATGTTTGCATATCCTTATTCATACATCAAAGAAATTTTTTTAAAACAAGAGTACTGTAAACTGCACTTGATACATGTATCTTATGCCCTTTTCTCTGACCTTGACCTTTTAGTATCAACTTGATTATTTTGTGATATGGTGTGGACCTGGATAATGTTTCATCAAAGTATATGTAGGGGTTAAAAAGCTAGAGTGTAGATAAAGAAACTGACCATTTGCTACCATTATCCACCACTGTGACCTTGACAATCAAGATAGGAGGTCAGACTGGGAAGATAGTCAAAATTGTCAAGACATGTAAAGAATGAAGATTCATTAAATATCTTCATTAGTTTTTAAAAAAAAATGTTATATCTGTTCATGCACAGAGGTCACACTGTCTAGTCACAATATATTACTGGTTAGGGGCCCCCGAGTGGTTCAAAGTGCTCATCGTTACTGATCACTGCCATCTCACCTCTGTCTGTGTCACTTTGAATCTTGGGCTCAGCAAATGTGTGTATGTGAGAAAGCTTGCCAGTAGCTTCTCATGGGTCAGTTGTCTTTCCGTTTTTTTTTCTAGGTTCTTCCTCCACCATTAATACTTGCCACCATGTATAGCCTATCTTGTGCTGAAAAATGGCATTAAACCCTATAACAATAACAATAACAACGACTGGTTAAAGTTAAAAAAATATCTTTGGTAATTAAAAAGTTATACCCCAGACAATGCGAGAAGTGAGAGTTATATCTTCCTTTGTTTTGATCTTCAACTTGAGACAGAGTGTGTGATTGTTATTTGATAAACTGTTTACATTTAATGTAGAATTGGCTAAAGTTGAATGAAATTATCTGCATTGGTTCCAAAGTTAAACTCTGTACTATGCAAGTCACATAATGATATTTTCTTTTGTGGTGACTTTTACCTTGAGGCATGGGGTATGCCTCAGTTACACACACATTAGAGCTAAAGTTTCATTAAATTATCTTCAATTATTCAACACCCATCTAGTCATGACAATCTCTCCACCCATTTCAAGCACATGGGCCTAATAAATAAATGTTAGCAGAGAGATTGCACCATAAAACATAATGCACCTGATTAAAGAAAGGCATATATAAATCTCAAAACATCAGAAAAACCAATTAGTACAAAGAGGATCTTGTGTGACCATGCATATGTAATTGTATTTAAAAATAGCGACATGTACAAAGTGCAAAACATCAGAAACACTGACTCTTAATAATAAGCACATCTTCAGTATTTATTATATAGAAAATCTTAAATAAGCACAACTGTAAATGACAAAATATACTAATTTGATTGGATGAAACTGCAGAATAGTGCAGTGAAATGACTTTGCCTTGGTACTACATGATATTATGGCATCATCTATGGCATCAGAGGATGTTAATGTACCTGCTGTATACAAAACAAGAGCATCAAGAATCCCACATTATCTGCCCACCTCGTGTTTAATAATTTTGTATGCAGACACTGAATGCAATACACATAAACTATTATTTTCATATCAGACTTGCAATGACTGTGACATGTGACTTTCTGAACCAGAATCTACATATTTCTGTATTAAAATTTAGTGCAAGCAACATGCTCACAAATAAATAAAAAATTCCCTGGCATTTGGAACAACTTTAGTTTTTGTGCAGAAACAAGTTTTCCTCTTTCAGTCGAAGACCCTGACCATTGAAATTTTGACCTGGTAGATCAATAGTTCTTAAACTTTTGGGGTGGTGACCCAGATTAGGTTTGTGGTGTTAGCCTCACCACCCATCAATGATAGAAACCACTTGGGTAGAAAATTTCAAATTATCAAGGGTGGTCCTGGTGACCACCTCAAAACAGTATGGCAACCCAGTTTTGGACCATGAAACATGGGTTAAGAACCACTACTGTAGAGTGTGGAGAACTCAAGTTAACTTTTGTGCATAAATAATTATTATTCTTAGTCAGTGACTTTGACCTTCGATCCTGAAATCAATAGGGTTCTTATGCAAAATGCAAACAATCTGCAAAGTTTGATAAATGTAAAAGGTAGAAAACTCAAAAGTTATTGTGAAGAAAAACAACTGGTAACAGATGGACAATATTATAACAATAACAATATGCTCTAGCTTATGGCAGGCAAATACAAATTATGATACATGTATAATAACCTAAATAACACATATGTAATAAAAAAAAGCTCTAATTGTTTGGGTATACATTTACTGACAGAGTCAAGAGCATCTAAAAAACTGATGGAAATTTCTCAATAAAGAGACACAAAAAAACATATTTCTAGTAAAAAAAAAAAGCAAAAAGTGGTATGTCACTTAAGATTGCTGTGTTTGAAGCATTTTTCTTTATGCCACAAAAGTGAGATACACGTATTAGCAGCCTGAAATTATTAAAGTTCGCTAGTTTGCTTGTGTATAGAGCACATCCAAATGTAAACACTGTAGACCCAAATCTGTCTATCCATGGCAGATGTAAAGACTGTAGACCCAAATCTGTCTATCCATGGCAGATGTAAAGACTGTAGACCCAAATCTGTCTATCCATGGCAGATCAGAGTCAATCATGCTCATTGTTGGTTGTACACCATTTTTAATTACAGCCAGGAGATCATAAAATTATAAACTCAAGTCTAAGCCCATTCCTGTTATGATCCAATCATAAATGTAGTTTCAAATATAATGTAATTTATGCTTTTTGTTAGAAAATCTCGAACTTAATTTTCAACTGACATTACTGGCTATTGCCACTACTAGTAATGTCAGACTAAAACAAGTGGCAGAGTGGTGTGTTAGCTGTAGTTTATGTCACTTCAAAACAACGAGACACCATAACTAAACTTGCATCAAGTCATTTCACATGTGCTTTCTTTTCATTCCAAAATAGGTCAACAATAAAAATATTTGTGAAACTCAAATATCATTTCCTGACTGAAGCTGTACAACGTACACTTGCCTTGAAGGAAAAAACAACATAACTGGCAAAAATAAAAGTGCTCTTCAAAAGTGCAATATAAAAACCTACACCAATTACATCTTCGCATAACTTAACTTGTGTTAGGGTTGTTACTTTTCACAAATAGTGAAACGTGAGAACACGATGCCATGACAATATCTTACAACCTAAAATGGCCATTATTGTTTCCAAATATTGTATTTTTAAGTTGGTTTATTGACAATCATGAAGCTGTATAATGACAGCAATGAAACCAAATTATCAGTTATTATGAAGCATGTGGCAGTTTCATTATTTTCAATTTAAATCAATGAAATCATTGTGCTTTGTTATATCATGAGATTATTTTATTTGCTTTTTGCAAGCATTGACAAAGTTTCATGTCATCTACATTGCTGCCTTTCAAGGACGTCCATGGTGTCAGAATATTGTGACATGGTGGGACATCATGCTACATGTCTGCGGCATGATGCCCCAGTGCTAGACATCACTATAAACTGTCACACTGCAGCTATCGTAGTGATATGACTGAAAAATTGTTAAAGCTATGTTAAAAATCTCAATCTCACACACACACACAAGGACATCCATGACATTTTATAAATAATACAAGTCTACTGGAGATGGCAAACAGAAAGACACTTAACCTTTAAAGGCTAAATTAATTTAACTTTCTAAAAAAGTTCTATTGTAAAACAAAAGTTTTATTAAACAACTAAATGACAATGAAAATTGCTATGAATTTCTATTCATAATGAAAAAGATCATACTTTTATAATTACATTTTCTATAAACAAGTTATGTAACTACCAGAGGCACATGTAAACATTATCTATATTTACCATGGGTACTAAGTACAGATTATAAATGTTATTAAAAATTGTTACAAGTTCCAAAAATGTAATACTGTACTTAAATCTCAACACAAACAAACGCAAAAACATTTTTTCTCCGATTTAAGCATTTTATAAACAGCTGCATATGTACATGGGAATATATCTGCAAAATGTAAATTTAAAGTGTTTTTGCAGAACACTGTTTCTTGGGTAAAATTTACTTGAAATTCCTCGACTTTATCCATAAAATGAATGAAGAGCACGATTTTAAAAAATTAATGACTGCATTAACAAGTTTTGGCTTGCAGCTCTGTTTGATGTTCTTGAACAAAACAACATAAAAAATGTATTTATATATTGATGGCATAGTCATTTCAAGTATAAATGACAGACTGTGTGCTATATATGGTCACAACTACGAACAAGAGTAGCTTGAATGGCACATTATAGATCTGCTCCATGTTAACTAGTCTTCTTTACACAAAAGTTATCATGCAGAATCCATTATTTTCTTATAGGTTAATATATTACCCAAAATGAAATCCATTGACAATGCTTGGTCAAGAAACAATTTAGAACAAAGTTATTCTGAAAAATACTTTTCTTTAAGCCATAGTGACCCTGACATATGACCATTTGACCCCAAACATCAATAGGTTCTTCCATATCTTCAGTGCATACCTCCATTGGACATGGTGTGTTTGCAGCAGATACATCTCTTGTTTCAGTCAGTCACCTTGACCATTAACTTGTTTTAAATTTCAAAATCAATCATCTACTTTCTAAACCAACATGAAAGTCATCAACTAGTTTTGGTGAAGTAACACAATCAATAACTGAAACTTGTCATCAATTACTTTGCTTATTTCAATCATATTTACCTCATCCTTGGATTTTAAACCTCAAAATTAACGGGACTACTTTTTATCCTAAGTGAAAGCCAATTTGTACCTGAAAAAAAGTGGCCAACTCTAGTTTTTTGGCATAAACTATTTTTCCCCCAAAAGGATGAAGTGATAAAAGTATTTCCCAGATGGTCATATTGGAGGTCACATTGGCTCTATTTTCAATTATGACCGACTCGACATCAAAACAAGTCCTTCAGTGAAAACCACATTCTGGCATGATCATTTATTCTGGAGAAGTAGTAAGATTTGCAAGACTGCAACCATGGTAACCATAAAATAAATCAGACTGGTACTATTTCAGTAAAACTAGATATGGTAAGAAGCCCTTAGTGCAACCTCATGCTGCTATGTCCATCCATTCAGGAGAAGTAGGAATAGGATGATTCTCAAGATGGCAGTAGTGGTAGCAAAGTAGGATGCATTAGTTGCACCATTTCATTTAAGCCCAAGAAACCTTGTGGTGAAAACCCCATGTCAAGGTGACATTTTCTTATGGAGGAATAGTGATAAGATTTTTAAAATGGCTGCTTTGGTGACCCTTTCAGACTTCAAATCAGCACCACTTTTATTTAGGTCCAATTATACAATATATTTTATACAGTACTTTACAAAAAAAATATTGATATGACCATTAATTAAGAAAAAGTATCAAGAACAAGATTTTCAAGATGGCTACTGATACGATATCAGACACTAGAATCTGCACCAATTCCATTTAGGACAAAATAGACATTGTAAAAAGTCTTCTGGTGAACATCCCATGTCATTATGATTTTCTATTTGGACCAAACAGACATAAAAAGTCTTCAGGTGAAAACCCCATGTCATTATGACTTTTTATTTTGACCAAACAGACGTAATAAAAAGTCTTCTGGTGAAAACCCCATGTCATTATGACTTTCTATTTGGACCAAACAGACATAAAAAGTCTTCTGGTGAACATCCCATGTCATTATGACTTTCTATTTGGACCAAACAGACATAAAAAGTCTTCAGGTGAAAACCCCCATGTCATTATGACTTTTTATTTGGACCAAACAGACATAACAAAAATTCTGGTGAAAACCCCATGTCATTATGATTTTCCATTTGGAGGGAGTAGTGACAAGGTTTTGCAGGATGACTGCTATGGCAGCCATATTGGACATCAGATCATTGCCATTTTGATTTTGGGTTTATTTATTTTTTGGCATCATTAACATCATCTTTCAGTGCATGAGGCTAGTAACTGTTTATGTAGGATGACCCATGGATGCATCAGTGTCTCTACTAGCAAGCTTTCCCACATTGGTTCAATCACGACACACAGGTGAGATGTACAAATTATCTGTAAAGGTGAGTACCTTCAACATCTCAACTTCCCAGGACCCCTTTCATTTAGGACCATGGATTCTTTTCCGTCAAAACTCCATGCTGATATGACCATCCAAGCTGAAGAAGTAGCAAACTTTTCAAGATGGTTACCGTGGCGGCCATACAGGATATCTGAGCAGCACCGTTTTCATTAGACCATAGAATGAATGTGTGTGTAAAGTTTCAAGGCAATTCTCCAAGTTGTCTGGAGGATTAGCAATAAGAAATTTGTGCTAATGGATGGACAAAAGACAATTACAAATCTTTTAGCAAAAGTAGCGATAACAAGATTGACAATGGACATTTTGACGTAAAACATCATGGCAATATTACTTTTCATTCATAAGGATTAGCAATAACAAGATTTTAAAGATGGCCATTGTGGAGGCCATTACAGGATATCAGATTGGAGCCAATTTCATTTAAGACCAATCAGCCATCATAAGACACCTTAAAGAAAACCCCATTTACAATCTTACATTAAAAAAAAAAAATTCAAGATGATCAGATACTAGATCAAGGGATGAATGAATGACTCTGTAAATATTATGGCAATATTCCAAGTAGTTAAGATGGAATTAACAATAAAAAACTTGTGCTAACAGACAAAACAACAACAATATACAAGAGACCATTCCAAAAGATATTCTATGACCAGTAGAGCTTAAAATAAGCCATCCTCTTTCATAAATTTGAGTGAAAAGCCCATATCTTTGCTAAATCTTTCATAAATTTGAGTGAAAAGCCCATATCTTTGCTAAATTTTCATTTGGAGATTTGTATGTAGCAGCTTTTTTGAAAATATACAGAAAGTTCAGTTAGGCATCTGAATGTACAGCATTTTCAAAATGTTATTAAAAAACTGATCATTTGTTTACCTTTCTTATCTCTGTAACCATACTGACCTTAGGTACAGAATTAATCTTCTCATTTTCTAACATTTGCACAGAAGTACTATTCATTTAACAAACTACTGCAAATTCACTATACATACTATTAGCTCAACATTAGTGTATTTTTTTGTTCTAGAGAGCATTGTATCAAAGCAGTATAAATCTGAACCTTTGTAAGGACCACACTTTTTGATGAAATTATTATTTATAAATGAAAAACAAAAACAACAAGAACAATTACATCAAATATGGTGTTCTCCGGTATGAAAGATTCAAAAGTAAGCTTAAACAAAAATAGATCAAGGTGCAGGTAAAATGGACACCTAAAAACATGCACGATCTTATAAATTTCTCAGTTTGAATGTAAGCACTAAAGTTATCACTATAAAATGCTATGATCAGTACAAAACAATTCTATAGCATATAATACATTTGAAAAACAAGTTGAATCCATGATGTAACTGTATATTACACAGATATAAGTATAATGTACATAATATACTCACAAGTCACCACTATGGTGGCCTAAGTGGTTAAAACATCTGCTTTGGATGCTGGAGGTTGCAGGTTTGAACCCCAGTCAAGTCATAACAAAGGCTTTAAAAAATGGCATTAGTAGCCACCTCACTTGGTGCTCAGCCATAAGAGGTTAGTGTTAGGACTGGTCGGCCTGGTGTCAGGATAATGTGATTGGGTGGGACACAATGCTACAAGTCTGCAGCATGATGCCCCAGTGCTAGACATCATTATAAACTGACACACTGCATATACTGTAGCAATATGACTGAAAAATTGCTAAAGCTACATTAAAAATCTAAATCACAAACACACAGACAGACACACATATAAGTCAAATTCAACTGCACACACACAGACCCCGATCTGTCATAGCATAATGAACCAGAAGATCTGGCATTTGCAATCTGTTTAAGATGAATGCAATGTTAGATCAGTATCTATGTTGACGTAAAAGCAAGGGAATCCAGTAATACAAAATAAAAGAAAAATCATATTGTCAAAACTGGTACAGAAGGCTTTACAGCAAGTTTTAAAAAAATCTCACCTGGTAAGCCAGTATGGAAGATGTGTTCTGAACACAGCATGTGCATGACATCACACAATAAAAAAAACCATGACACCTACATACATACATTTTCTTATTTAAATTATTCAAAAGAACAGAATGCAGAGATTTTTCCTAGGTGATTCTGTGTGGGGTCTGGAACCATAATTTTGGGAATAAATGTCAGACCTGCCAACCCGAACAAGACCTTCTCAGTAAGGCAGTAGATTTATTTTGTAAATTTAGACCAGTATTCAATAAGGTATAACAAAATATCATATATTGCTAATGTCAAGTTGGAAAACTGGTGATTAAAAGTTTGAAAACATGCTTTTAGAAGTTCAGTGTGTGTGTGTGTGTAATTTTTAGCACAGGTTTAACAAATTTTCAGTCATATCAATACAATGTCTGCAGTGAGGCAGTTTATAGTAATGTCTAGCACTGGGGCATCATGCTGCAGACATGTAGCATGATGTCCCACCCTGTCACATTATCTTGACACCAAGCCAACCAATCCTAACGCTAACCTCTTAATGCTGAATGGCAAGCAAGGTAGCTGTTAGTACCATTTTTTTAAGTCTTTGGTATGACTCGGCTGGGGATCAAACACATGACCTTCTGCATCCGAGGTGGATGCTCTAGCCACTAGGCCACTGGTGCAATGTTAAAATTCAGAAGTGTGATGCAAGACTGATGCAGCAAAGTTGAGTTAAACTAGGACTAAAAAATTTGTAAAGTTAATTTTTAACCTTAATTACCTTCAGTACAGTTTCACAAACTATTTATTAACAAGACATAATCCTTAAAAAAAAGGTAATTTCATGTGGGCCATGGCAAAGGTAAAAAGGTAATTTCATGTGGGCCATGGCAAAGGTAAAAAGGTAATTTCATGTGGGCCATGACAAAGGTAAAAAGGTAATTTCATGTGGGCCATGGCGAAGGCAATCATCTTACCTCCATGTGCCACCATCAAATCAATGCACTGTTGATCTTATTGCTTATTCCACCAAGATATGAATATTCACCTTAATTCTTCTGTACTATTACAACTTTTTGAAAGGTTTATTGTCCCTTTTGTTCTGAAATGTAGCATTTGATGCACACTATTTTTACAACAGCTTGATCATGCAGATGTTTTGTATCACAAAATACGTACAGTTTAAAGCATCTGAGGTACTCCTGTAAAAATGGTCTGATTCCCTAACAAAATCATCTTAATTTAACTGAATATAACAAAGACAAACCAATATCCAGATGTTAACGCAAACAATCATGGTTATGTATTTCATGGTTTTATTCCATATGTCCATTTTGTAAGGACCATTTTTGTAAGACTTGTAGCAAAATCATAAGGGTGGGCAGGTCTGTTATGTCCATTGAGAATAAAATTATGTTTGTTGTTTTTGGTATGGAAATGGTAGATAAGTGCTTTTCACAAGAACTCACTGAGCCTACCAGTGAGGTTCCATGTCTCCCCAAAATAAAATTGTGAAGAGTAAGTCTAAAATGGGAAATCTGCTTGATTTTAATTTTTTTAAAATTATTATTAAGACAGGGCTCTCTTTAGCTACTAAAAAATCCCTGGAAGGATGCTGCAAACAAGAATCTCTAGAATGGAATAATGCTCTACTGACTGATGAGAATTACCAGTAATGCAAGACAAGACAAGATAATGTCCTATTTTTGTTTGCAGTACTGAACCAATTCTGAAACCAACACTGACATCCAAGAAACATAAAAATGTTTAACAAAAACATTTTAAGTTAGTATGTTCAAAGATACGTTCAATTGCAGAGTGCAGGTTACTATTCAAGGTCATAGCCAATTAAATTGACCCCAATCTCTCAAACACAAAACTATTCAATCTTGTCTCAAACTTTTGTATTAAATTTTACAAATATCTGGCTGCCATAGCAATGTTTGGGGGAAAACGTTTGGCAAGAATCATCTGAATTTCTGGAAGAAAGAATACAAATTTCATACATGAAAATTGTTATTAGTTAGTGTGAAAGTATCAACACTGTCAAGACATCCAATAAACATCATGCAATAAGTGAGGAAGTGTTCTGATCAAATACATGGTATGTTCCTGACATAGTTCAGCATAACCTCCTGCCCCTCTTCTAAATATCTAGCGCTTTACGATTTGGCACCAAAACACATTTTCCAGGTCTGATGACTATCTTTCCATTATGTATATTCTGCTAATAGAGCAGTCTTGTTTATGAATCAATCAAACTGATGTCTGTATACACCACATTTGCAAAGAAGAAATCAAGATCTGTTACAAGTGTTCAGTGATCTAAAAATGGCAGCTGCATAATGTTGTAAAAATACTGAGATAAACAGCATTTCAAATGTATTGTTTTAAGATTTAAAAATGATGAGAATTTCAAGATCTGATATATGAAACTTAAGGAATAATAAATGTCACTTGCTGCAAGCAGCTCATGGTATAAACATAAATTATTATCTATTTGTATCAAAACTTTCATATCAAGTAAGATTCATGTATTACTGCATATAATTGCTGATAAGTCGAGCCAAACTGCAAAAAACAAAGATCCTGATCTGCCATAGCATAAATTCCCATAATGCACCTGGAAATCTGGGTCTATGTTGCTAGTATCACTGATTACTTCCAAGAGCATTATTCAAGTTGGACATGTCTTGTAAGTATATACAATACCCGAAAACTGATAATTCATGTACTCTTATGGTTCCTTGGTATAATCTGGAGGTATTACTCAATATAAATTTGATGCTTACAGATTTAATAAGAAAAATTAAAGTTATCAAACTCATTGTCCAGAATGAAACAGTTACACATACTTAAAAATCTAATATCCCACAAACTTGAAATATATCAAATTTACTGAAAAATAAATGGCACTCCTGGAAGCTACAAATTTTGGTGCTTGCAGTCATGCAAACATCATCTCTTCTTTTTTTTTTTTACACCTAAAGCATATCTGGTGATAAATTCAGTGATGTGTCATCTGTGTGGACCTTCATATGCAGCATTAGCTCTCCAGGTTGGGTGAATGTCTCACCACACACATGACATCGTTCTACCATCAGTTGTTGCTGATGATGTGACATGGGAGTTTTAGGTCCCATGGATCCATGCTGGGAAGAACCCTTGTAATGGTTCTCCATGTGAACATAGAATGCCCCAGGGTGTGTGAAGCTTTCTCCACAGATGTGACATTTATTATACATGGGAGGTGGTTGTGGTGGACCTGAGTACTGCGAAAGAGGGTCCTGGTGATGCATACTAGAATATGACTGAATTGGGCTGTGATACTGCATTCCTGGGTATGCCTGTATGGGTGGAGGATATGGCGTATTATGATACGACTGTGAGCTATGGTATGTTAGTCCATACGACTGGTGATGTGCACTTCCATACTGCTGTCCACTGGTTGTTTGCTGCAAATCAGTATACTGCTGCATGCCTGGATATGCATGCCGCATGTCTGGAGGAGAGTGCAGAGTAGAGTACTGCTGTGTGGGTGCTGAATGAGGCGTGGTGTGGTGCACTGGGGTGAGAGGTTGTAGAGACATAGGTTGATAGTCACCATGTGAATATGGAATAGGTGCTGGATGGTACAGTGATGCAGAAGGAAACTGACTCGGTGAAGACTGCCTTTCAGAATCTCGTGAATGTTGAATGGGCGGAACCTGGTGCTCATTTCTTGGATACTGCCCTGGTGAAACCTGCTGGTGGTCTACTGGAAAGTGCTCCTGTGAAACTGGATGTTCTTCCTGTGGCAAAATGTCTTCTTTACTAGGCTGACCATTTGAAGAATTTGTTTTCTTAGTTGATTTTTCTTTAGTAACTTTCTCATTGGTCTCCTTAGTTTTACTCTTGTCTTTTTTATTTTTGACTTTTTCTTGTTTACCATTTTTCTTAACTTTGCCTTTGCTTTTCTTCACAACTGAATCCTTTTCTTGCTCTACAGGTAACTCTTCCTCATTTTTGGTCAATAAATCTTCTCTCTGTTTAGACAGATCTTCCTGTATATTTGAAATTGATTCTTTCTCCTTCTTAGGTACAATCTTTAGCTTCTTAGGAGTTGAAGCTTTTCTTTTAGATTTTGGTTGCTCTGTGGGTGGTTGTTTGTTCTTCTGCTTCCTTTCTTTTGACTGATTACGATTACTTGTTGCATTTCTTGGATGATCAGAATGAGATGACTCCATTTTTCTTTTGGAGTCTAAAGATTTTCTGCTTCTTAAGGATCTTGTTTCATATTCATCTTCACTCTTGGGTGACTGCATGGAAGATGGGGAACAAACACTTTCTGTATGTATTTTCATGTGAATTTCAATCTCTCCTACTTGGGTGAACTGTTCTCCACAAATGTGACACATAGTATCTTTCAATTCTGATGGCTCCTCCTCCTCCTCCTCAAATGATATATTGTTGTCATTTTTGAAAAACTCATCCTCTGAGTCATCCAGTTTTTCCTCCAAATCTTCCTCCTCTTCCTCCTCTGTTTCATCTATCCAATATTCTCTCCTACGTTTCCGTTTAGGTTTCCGCTGTTGCCGCTTCAACCTCTTCTTCATGGCGTTCTCCAGTGACAATACCTCTTGGAAAGTTTCCATGTGTATTTTCATATGGAGCAAAAGTTCATCTACTTTTGAGAATTTTTCACCGCACATTTGACACTTACGTATTTCTGAAGATATATTATCAGAACTAGTATCTTTTGAATCCTTGTTCTGAATTTCTTCTATATGTAACTTTAGATGTTCAATCAGATCCCCGACTGAGGAACATTTCTTTCCACATATCTGGCACTCTCTGCCAATTTTTGCTTCTATTTCTTGCTTTGTGCCTGCAACAGAGGCCTCTCTTGCATGGATTGCCATATGTGCAATATGGTTACGGCGAGTTGTAAAACCCTTCCCACAAATGTCGCAATGGAACCGTTTTTCGCCAGTGTGTGTTCTCCTGTGTCTTCTCAGGTTGCTGGCCTCTGTGAATGCCCTTCCACACTGTTCACATTTATAAGGCCTCTCACCACTGTGAATTCTTAAGTGGCTTTTCAGACTTCCTGAATCTGTAAATGCTTTACCACAGTGTGTGCAAACATAACGTCTCTCTCCACTGTGTGTTCTAACATGTCTCTTCAAATTTCCACATTCAGAAAAACATTTTCCACAAAATTCACATTTGTATGGTTTCTCACCACTGTGAACTCTAAAATGACTTCTAAGATGGTTTGCTTTTATGAAATTCTTTCCACAGACTTCACATTTAAATGGCCGATCCCCAATATGGATCTTCATATGGTTTTTCAAGTTATCAGAGAGTATAAATGTTTTGTCACAAATTTCACACTTAAAAGGTCTCTCACCAGTGTGTGTTTTTTCATGCTTTCTAAGGGAGTTGGAGTGCAAGAACATTTTCCCACACTGTTTACATTCATGATATTTTGGAGGTCGCTTTCGTTTCATGTACTCCCTGCGAACAAATGAAGTAAACTGAAAAAGAAAGAAAACTAATAAATATAACAATGGGCTAATAAAAAATAAAAATATCATTGATAAGCTATTTGCAATAAGCCATGTGTGGAACAAAATTTCTCTGAGCACCAAGATGCTGCTGGTCTGATAATATCTTGAGCAAAAAGAGAAATTGTAACAATTATTATTAGTTCTGAAAAAAAGACTTAATGCTGCAAAAACAATACTACTGCTAATTAATGTAAGACTGGTAATCATGCTATACTGCTAAATAATGTAATACTGATAGATAATGTAATACAGCTAAATCATGTAATATTGCTTGATAATGTAATACTGCTAAATAATGTAATACTGCAAGATGCTGTAATACTGCTAAATGCTATAATACTACTAGATAATGTAATACTACTAAATAATGTAATACTGCAAGATGTTGTAATACTGCTAAATAATGTAATATTGCTAAATAACAATACTGAGTGTAGTTTAAAGGGTATAGTATCTTGAATCAGAACAGGTTTCTTGCAAGAAATGGCACAGAGATGCACCATCCTCCTTACAGAGCAACTTGGCATCCTAATAATAAAAACTGACCCTTTGCAACGCCATCCACAAAAACTGACGTAAGTTTCTATCAACAGACTATGAAGATTTTCAAGAGCTTACAGACTTTCCCTTCTGATGACAAGCATGAGAAATGCTTATGATGCAAACCAAACAAAATTAACTAATTAATTTAAACCATGCTACACACTCAGTATAATAGCACACACAAAATAACTCTGCTAATACCATATTTAAAAATTTCTAATGTGAACCAGTAATGATGAGTTTAGTCTCAAAGCCCATGGATGAACTGAAATGCATACATGTGCATTAATTTGATAAATTTAATTACGCAGGTATTTTCAGACTTAGCATGAACAAAGTGTAAACTTTTCTGTTCTACTTAATCTATTCCTTATGAACTGTTAATGTGACACACAAATGCATGTACACACACACACACACACACATCCCACCATCAGACTAATATTATATACATTTGAAGTATTATTGGTAACGGATTTAATTGTATGAAAAATTCTAAAATACTTTATTCTCCAAATGCTTGTTCTTCATGTCAGTCGTATCATGAACAAACATATCATGCTGTTGTGAGGTAACAATTATGTGAGAGAGAGGAAGAAAAAAAAAAAGAAGAGTGTAAGAGATCTGTAGATTGTTATATGAAGGAAATGTATCTTCTGGCAACAAAGCTATTCTATGTAGAGACAGTTGCAATAAAATGTATAAGATCAGAATGCATATAAAAAGGCATGGACAAACACACATCCATAACCAGATCTATAACAAATACCAACTATCTCACATCCATAACCAGATCTATAACAAATAACTATCTACATCCACAACCAGATCTTTAAGAAATACCAACTATCTCACATCTATAACCAGATTTATAAAAATACCAACTATCTCACATACACAACCAGATTTATAACAAAAACCAACTATCTCACATCCATAACCAGACCTATAACAAATAACTATCTACATCCACAACCAGATCTATAAGAAATACCAACTATCTCACATCCATTACCAGATTTATAACAAATACCAACTATCTCATCTGTAACCAGATCTACAATATGGAGTATTAACTATTTCACATCCATTACCAGAGTCAAAAGATAAAGTGGATTAACTGGAAACTTAACAGGATTAAACAGAATCATGTATGTCTTTTCTATTGTCTTAAATCTTAGACAAGCTTGTCTTAGACACACTGCTTTACATTTTCAATTTCTTTCCCCTATACATTTTGAACTATATGTAAAATATAAAGAAATACTAACCAGTGCTGTTGCATCATACATTCTTGGAGTCCCTTTGGCAGTTGTGGAACGAACCTTGCCCCCCTTTTCTTCATTAGCCTGCATCAGCTTTTCAAACAGAAATCGCACATGATTTTTGAAATCCTCTGGGATGTCTGCCAGTGTATCATGTATTTCCGTCTTGTTCTCAGATGGTGGAAATGTCAGATTGCTGCTGTCCATTGAGGCACTGGCTTCTGATGGTGACAAAGGACTTGATCCAGATGGCATATCTTCATTCCTGCTGGGGGATAACCTGCCTTGAGCTAACCTATTAAAATTGTCTCTTTCTCGCTGAGAAAGCATGATGAAGTGATCCGAGGTAAGTTTTTCTTTTAATTCGTTCTCATTGTCATCATCTTCCTCCTCTTCATCAGTGGACTTTGGTTCGACCTTGATGTTCATTTTAAGGACAGGGCTGTTTTCAGTCTTCTGAAATAGAAGAGAATAATTTAAGTCTTGCATTATAAAACTGTATTATACCCAGCTATTTTCCAAAGAATTTCAACAAAAATAATCTGTACCACTTTCCCCACTCCCAAAAATAATTTGGGAGTCTACTATTTAGATGTAAACTCAGCTTTGAAAATGCAGAGATGAAACCAAATTTCTGTTTCTGAAAGACGCTAAGCATCAATGGGATACAAAATCTGACAAGACTATGTCTGAAAACCCAAGAACATGGTTAACCCTGATCATGCATGGCTTCTCACCACCCCCCCTACTACCATAAACCACATTTCACAATCTATTGATATTTGTAACCTAGGCAGACAGTATAATAAATATTAAGTACATTACAAGGAATCTGAAAAATATTGTTCCACCAGAAAGCAACGCCACTATCACCTAACAAAGACAAGATATAAATCCAAGCACTAAAGCTGCAATACATTAAACAACAGATTATTTTGTTGTCTTTAACTGTTTACAAAATTATTAACTATGTAAATAATCATGTTCATACATCTGTTACATCTGTACAAAACAATATCATGATGATCTTAAAATTGTTCAATATACTGAACAAAAATATGTCTAATAATCTGAATCAAAGGTACAAGACATGCAGCAAATGAAACAATCCCAAATTGAGCTCAATATGGTATTCACATTGCCAATAGCTTAACAGATACCAGTTGTACCCCTAACATGCTATTTAGCAAAAAGGATGAGATTCAAATAAGTTTGAGTAAACAGCATCAATTCCAGTATTATACAAGTTAGATATCTGGTAAACCCTGCAGCCTTGCCTAACACGTCGGAGTCCAAACTTAATTTATACAATAATGCTATAGAAAAAAGCTGCCCACCTTTAACACAGAATCTTAATATCATGGAAGATGGTAACAACAATGTCACCAAACCGATATCTCACCATGACACCATGAACTGGAGGGTCTGATACGAAAACTGGGGTCCAGGTGAGACAAAAAGAAGGTTCATTAGTAAACATAAAATCATTCAAGGAAAGTAAACAATACCTTAACATAGTCATCATTTAATTTATCAGCATCATTTTGTTTCATTTAAATTATTTTAATTTCTTTACTTTCTGAATATATGAATTCTTTATTTCCATTTATGTAATTATCTTTTTTCCCCAAGTAAATTATATCTCCATGCAACCTGAACATAAGTACATGAACAGTAATTGAGATTCCTCAGCTAGTAACTGAGAGTACACAGCAGTTGACTTCACAGCTAGTAACTGAGAGTATACAGATAGTAATTTACATTCCACAACTAGTAATTGAGAGTACATAGTACATGAACAGTAACTGAGATTCCACAGCTAGTAATTGAGAGTACACAGTAGTTGAGACTTAACGGCTAGTAAATGAAAGTATACAGATAGTAATTGACATTCCACAACTAGTAATTGATAGTACATAGTACATGAACAGTAATTGAGATTCCACAGCTAGTAATTGAGAGTACACTGTAGTTGAATTGACAGCTAGTAACTGAGAGTATACAGATAGTAATTGAGATTACACAGATAGTAGTTGACATTCCACAGCAAGTAATTGAGATTACACAGATAGTAATTGACATTCCACAGCTAGTAGTTAAGTTTACAGCTTGTTATTTTGAGTATACAGCCAATAATTGAGAGTACACAGTAATTGAGATTCCACAACTTTTAGATTTTAGTATTTTTGAGTATACACCTACTAACTGAGAGTACACAGTAATTGAGAGTATACAGGTGGTGGTTGTTGTAGGGTTTAATGCCATTTTTCAGCACATGATAGGCTATACATGGCAGCCAGTATTAATGGTGGAGGAAGAACCCAGTAAACCCACTGAAAGAACCACCAACCCATGAGAAGCTACTGGCAAGCTTTCTCACATACCCACATTGGCCGAATTCAAGACTCAAACTCACGCAAAGGTTAGATGGCAGTGATCCATAACAGAGAGCGTTTTATACCACTCTGCCACTCGGGGCCTCTATACAGATAGTAATGAGACTACACATTAAGTAATATAGAGTACACAGCTAGTAATTAAGAGTGAAATGGACTGACAATAAAACACTTATAGTCCAAGACTAGCATCTAAAAGTCTTAAGAAGTACAAGAAGAACATACAGAGACCTCCGCATTTCCAAAAGGCCTGGAAAAGTGGGTATTTCTGTTGAGATTTCAAAAGTAAGTTTTATTATTGGTTGCAATGTAAATCAAATGTTTGCTAAGTGCATCAGAAACATAACTTTGATCGAACCTGTCACATGGAACAACCTTGAGAAGTTTGACCAAAACTTGGTTAGGAAGCATATAAATTGTGTTCAAAATAAACTTTCAGAATCAGAAAGACCATTAAAACTCAAGGAATGGATAGCAATTTACTTTTTAAAAAATTCTACTTGTCCCTCCTACATCCTACACGTACCTCATATGATGGTGATGGGTCAAGAGTAGTCTTGATTGAAAACAACTGATTTAAAATGATTGGTCAATAAGAATATTTTAGCATGATGACCATGACATGTACAAGTATCAATGTAATCCAGAACTATACATGGCGGCCAGTATTAATGGTGGAGGAAGAACCCGGGAAAACTGACAAGCTTTCTCACATACCCACATTGGCTGAATCCGACACTCGAACCCAGACAGAGGTGAGATGGCAGTGATCTGTAATGGAGAGCGCTTTAAACCACTCAACCACTCTGGGCCCAGTAAGAAGCCTTCCAGTGAAAATCTCCAAGCTGATATGATTTCCATTTGGGAGGACTAGCAGTAACAAGTATTTCAAGATGGCTGCTGTGGTGGCTATACTGGCTGTTAGATCTGCACCATTATTATATTAGGACAAACAAACTAGACAGCATAAGAAGTATTTAATCGAAAGCCGTAACTTTATATGACCATCCATTCTGGTAGAGTAGCAATAAAAAGTTTTTCAAGATAGCCCGGCAGAAATGACGTTTACCAACATTAGTGGTAACTAATTAAATGACAGTAATGATTCTTTAATTTTTAATTTATTATACAGAGGATTAACTTCTACATGTGATATTGTGTTTGAAGTGAAACAATTAACTCTAATTAATCAGATGTCTCTATTTCAATGACGAAATTAGGATCACTTTAGTTTTCAGGCAAGCTGATATTTATTCAGTGGATAAAATAAGTTTTATTAATCATTTTCACAACAAAAGCAATAAAACATTTACAGGAGGAAATTTGATGTGAAAATGAAGGGATAAAACACAAGATTGCAACTGAGTACAAGGTAACAGTTTCTCCCAAATGATGTCAGCTAAAACTGTAACAGCAAAATAAAAAGAAGTCAAATATAACATAACTAAAGGAAATTTCAGCAGCATTGGATTGATTGTTATCCCTGACTTGAATATATTGACTTAGAATTAAATATGTTTTGCAGTTATTGTAAACATTATCCCTAAGTGACACAGGTTGAAAATTTAACCAATGTATTTGTCAGTGGTACCAACAAATTCAGGACTGAATAATTTTGGGACAATTGAAAAGGTGGGAATTTTCTGAAGCCACTTGTCCTAGACAAGTGTATGAAAACAAAATTTTATCAGGTTTGGTCAGTAGGACACTTTTTGTTGAAATTTATTTCAAAGCCATTAACTGAATATGTTATGAAAACACTTTATATTGATCCATATTGGCACATCAGCACCATATTCCTAACACTGAAAGGCCCTATGCCAGGATGCTTTCTGTGAATAATGGCACCATATTCCTAACACTGAAAGGTCCTATGCCAGGATGCTTTCTGTGAATAATGGCACCATATTCCTAACATTGAAAGGCCCTATGCCAGGTGCTTTCTGTGAATAATGGCACCATATTCCTAACATTGAAAGGCCCTATGCCAGGATGCTTTCTGTGAATAATTGCACCATATTCCTAACACTGAAAGGCCCTATGCCAGGATGCTTTCTGTGAATAATGGCACCATATTCCTAACATTGAAAGGCCCTATGCCAGGATGCTTTCTGTGAATAATGGCACCATATTCCTAACACTGAAAGGCCCTATGCCAGGATGCTTTCTGTGAATAATGGCACCATATTCCTAACACTTAAAGGCCCTATGCCAGGATGCTTTCTGTGAATAATGGCAAAATTCAGTTCTATTTTAGGCCAAGCTGAGCAAATGTTTTTTCTTATTTTAATAACACCAGCTAGATCAGTACTATTTTTTTTTAAAGTCTATTAAATTTTGCATATTTCCACTTAATTGAAGAAGTGTTTAATTGAAAGACAAGGATAGTCAGTGATTGGTCAATCTAGTATCAATCATGGAGACAAATTAAGTTAATATTGCTATTATGTACAACATCTTGTCCTTCTCAATCCACTTTAACTTTTATAACAGTTAATTGGTGTGGATTAACATTGAAGGACAAAGGAGTACTGCCACCGAACAAAATTCCCTCTTTACCCAAGCAAGTTTCGGAGTTTAATCAATTTGTTGGCTTGAAATGCTGTCTGCAAATAAACGATAAATCTACCAATTATAAACAAAAGGAAATGCTAAAAAAACTGCTAGCCAAATCAGTAGTGGAATGAATAATTAATGGAAAATTAGGATTTTGTGTTAAGCAGAAACACTAACCCAAAACTGATTGATGAGGATCAGTTAAGCGAATACATGGTGATAAATGAAAGATGCATGTCTTTTCATATAAATGACATCACTCTGTAGTTATTGCCTATATCACTGAAATGTAACTCTGGAACATGTGAATCAAAGTAAATTAAAAAAGCAATTGACTGTTACGAAATGCCCGATATGGCATAGAGGATACACTATACTCCTCTAAGCTATATTTTAAGCATTAATTTTGTCATATAATGTGTTTGTCGACATTCTGTGTTTCATGAATTATTATTTTTAAGCTCGTTACGCAATATCCGAGATGGCGTAGAGGGTACACCATACTCCTCAACGTGAGTTGTCCTATACAGCGAGTTGCACGTGCCGCACGGAAAATTCACGCGAATTACTTTTCACAAGACTACTATATAGGTACAGTGCAGGGTCTTTTTAAGACACAGTGGACATTAGAGCAGACCTCTAAACGTTACATTTGTCAGATATTAGAGCCAAAAAGTTGGGTGAGTTAAATACATTCTTTTTGGTTTATTGTTTCAGTTGAATATTCAGTTTCGGAATAGCACGTTAGTTTTTATGTATTGTGTAAATTCATTTCTATTATTTGGAAAATTGTCGATTTTTTATATTCAGCTCGCCGGTCGTGTGAATAGATGTGTATTCAAGACCAATGTTGACCGGTGGAATGGAGACGGACAATGAACTACTGTCACACCGGAGGGAAGTGAAATGTTAACACTTGCAGTTTTGTTTTGTTGACTACTTTTATGTAAAACACGAATAGCGTGTTTGTAGTCAATAGAACCCTCCGTTTGCTTTTTGACTATTTATGTAAAACACGAATAGCGTGTTTAGTCAATTGGATAGGATTGTTTGGTTTTTATTGATTATATTTTGTGTGTGTGACACAAATAGTATCATTATAGTCACTCAAACCTTGTGATTTGATTTACTGACTATGTTGCGTGGAGTACGAATATCGTATCAATGGTCAATGTCATACTACGCTATGGAGATATAATACAGTAGTGTAGGACTGTAGAGATATAATACAGTAGTGTATGACTATGGATAGATAATACAGGAGTGTATGACTATGGATATATAATACAGTAGTGTATGACTATAGATAGAAATACAGTAGTGTATGACTATGGATATATAATACAGTAGTGTATGACTATAGATAGATAATACAGTAGTGTATGACTATAGATATATAATACAGTAGTGTATGACTATGGATATAATACAGTAGTGTATGATTCACATATATATATATATATAGTACTATAGTGTATGACTACCGTCATATAGTAGAGTAGTAGATTCATTTGTGTGTGTATTGTGTGCTCTTTATATATATATATATATACCTATCATGATGATTTGTTTTTATAATATAAGTTTTATTTGAACAAACGTGTTTGTTATTTCTTCAAAACCCAACCTAATCTCAAAGGGTCGGCTCGACTACGTTACAATTTTGGTGGCAGCGGTGGGATTGTACTTTCCATCCGAGCAAAAACTTTTGGATTGTTAGTTTGAGCTTTCATATCCAACAAGTGTCGGGGAAAGCCTTTGAGACAGGAGTGTTTTGAGAAATACTATTTGATATTTCATTGTAAACGAAACTGAATTTGGTCTTCCCTTAGATAAACAAGTTAATTTAGTGTCGCTCGTTTGAAGCGAACGTTTATCTAAAATCATGTCGTCCACTAGGGAATTGTTAGAGCTTGGTAAGCAATTGGGGCATGAGGGGGAAGCTTTACAGCAGTTTATCAAGGACGAACAAAATAGAGAACGAGATCGACGCGCCGAAGAACGGGAGGCAGAACGCGAAAAACTAGAACTAAACGCACGCATCGAAAAGGAAAGGTTTCAACGTGAACAGGAGGCAGAACGCGAAAAACTAGAACTAGAACGAGAGGTTGAAAAAGAAAGAATACAGGCAGAACGCGAAAAACTAGAATTAAACGCACGCATCGAAAAGGAAAGACGGGAGGAAGAACGCGAAAAACTAGAACTAAACGCGCGTATCGAAAGGGAAAAGCTAGAGTTAGAAAGGTCTAGACTAGAGAACGATAGGGTATTTCAATCGAGTAAATTCAAAAAACCACAACTTCCAGCATTTGAAGAATATAAAGATGACTTAGATAGTTACCTGTTGAGATTTGAAAGATATGCTACTGCGCAAAATCTCCGAAAAGAAGATTGGGCATTACACCTTAGCACTTTATTGAAAGGTAGGGCTTTGGAAGTGTACTCAAGGATACCAAGTGCAGAGGCATCTAATTACGATTTGTTAAAGGATGCATTACTGAAAAAGTTTGAACTTACTGAAAAGGGTTTCAGGGAAAAATTCCGATCTAGTAAGCCAGAAAAGGGAGAAAACTTTGATCAATTTGTATACCGGATATCTAATTACTTATTCCGTTGGTTAACTTGCGGGGGAGTCGCAAAACTTACGAAGCAGTATGTGATTTTCTTGTCAGAGATCAATTGCTTGCAGTATGTAGTAAGGAACTATTCCAATACTTAAAAGAGAAAACCATTAATAAGTCAAGCGAGATGGCAAAACAAGCAGATATATTCGCTGATGCGCACGGGGGGGGGGGGGGGGGTATGAACGTGATAGTCCGGGACACGAGGGGTCCTAAGGAAAGTAAGCAGGTCAATTCAGATAAAACTAATTTTGGGAGGGGTTTACCTCAAAACCAAAAGGGTGAGTTAGTCAGGTTAGATCAGAGGGGACCTAGAAGTCAGGATAGACAGAGAAAACAATGTTTCAGTTGCGGGGAGTGGGGTCATATGTCTAGTGCATGTCCGAAGCGTAAAAAGGATTTACCAAAGGCGGTAGGGGTATCGTATATGGTAGGCTCTTCAGCTTGTGTAGAGAGCAATGAGAGTGGCTCCAATCAAAATGCATCAAATGTATCAATACAGTGTGAGGGATTAGTGAATGGGGTTATGGCCTCAGTACTTAGAGACACGGGATGTAATACAGTAGTTGTTAAGCAAAGTTTGGTAAGGCCGGATCAATACCTTGGGGAAACGGTATCTGTCAGATTGATGGATAATACCGCAGTACAAGTGCCGACTGCATGCGTTCATATCGAAACACCTTATTTGACAGGCACAGTGACAGCATGTTGTGTAAAGCGACCTCTGTATGATCTGATTGTAGGGAATATAGAAGGGGTAGCGAATTTCGTTGTGCCAGGCAAAGCAGTGGCAGATGTTCCAACTTCCATGGCTGCTGAAACTAGGTCACATATATCTAAGAGTAAGAAGCCTTTGTCAAAATTAAAAGTACCAGATGCCATACCGATGATAGATAAAAGGACACTAATTAAAGAGCAAAATGAAGACGAGTCGTTGTCAATAATCAGAAATAAAGCCGCGTCAGGGGAAGTCATGAAACGTAAAGGTGGGGGTAGCTACAGGTTCAAATATCTCAATAATGTCTTGCATAGGGAGCATACTACTCGTGAAGGTCGACGGTTTACACAGGTAGTAGTGCCTCGGAACTATAGACCGCATGTGTTGAAGTTAGCACACGAGTCGACGATGGGGGGTCACCTGGGTTCTACAAAAACTAAAGATCGTGTATGTGCAGAATTTCATTGGCCAGGGGCTCACGGGGATGTAACTAGGTATTGCAGATCATGCGACATTTGTCAGAAAACGCAGTACAAAGGGAAAGTGAAACGCGTACCTATCGGTAAAATGCCGTTAATTGAAACTCCATTCAAACGCGTGGCGATAGATATTGTTGGTCCATTATCACCTCTTACAGACCGCAAGAATAGGTACATCTTGACTATGGTCGATTATGCAACCAGGTATCCGGAAGCCGTCGCTCTACCATCCATCGAAACTGAGCGAGTAGCCGAAGCCTTAGTAGAAATGTTCAGTAGATTAGGGATTCCGGAAGAGATTCTGACAGACTGTGGGTCACAGTTCACATCAGAACTCATGGCAGAAGTTAGTAGGCTTCTATCAATCAAACAATTATGGACAACTCCATATCACCCAATGTGCAACGGGCTGGTTGAGAAGTTCAATGGAACACTCAAACAAATGTTGCGACGGATGTGTGCAGAGCGTCCGAACGATTGGGATAGATATCTCCATGCAGTATTATTTGCATATCGAGAGGTTCCTCAGGAGAGTCTAGGGTTTTCACCATTTGAACTTTTATACGGAAGAACGGTGCGAGGGCCAATGAAAATTTTAAGACAATTATGGTCAGATGACGAAACAGATGATGAGATTCGAACGACATACCAGTACGTATGTGATTTGAAGGACAAGTTGAGAGAGACTTGTGCAATAGCCCATGAAACGTTAAGGCAAGCTAGTAGTCGCGCAGCTCGCTACTATGATTCAAAAGCGCGTGATAGAAAATTTAAAAAGGGTGACAGAGTTTTGGTTCTCCTTCCAACCGAGAGAAACAAATTAATGTTACAATGGAAGGGTCCATATACCATCATAGATGAAAAGGGAGGCATGGATTATACCATCGAGGTAGGTGGAAAGTCCCGTATGTTTCATGCTAATTTATTGAAACGGTACTACGATCGGACAAATGCAAAGCCAGACAAAGGAATTTTAAACGTGGTCGGGGTAGCCATCATTGAGGAGGATGAGGAACAAGAGTCAGTTCCAGGTCTTAATTTGAGTGGGTTACTGGAGTGCGACATGGGAAAGACGGTATTCAATATGAGTCCCGATCTGACTGAGAAACAGAGAAAGCAGGCTCAGGATCTCATCAATGACTATCCCGATGTGTTCTCGAACAAACCTGGTAAGACAGATGTGCTAGAGCATAGGATTAAATTTACATCGCATGAACCATTTCAAGTCAAGGGGTACCCAATGCGTCATGCATCCAAAGTTGCCCGAACTGAACAAAACATTCATTTTGAGAACCGATGCTTCAGAGTTGGGACTAGGGGCGGTTTTATTACAGGAACAAGATGGAATCAAGCTCCCAGTCGCCTACGCCAGCAGGAAATTACTTCCAAGAGAAAAGAATTTCTCGGTAATAGAGAAAGAGTGTTTAACAGTCGTGTGGGGAATAGATAAATTCCAAACCTACCTCCAGGGCCGAGAATTCAATCTGGAAACAGATCATCAGCCTCTACTTTACCTCAATAAGGCAAAGATTAATAATTCACGGTTGATGCGAAGGGCCTTGTTGTTACAACCTTACAGATTCCGAATCGAGGCAATCAAAGGTACGGAAAATGTAGGTGCGGATTATCTCAGTAGACATTGATTATCTGGTTACCCATATCGTGTAATTTCGTGGTTTTTAAAGTAAATATACTTTTTTTTAGGGGGGAGGTGTGTTACGAAATGCCCGATATGGCATAGAGGATACACTATACTCCTCTAAGCTATATTTTAAGCATTAATTTTGTCATATAATGTGTTTGTCGACGTTCTGTATTTCATGAATTATTATTTTTAAGCTCGTTACGCAATATCCGAGATGGCGTAGAGGGTACACCATACTCCTCAACGTGAGTTGTCCTATACAGCGAGTTGCACGTGCCGCGCGGAAAATTCACGCGAATTACTTTTCACAAGACTACTATATAGGTACAGTGCAGGGTCTTTTTAAGACACAGTGGACATTAGAGCAGACCTCTAAACGTTACATTTGTCAGATATTAGAGCCAAAAAGTTGGGTGAGTTAAATACATTCTTTTTGGTTTATTGTTTCAGTTGAATATTCAGTTTCGGAATAGCACGTTAGTTTTTATGTATTGTGTAAATTCATACTTTTATGTAAAACACGAATAGCGTGTTTGTAGTCAATAGAACCCTCCGTTTGCTTTTTGACTATTTATGTAAAACACGAATAGCGTGTTTAGTCAATTGGATAGGATTGTTTGGTTTTTATTGATTATATTTTGTGTGTGTGACACAAATAGTATCATTATAGTCACTCAAACCTTGTGATTTGATTTACTGACTATGTTGCGTGGAGTACGAATATCGTATCAATGGTCAATGTCATACTACGCTATGGAGATATAATACAGTAGTGTAGGACTGTAGAGATATAATACAGTAGTGTATGACTATGGATAGATAATACAGGAGTGTATGACTATGGATATATAATACAGTAGTGTATGACTATAGATAGAAATACAGTAGTGTATGACTATGGATATATAATACAGTAGTGTATGACTATAGATAGATAATACAGTAGTGTATGACTATAGATATATAATACAGTAGTGTATGACTATGGATATAATACAGTAGTGTATGATTCACATATATATATATAGTACTATAGTGTATGACTACCGTCATATAGTAGGGTAGTAGATTCATTTGTGTGTGTATTGTGTGCTCTTTATATATATATACCTATCATGATGATTTGTTTTTATAATATAAGTTTTATTTGAACAAACGTGTTTGTTATTTCTTCAAAACCCAACCTAATCTCAAAGGGTCGGCTCGACTACGTTACATTGACATCCAGCTAAAATTTAATCTGGAAGAATGTAATTTTGTAAAATTAAAAAAATGATTAAAGCAAAATTTTCATCTAATATTTTTTTATAATAAACAAGAATATAGGTGATGCTATGCATGATTTGTGCTGTATAAGTATGTATTGTACACTATAGCATACCTCTGGTACTCTCCAAGTGGCACATGAATTATGAAGTCTTTATTTTCCTGTATTTTATTTCATCCTGGAGAAATTGTAAAATCTACACATGCAAAATAATAACAAAATCAATCAAGTAATTAATAACAGTTAACTGACTTGGTTAATTGAACAAAAACCGACCACTGGTGTCTGATGCATAACAATCTTGCCAATTTTGTTGTGACAGTATTGTTTCTGTAAGTATTGGCATACCAAAAATGCTACATTTGTATGCAAGAAGTCTTGGGACATAAGAAAAATTAATTTTTTTGGTGTTTCAAGGCTTGCCATCAATGTGGTTTTGTCAAACTGAAAGGATTGGAATATAAAAATGTTAAGGAATGGACTGTCTTGCAGATGGAAACAATGGATGGATGGACAAATGCATGGGCACAGGAGTCCTTCAGATCCATCTCTGACATGGGGTAGGAAACAAAAAGCAAAAGTCTAAAGAAAGTTACTGCTTCACTCTGAAAATTGCAAGTTTTGGGTGTTTGGGATGCTAACAATATGACAGGTTCAGACAAGAAATAGATATGTCTGTAAACCTGGACAGCTTAAAAAAAGTAAACAAAACAAAAATTGCTCATGTTTATAATCTTGATCCCAGATTTTTAAACTCAAATTCTGGTTATTTTAACTCTTAGAAATTTTAATCATGGAAGTCTCAACTATCATGCTATAAGATGAAAGCGTCAAAGAACTTTGAAGAACTATAGGCAAATCGAACAAATCTGTGACATTGCTATATGGCTTCTGCAGTGCTTGATTTTGAATATAATAAAATAATGTTACTGATGTTTTTAATTTTTTTGTTAGTAAATTTTAGCCAATATGACAACAACATGATGTAATTCCTAAAATACTTAGGAAACAATTAATGGAACACATCATTTTAATTGAGACATACAAACCTCAGCTATGGTGCTCTCCTCTTCTTCTTCTGTTTCTTCTTCTTCCAGATCTTTGTCCTCCTCCTTCTCCTCCTCCACTTCATTTTCCTCTTGTTCAGCATCTGAAACCATATCATTGTTCTCCATGCCCTTTTTTTGTGGTTCTGGGCTATATGGATTTGCCATAGTTGGATGTTCCGCTGCATCTGCCCCACTAGCTCCATCAGCAGTTTTGACCCTATTCATAGATTTCGGCTGAACAGTTTGCTCTTGTTCATCCTCTGGTTCTACTTTTATTTCAACATCTGGGGTTGGAAGTGGCATGACTTTGGCCAAAACATCTTTTGTTTTCTGCTGCTTTGCCTCACTGTCTTTCTGAAGTTGCAAATAACTCTCCTCAAGACTTTTGGCATCAAGCATAGATACAAATTCAAGACTGTACTGGATAAGAGATGGAACCTGCAGATGCCGAGCCAGTTTCTCCACACGGTGGATGTTGTCAATACAGAGCTTGATTGTTCCTCTGTAGAAATAGTCCAGCACTAGTTCTACAGCCACTTGATGGATCTCATCTGGAAGGGTCAGATGAAGTATGCTTCCCTCCTCAATGTGATCTAGGCAACGCAGAACATTGGGACATGCTGCAACTAGCACCACTTTGTGCAGCTGTTGAAGATATATTATACTTACATAAGTAAAAACATTCAAAAACCTTAAAACTTATCATTACATGAACAATGTTTACAATACTAATACTTTAAAAACTGGAAGTCATATTCTATGAATAGAAGCAACATTACAAACATTTTACTTTATTTCTCTTTCTTCTCAAATGCTCATTGATAAGAATGATAATTATGAATTTTGTCTTTAAATCTTCCAAAATTCTTAGTAACCCAACAGCAAAAGCGAATTTATGCACAGTCTGGTTTGACTCCAAAGCTCCTTACAAAACTTTGCAGTCAGACTAAACACAAACAACCAGTCAATTTCAATGCTGTTATTAGCAATCATTTGGGAGAATAAAACCAACATTCTGACTCTAACCAGAATATGAAACTATAATAAAAGAATGTGGATTACAAACTGCATCAAGTACAAGGTCACAATGCTAAAATTTAGCAAAATGTATATTACAAACATAACAGTAACCATGCCTACTCTCTGGTATCTATTTGTTTTTTAATTGAGCCTTTCCTGTTTTAAATAAATATAAAATGATGTGCCACAAATGATTCAACTCATTGGTGACAAAATGTTAATGTCATACAAATTTAATATTGCCTCTGGACTTTGAGTGTCCTGAGAATAGTACCAAATAAAGCTTTAAATTAGCCTGTAGTAATCAATGTCCAAATTTTAAATTAGCCTGTATTAATCAGCATCCAAATAGCCTGCACTGTTGAGAGATGAAAATACTAAAGAAGAATACAGACTTACTCTTAACAACAAGTACCAGGTGTTAGAAGAGCTGCTTGAAGACGAGGTGGACAGCGTGAACAACAGATGGAAGACAGTAAAGGAGGCAGTAAAATCAACATGCCAAGAAGTACTAGGCCCCATGAAACACCAACAGAAAGAATGGATTTCAGCCAAAACATTGTGCAAAATCCAGGAGCGTAAACAGAAAAAAGCAGCAGTAAATAACAGTAAGACAAGAACTAAAAAAGTACAGGCACAAAAAGAGTACACTGATGCCCACAGAGAAGTGAAAAGAACCATCAAGATAGACAAGAGAAACTACCTTGAAGGACTGGCAGTAGAGGCAGAAGAAGCGGCTGGAAGTTGAAACATGAAGAAGCTGTACGACATCACCAAGAAGCTTTCCGGCAAGTACAGTAATACAGAGAGACCCGTAAAGGACAAGCAGGGAAAGACCATACCAAGTACAGAACACCAAATGAATAGATGGGCAGAACATTTTGAAGAACTGTTGAACAGGCCAGCACCACCAAATCCCCCAGAAATCCAGCCAGCCAACGCAGATCTCCCTATAAGTTGTGACAATCCCACCAGAGACGAGATCAGGAAAGCCATCACCCAGCTGAAGAACGGCAAGGCTGCTGGGCCTGATGACATACCAGCAGAAGCCCTCAGAGCAGACATAGAGACTTCAGTGGAAATGCTATACCCTCTTTTTGTGAAGATATGGGAGGAAGAAGAAATACCAACTGACTGGAAGGAGGGACACCTCATCAAGATCCCAAAGAAAGGCGACCTCAGCAACTGCTCCAACTACAGAGGAATCACACTCTTGTCAGTACCAGGAAAAGTCTTCAACCGGGTCCTCTTGGAGAGGATGAAGGAGGCCGTCGACCCCCAGTTACGAGATGAGCAGGCGGGATTCCGGCAAAACAGATCGTGTACGGACCAAATAGCTACTCTTCGCATCATAGTCGAGCAGTCATTGGAGTGGAATTCTTCGCTCTACATCAACTTTGTCGATTATGAGAAGGCATTTGACAGCGTAGACCGAGAGACACTCTGGAAACTTCTTCGTCACTATGGCATTCCAACCAAGCTGGTGAACCTGATCAAAAACACCTACAACGGAATGTCATGTAGAGTTGTTCATGCAGGACAGCACACAGACACCTTCCTAGTGCGGACTGGCGTCAGGCAAGGCTGCTTGCTGTCACCATTTCTCTTCCTTCTTGTCACTGATTGGATTATGACGACGACCACCAATGGGCGGAGAAATGGTATCCAGTGGACATTGTGGAGTCAACTTGAGGACCTGGACTTTGCTGATGACCTAGCTCTCGTGTCCCATAGTCAGCAGCAAATGCAGGACAAGACCGACATACTGGCAGCCACATCTGCACAGGTTGGCCTCAACATCCATAAAGACAAGACCAAGATCCTCAAGATCAACTATACCAGTAACAACCCAGTCACACTGCAGGGAAGTCCCCTGGAAGAGGTGGAGTCCTTCACATATCTAGGCAGCATTTTCAACCAGCAGGGTGGCACAGATGCAGATGTCAAGGCAAGGATCGGAAAGGCGAGAGCAGCTTTCATTCAGCTCAAGAACATCTGGAGCTCCAAACAAATTTCCTTGACTACCAAAATCAGACTGTTCAACTCCAACGTGAAGTCAGTCCTACTGTATGGGGCATAGACTTGGAGAACCACCAAGTCCACAGTAAAGAGAGTTCAGACTTTCATCAACAGCTGCCTAAGAAGAATTCTCCAGATCCGCTGACCAGACACCATCAGCAACAACAACTTGTGGCAGAGAACCTCCCAGCTTCCAATAGAGGATGAGATAAAGAAGAGAAGGTGGGGTTGGATAGGACACACCCTACGTAAGCCGCGAACCAACATTACCAGACAGGCATTGAGGTGGAACCCTCAAGGCAAGAGAACAAGGGGACGACCAAGAAACACCTGGCGACGCGACCTTGAGGCAGACATCACTAAGATGGGTTACACCTGGAGTCAGCTTGAGGGGATGGCACAGGACAGAAGCCTCTGGCGATCTTTTGTGGGCGGCCTATACCCTGGCAGGGGTGATGGGCAAAACTAACTAAATAGCCTGCACCTAATTCTTTAAGTGTCCTGAGAATGGTACCAAATAAAGCTTTAAATAAGCCTGTAGTAATCAATGTCCAAATAGCCTGCACCTACTTTTTTGAGTGTCCTGAGAATGGTACCAAATAAGCTTTAAATTAGCCTGTAGTAATCAACGTCCAAATAGCCTGCATATACTTCACTAAATCTTGATGAGATTTAATTGCACACAAATATTTTCTAAGTCTGAATTTGCAAATATGCTACAGATTTTCAATGATGCTGAGGTCAGCTGACTGTGTGGGACATTCAAGAGTGTCAACAGTTTTTTACCTGTTTCCAGGCACAAGACTGCAGAAATGTGGGGGGCCCCGAGTGGCCGAGTGGTCTAAAGCGCTGTCCGTTACGGATCACTGCCATCTCACCTCTGTCTGCGTGTGTTCGAGTCTAAGATTCGCCAAATGTAGTTATGTGAGAAAGCTTGCCAGTAGCTTCTCGTGGGTCGGTGGTTCTTTCCGGGGGTTTTCCGGTTTCTTCCGCCACCATTAATACTGGCCGCCATGTATAGCCTATCGTGTGCTGAAAAATGGCGTTAAACCCTACAACAACAAAAAAAGCAGAAATGTGGCAAAGTTCATTATCATTTTGACATAGGAATTGTGCATTTGCAAAACAAATTGCAAAGCCTGGCCATAAACATAAGTCAACAGTATTGATGTTCTTCTCACTAATGACATTTCACTCAATGTTGAGCAAATGATAAATAATACCCAATCTATGATAAATAATGCATCCCCATAACATGGCATCTATCCTGATATTATTTCCATGTAGTCATAGGAACAAGCTTCATTGTTGATTACCCATATATACAGATTGTTTTAGTACTGATAACCTGGGTTTCAACTGAAAATATTACTTTATTCCGATATCTCACTTCATTTGAGTTGTTGTTAACAGACACCATTAGTGCCTTCTGAACTCTGTTTCTTTAAACTATAATCATGCAGTCGGCACTGACATTTTATCAAGGTGAATTTTCTAATTCGTATTAATTATAACCATCTGTAATCTATCTCAAACTCTGTTGTCTATTATGCCAGACCACTATCAGAAATTGATGATCTCTCCTAGCATCAGTGGGCTTTTCCTGTCCACTGTGGTTGCTGTTTTTCACATTTCCTTGTTCAAAATTACTAATAAGCTGTGAAATGTTAAATATATTAACACTGAATATTTTTTGACATCTATTATTAAAATAAATAGCCAGCTGTCAATATTCAATACTTTAACATTTTGGATGAAAATTAAACATAAAACAAACAATTTCTTGATGGGGAAAGTGAATAAAGTTTACATCTTTTCTTGGCAAAGTGAAAACTGTCTATGAAGGACACTTTATGCAGAACTGCAAACCTTTATGAGTCAGTCTCACTAAGGCAGTTGATTTTTTTCCTAAGATTGACCAGTTTTCAGTAAGGTGTAACAAAACTGCTATTGTAAAGCCGGAAAAGGTCATTAAAAGTTTGACACATCAACAATAAATATTATGTTCAACTAAAAAGTTTTTAAAGTACGCATAGTCTTTATTTATCACTAGTACAGTTGCTCAAACTCTAGTTTCAAACCCTATCAAGCTCAACGGCTTGTTGCTATCTCTCAACTTGGCATAATTCTTGGAAATTCTTTTCCATCTCACATAAAAACAGCAATCATATCTGTAGCCACTATGCATATTCAAATTGGCACGGAGAGACAATAAATGTAATTGTGTCCTTTCCAGCTTTTTTCCCCACAAGAATCTGAATACTCCTTAATATTCTTCTGTGTTGATTATTAACACTTTTCTATAAGCTTTTTTCCCTTTTGTCTTAAACATGCATCGGTTTATGTATGCCGTTTAAACAAATTCTATACACAACAGTTTGATCATGCAGACGCTTCACATGAACAAATAGGTGCAGTTTAAAGTGTCTGGGGTGCTGCTGTAAAGAGCCTGATTCCCTGACTAATGTCACTAATTCTAAGATGAAAACCAGACCCAAACAAAACACAGATGAACCAATTATCCAGATTTTTTGGCAATGAAAATTTTTATGTACTTTTTGCTAGTATGCCATAAGTCTGTCTTCTAAAGGTAATTTTCATAAGACTTGCAGCAAAATCATAAGAGTTGGCAAGTCTGTAATTTATGGACCACAAAAAATTGGTCTTTTAATGACAGGTGTCTTTATCCAGAGGTGAAAAATGCAGGGAAACTTAAGAAAAGAAGCTCAATACTGCCTTTGTTAGCAGGTGTCCTGTATAAGGTTACCAATAACCAGGTTTCCATGTAGACATAATTCTCAGTTTAAATATCTTTAATTAGGTACACAAAACAAGAATTCTTTTCAAAGCAGTGTTTAGTTGAAACCAAAAATTATGATATTCGACCCCCACCCCCCATCCCCAAATCTACATCTACCACAAATACTTATAATGTACCTTGTATTTGTGTTCTCCAAGATTGAGGACAGCATCACAATACATGTCAGATTTTCTGAGCTCTGCCATTTGAACCAGGAGCTCACTGGAGTAGTTTCGATTAATGAATATTTTCTCCTTTGATCCCATCCTGTTGGCCATTGTCTATCTCCAAACTGGTTTACTAGGATTACCGCCAACAGGCCCAGTCTGGAAGCTGAAATAATATGTTGCCCATAACTATCCATAATAAAATATAACAAATAAATAAATAATGATATATGCTGATGTAGGTATAAAATATACTTAAGTTGCTGAATTATGTAACCATTGTCCAAGTGAAACTACCGGTATTAATAAAATGATGATAAAATTCATAGGAATGAAACCAGCCTATAAAGAACACTTAAGGGACTACAAAAATTTGTCCTTGAATGAATTATTCTTTCATAATAAATTTGAAAATAATTACAAATTAACAAACAAATGTCCTTAATAAGCAGACATCTTTTAGAGTGGGGTGTTTGCTACAATGTTGACAATATCAACATCTTTTAGAGTGGGGTGTTTGCTACAATGTTGACAATATCAACATCTTTAAAAGTGGGGTGTTTGCTACAATGTTGACAATAACATCTTTTAGAGTGGGGTGTTTGCTACAATGTTGACAATATCAACATCTTTTAGAGTGGGGCATTTGCTACAATGTTGACAATATCAACAGTATTTGAAAATGTTATAAAAAATCTGGAAATTATACAATATTTTTTAACCAGCAAAAAAAATCACATCTCATCGATTTTAAATTGACTATGGACCTTTAAGCTCTTCATTATTTTTCTATGTCTCTATATGCAAAATCTCTAAAGTACAATAGATGCAAACATAAATTACAAAGAAAGAAATGGCAGTTTTCTATAACACACTATCAAATGTTATGCTACAAATGTTATTTGATACAATGACTTCTGCACATTTATGCATGAATTACAGTGGTCTCCCTATTATACCATGATCCTCCCCTTACCACACTGCTGCCACCTCCTCCACATGGCCAGTTATGTTGGCACCATTGAGTTTGTGCATAATAGTATCCAGCATGAGCAGCCACCCCTCTGATTTGGCATACAGACAGCGAATTGATCCATACATATCCAATATACTTTTCACAAGAGGCGTGTGATTAGGATTTTTAACATAGCTTAAATAAGTTTTCAGTCATATCACTATGATGTCTGCAGTGTGGCAGTTTATAGTGATGTCTAACACTGGGAAATCATGCCACAGACATCTAGCATTATCCTGACACCAGGCCATCCAGTCCTAACACTAACCTCTTAATGCTGAGTGCCAATAAAAGCAGCTGTTAGTACCATTTTTGTAAGTCTTTGGTATGACTCAACCGGGATTTGAACCCATGACATGATGCATCCAAGATGGACACTCTAATGATTAGGCCACCGGAGCAGTTCTTCGCAAGAGGTCACATTTTATCTAATACATGTTAAAAAGCAACATTATATCAGATGGATAGGTAGGTAATTTTCAGAAATCAGGTTTTTGTTACTGAGACTTACATTTTAGGAAGTAATGACTTCTTTTCTAGACAGTGGACAGAGGTAAGAGCTGAACAGGGAGAAGTGGGAGCAAACCCAAAAATTATATATATATATATATATATATATATATATATATATATATATATATATATATATATATATATATATATACATATATACATACACCCACATTGTATATATATTTTCCCATACACCCACATACCCACAGAGGTCTCACTAGGATTTTAGAATTAGGAGTCCAGGTTAATCTTTGTATAATCATATCACCTGCCAGGTGAACTGACTGGCCTTAGACTAGCTTCCTTCATGAACTCACTGTTTTCACCAAATACATCCATTCATTTATTTATTCATTCATTCATCTATGAATGGATAAACATAAAAGACAATAAAATCAACCATTACAAATTACAATTTGTTTTACCACCGCATGATTCTTTTCAAACATTTATCACGAGTAGTTTGAAAAATATGCACTAATTATAAAACTTCAAATTAAATACAGCCATGTTATGCTTGCAAAAATAAGAACTATTAATTACCTGAAAGGATGTAATTGAATACATAGTTAAACAAGAGTCCCTTGATGGGGCTGATGCTGCACTATCTGAAAACAATTTGCAAGAATTCATTTCTTTTAACTGCAGAATGTTGAAACCATATTTTATATTATGGAATGATAATAGTCTCAATTTTGCCACTGTTGCAGCCATATCTAATGCAAGATTGGTTGCATTTTCATTAGGGATTTCCCCATATTAATATAACCATCCATTCATAAGTAGCAGCCCCAGATAGTGCCTATTCATTATTGGTAAACTAGGCGAAAATTGACTTTTTCTTGCACTGTGTGCACTAAATTTGCATTAAAATCAATACTGATAATAACATTTTTATGAAAAAAACCTTATTTAAAAGGGCTTTAAATTATCTACAAAAGCATATAAATTTCATTAATATGTACTTTTTATTGTATAACCATACGGTCATGTATTTATCAAATCAGTTATCAAAATTGACGGCTCCCAGTTAAGTGCTATTTCCTGTGCGTGCGCATTGACACCAGTGTTTGTTTTGCAAATGTGGGTCACAAAGACCTAATGAATATTAATGAGGTGTTCATCAGTTGAATGGGGAATGAATAACTTTTCCAACGGCGATTTGAAAATTTGCATATCATGACCGACGTTCCCTCTAAGCAAATGGTAGGTGTGCACGCAGTGCTTGCAGCACTGCGCAAGCATTACGGAGACGAGCAAACTTAAATGTTGGATTGAGCAAAAATTGACAATTCTGCTGTGTGGGGATGCCTGAGCAGCTGCGTGCGAGCAGCTTAGAGGGAACATTGATCATGATCCTGTGCTGAGAAAATAGTCCCTAAAGTATCTCTAAATTTTATCAGCTCACGAACGTTTTATTTCAATTTTCAATATATCATTACAAAATACACATTCTAATCTTTCTTTCGATACCAAATTTGTTTTTCAGAACAAAATATTTAAGTACCTGCATTTATATTTGAAAGTATGCATTTCACCAAGTTGACCTATGTAAGGCACACGAGTTAAGTCACCATATTTGTTTCGGATAAACATAATATCGATGTGAAAAATCGGCGATCACAAGACAAATGCTGTGATTTATTTATACTGTTGGAATGTTTTGTACCGGTAAGTAATTCTTTTGTATATTTATTAATTAAATATTTTGTGAAGTAAAGCGTAAATTTTATCATAAAATGATCATTCTCATGTTGACATGTATGTAGATTTCACAGCTTTTTTTTAGTTTACTTTTCTTCAAAACTTGCATCTAAATACAAATTAATGCCAAATTATTTTATGCAAATGATGTTTAAACATGTTATTGTTAATAATAACATGAAATCTATGTAAACGAAATTTAACAAATAACAAAGATTTATGGTACGAATAGTAGTGTTGGGAATCGGTAAAAAAATTCATAATCGATAATCGGTTCCCCAAAACCAACTGATCATCGATTATAATCAGTTACTAAGAGCAAATTTTAATTTTTCAAAACAGTTATATCTTTGATCAAGAGTTCAATATGTTTATAAATGTACAGGAGTAATCTCTTTTAATGACACATATACTTTAACCTGACAATAATATTACATTGTGTGTTACTATTGTTCTACAACTTTGTTAAATTAATGCAACTTTTTATGGTTGATCAGTCATATGTAACTGAGATACTGCTACAATCCCCCAAATTGTTTTCGTTCACATGTGATGTGTCCATAATTTAAAGTACATAAGGACAGGTTTTTCTTGTTTGTCATTGTTAATAATACTACAAAAGATGTTGCAATTTAACTGAAACAAATCAACAATGTAACAAACTGACCATGTAATAATGACTATTTGTTCCTAATTATGAATCATTAGGTTTCATATTTGTAGTTGTGAAGGGAATTAATTAATTTCAGGTCAGCTTCAGTGGCTGTGAGTTTTATTAACCTTTGTGCTTTGCATACACCTAAAACATAGTCTCCCTTTACACACAATCGATTATGGAGTTCACAATCGATTATCTTATCAACCAACTGATGATCGATTATAATCGATAATCGGAACAACACTAACAAACAGAGTACGAAAACGTGAATACCAATCGACATTTCGTACGATGATAAAGTACTGCTCTGCAATGTTAGATGATGAAATATGCTGTTTTTTGTAACTGTACCTAAAACTTTTTTTTTTCATTTTCAGTGTAGAAATATGATTATGGATTTTCCTGGTCCTTACTGCCAAAAAGCAGGAATAAATGCTGATACAGTAGCTTCCAAATCTTGTGTAAAATTAGACAAATTATCAAATGGAATTGTCATTGAAATTTTCAACTTTTAAAAGAAAAATAATCAAACATATGCTGAATTTTGCAACACCCTAACATTACTTAACGATGGGTATCAGTCACTTAACCAATCTACTCTTCCAACAGAGTGAATAGTGTACAAAGAAAAAAACTTTATAGTAAACAAAAAAGTGCTGGTGTAAAAAACATTGATGAACTTCTAGGGAAGGAATTCAAGACATCGGTGCCAATACAAAAATTCATATCATGTGACCGAAAACAGATGCTGCAATTCTGGACGTCAGTGGGCATTTTTAAAGCATAGAAAATTTGATCAACTGTTTACAATGTATGCCAATGTTTTCTTCTGAATAAATTGACTTCAGGGATCGCGCTGGGCTTCGCCAATGTCGCAAATTGCGATTTTTTTCCCTTATTGGCGACAAAAATATCCCATCTGGCGATTTTTTTGGCGACAGACTTTTTGGTTATTTAATTTGTACATACAATCATGGATTTGGACTGAATAAATTAAATGGGAGAACGAAAGGAAGCCACAAACCTGACTAAGCAATGCATTGGAATTAATTTGTTACACAAACAATCCTTTGTTCGTATTGATCATCCCATCTTTACAGTGCATTGTTACATCATAATCTGCTTATGCCGACATCTGGGCTGAGTACTGTATGCTGTGATACAGTCAATCATGCTACCGTACTATACCTACAACTGACCGACTTCTGAAGACGCGAATAGAACAGAAACAATTTAATTGAATGGCTAATCCTTCTGTTGTTTTTTTACATATACCAATACAATAGTTTTTCTGAACCTTCATAGAAAACTGATAACCTTTGAAGTACCGACTACGGTGTATAAATAGAAAGCAAATGGAAAAAAATCTAAATTATAATTATATCTTCGCCAGTGCAACATTATCATGAGCAAACGCAAGTTAGACGTTGCGATTTCATTATCTCATCCTAAGTTACAAAAATTAACAGCGTTTGGATTTAGTGCAAATTCATCAGAGAAAACAATCACTGGACCCGATGATAAACCTTGCAGTCCAACATCATCTACATGTAGCGCTTCAAGTGCAACACCACATTACGATGAACGGGGCAACAAGTCCCGAAAATTTCAAGACAGTTGGAAACTTGGGCGTCCGTGACTCAGATATGATCTAAAGTTAAAACAGATGTTCTGTGATGTATGTATCAAGGCAAAGTTTGTAAATTCATTTACAACTGGCTGTGATATTTTGAAGAAGGAGTGCGTCACCAAACATGAATCCAGGCGGGGTAAGTAATATTTTTGCATTTTACTCATTGACCTTTTTCTTTGCCATCAATCCCACAGAGACTTAAACTCCACAACAAGAAATAGCAACAAAAAAAATCAAGTTTGCATAATTAAAAATAATTATTTATTTCTCAAAATACAGGAGTGAAAGAATCCATAAATTGGGTGTGAATTTATGCTTATATATACGGTCCAATATTGCCAAGTTGTTAACTCGTGTAAGTTTCATTCGTGGGAATGGAGATCCTATTTTGCTTGTTGAGAAAATTTATACAGCATTCAGTGATCATTCTTGGGATTTAGGAAGCAATTCACTACAAGCTCTGGGGAGGGGGGGTGCATTTAATTATGGAATGCATGCAATCGACGGCCGCATTATACGTCAATTATCTTATATTGCAATGTACGATCATAGGGTTTTATTGTTATTAAAATGTCAACTAAAGTTGATAATGCGTTTTTTTCTTCTTCAGGTAACAACAGTCATACATGTGCACAAACGGTGATGCGGGATGCCAGCACCATGAAAGCAGCGAAGATCACTGCCATTAGCAAAAGCAAAATTGCTATTATTAGTGCTATGCGGAACACTTTCTTTGCGGCTTACTACAACCTGGCTAATACAATTGTCCCAAAGCTGCACCAGTTGTGTATCACACAGGTATTGAGAATATTATATTATAGCTTGTTAACAGTAATATTCTATGTATTTAAATGACAGTAACATAAGGAAAAAAACACATGTATAACCTTAATATATTCAATGTGATATTACTGTAGTACACCGTGATTGTTGTATATAAATGCCACTTTTTGTTAATCATATATATATATATATATATATATATATATATATATATATATATATATATATATACACACACACACACGCACACACGGTCAGAACATGTATAATAATAAATGAAATATTTATGGCATACAAAATTAATAATTATTTCTATTTCAGGGCGCCACCCAACTCTCAGACCTCAAAGTAGATAAGCACACATCGTATGACGGTCACGGAAGCACCAGTGAGTTTCAGCAGTCGTTGGCTGATGTAATAGTTGATGAGATGGCTACCGAGGTCAAGGAATCTCGTGTTTACAGCGTCATGCTTGACGAGAGCACAGATGTTTCAGTACATCAGAATTTGATTGTTTATGTTAGGTACCTAACTAATTTGGCTGGCAGTGTTCAACCAGTGACTCAATTTCTAGGTATTCGTCAGCTTCAAACCGCAAATGCAGAATCCATATATTCAGAGTTGTTAGGTTTAATTCAGTCATTTGGTTTTAGTCTGGACAATCTGATTGGTGTATCAACGGATGGTGCTGCAGTCATGTTGGGTTGCAAGAGTGGTGTTGTTACCAGGTTGAAGGAGGCTACTAAAGGTTTGATTGCAACTCACTGCATTGCAAATCGGTTAGCTCTGGGTACAGGCGCTGCAGCTGACGAGGTTAGATACTTGGTTAAGTTTCAAGATATACTGAATAATATGTACAAGTATTTTGCCTATTCCCCTCGTAATATGTGTAGACTTGAGGCAATTCAGTCAGTGTTAGAGTCTTCTCACACTCGCTTGCATCAGGTATTCCACACAAGGTGGCTGAGTTTTGAAGGTAGTTTACAGGCAGTTGTTGATAATTTTCAAGCTCTAGTTAGTGTCTTCTTGGAAGACAACTCTGCAAAGGCTCTTGCAATGTATAAGCCCATTGCTTGTTTCAAATTTGTTTATACAGCACACTATATGGCTGACATTCTCAGGCCTTTGGCAGTTCTGTGTCAAGCTTATCAGAGATCTGATATTGACTTTACCGAGGTTAAATAAATCCCCTTCTCCACTCCACTGTTGAGCTTCTTGAAAATCTGAGGTTAGAGTCTGGTAGTAACGTTTCTAGGTTTCTTTCTGAGATTCCAGCAGAACCAAGTTTAGATTCATCAGGTTTATGTACTTTTGAGTACAAAGGCCATACAATTAGTGATAATGCTAAGCAAAGGTCAGAGGCTGCATTGTCTTGTGCCAAATTTATAGATATTGTTATAGATAATCTAAAAGCAAGGTTCACGGAGGAGGGTGATTCGATAGTTTTGAGTGCTCTAACCAAGTTGTTTGATCCCTATTTGTATGGTTCACAGGCTATCAGTTCCATTCTTTCAGAGGTTTCAGGCATTGTTTCAGATTACTTGTCTACTTGTGGGCTAGGTAATCAGTCAGAGGTTAGTCAGGACTTGGCTGGCTTTGTGGCTTATGCTAGGGTTCAAGTTCTCAGGAATGGTAATGTGTATAGAGGTGTTAAGGATTTGATTCAGTTGGCAGTGAGATCCAGGACAATATACCCTTGCGCATCTGCGGCTGCTGAGAGACTACTGGTGTCACCTGTCAGCACTGTTGACTGTGAACGAGGATTCAGTAAGATGAACCTCATAAAAACTGACATCAGAAATAAACTCGGCATCTCATCTCTCGAGAATTTAATGAGAATCAGCATGTACCGATATGAAAATTTTGACTTTGAAACTGCATTCAGCAAGTGGGCAGCCGTAAAATCGCGACGGATCTTCACGTAACACTTTGTAACATTTTGTTAATGCTTGTTGTAATTAAAGTATTCATTTAATTAATCCATCTTTTGTCATTTTCATTGCCTTTTACATTAATAGACTAAATTAACACTTGGAAAAATGTACACTACTTGTTATGGCGACACTTTTTGAAAATTGGCGACAAAATATTGATGTTGGCGATTTTTTTGGCGACAGCTTTTTAAAAGCCAGGACCATCCCTGGACTTGTTAAGAAATATGCTATACAGTATCTGAATTGTCTGGTAGAAGAAAAATAAATATTTGAACCCCTTATTTTCTTCCCTGCATTGAAATCTAGTGGACATAGTCTAATTTATTGTAAATATTTGAATTCTACAGGAAAAATGCAATAAGACTGACAAGTTTCATGCAAATATCTTTTTTAGATCAAAAGTTATGATGGAAATACTTATCTTATTAAACGTGTTGGGTCCGCGACTTATATGAATTAAACATGCATTTAAAGAAGGCAAAAATTCACCGAAAATACAACATTTGCCAAGATTCAAATAGTCATAACTTCTGAACTAATCAAAATATTTCAGAAACTAAAACTGTTCTGAAAAGGTCTGAATGAGCTCTATAAGAATTAATCATTAAAATGCAAATATGAAGACTTTGTAAGTCTAACTGGGGTTGCTATTCATAAAATTCTCAGAATGTACAGTGCAACAACCATATCTGAGATCAAATCGACACCATTTTCTTTCAGGATCAGCCAGATACAATAGTTAGTTTTCTGGTGAAAATGTCAATATGACTTTACAATTTCAATATTAGCATTAACAACAGTTTCTAAATGGCTGCCATAATAGCCATACTAGATGTTAGACTGGTATCATTTTCATTTAGTACAACCTAGACATTGTAAGAAGTCTTCCAGTGAAAATATAATGCTGATGTGAATTCCCATCTAGAAGGTAGCAGTTAGATTTTCAGACACCATAAAATGTCTTCCAGTGAAACCCCATACTAATACAACTTTCTGTTAAGGAGAAGCAATAACAGGATTTTCAAGACAGCTGTCATGGTGGCCATACTACATCTGATTGGCACCATTTTCAGTTAGGAAAAATTTGACATTTTAGAAAGTCTTCGAGTGAAAACCCCATGTTGAAACTATCATCCATTTTGGAGTCAGGATTACAAACTTATACTAATGGACCAACAAGGAGATATCAGACAATATACCATCCCATAAACTCGTCCAGTCTATAACCAGTCAGCTAAAAATTGTAAACTAAATAATTGGTACAACCTAAACACAATTCTCTGAAAAGGGCAATAACGTTCTCTTCTTATGTCCATGCCCATTTCAACTATTTGTTTTCAAGGAAAGTATCTAAATAATCATTTTTGACAAATGTTTTCTTTGCCTAAAATGGAGTATGTGTTGGTGATCTATTATTGGTTGACATTAAAATTTTATTGAAAAGAATCTTTTGAGTTTTTGCTAACTTTAACTGAAAAGAAATACAGGTTTGACGATGAGCATTAATAAATGTAAAGCTAATGAATACTATGGGAGCTTAATTAGCACAGCAGTCTTACAAAGAACGACAACCGACTAATGTTGCTAAGAATTGTTCAGAAACACGTCTAGCTCCCACCGAGATTCTAATAACTGGATACAGTATCTGACTTTTAAAAAATTGCTGTAATAAACACATTCATCATTATATACGTAAGAAAATAAGCATTTAGATCCTAAAATAGACGCTATCGAAAATAGGTTGTTCGGCAACTTGAAAAATCGGCAAATGATTGCATCAACTACGTCACTGACTTTATATAGTCTACTGTGAGAATCAATAAATAAATCGTATGATTACTTGCTATCTACATATATATCATTAATTTCGTGGCCTAATGTACAAAATTGATGGAATTTTATCAAATTTTATAAGCACCTAGACAATGGAGTCCGACATTACTTCCGGTACATGACTTCCGGACACGGAGAATAGATTTTGGAAGCATAAACCGCAGGGTAGCTGTCTCTGAACAGAAACTGGTCCTAAAGTAGTGCCTGACATTGGTGAAAAGTAGTGTGTGTGTGTGTGTGTGTGTGTGTGTGTGTGTGTGTTTAACTTAATTGTATGTTTGCTAGTTTATTGTTTTTAATTTCATTACATGCTATCGTAATGTAACATTGGACGCTGGCCTTGACCTTGTCCTAAATTTAGTTAATTTCTGCTTGACCTGATCGACATTTATTTATGCAAACAACTTAAAATAGCTTCATTATTCCCTATGTGTATGAGCTTAATATCAGGATCATTATTCAGACTCATTAGATCATTCAATGAGGCTATTTATATGTTAGTTGTGACCTGAGGCCATGTAAAGAACTATATAATCTTGTGCCTGTGAGGATTTTTACTAGCTATGTGTGACAAGTTTGGGCTGAATTTTATTTTCTTCAGATTATTGAATTCAAGTGATTATTTTCTTTGGAGTGTTATGTGCTTCGGCTTGAATAAACAATAACATAGAAAGAGTGAAAATAACAAGCTTGTAAAAACCTAATAAACAATTTATTGAGCACAAATATTTTGCAGAAAAGAAAAAACAAACTTACGGTTTTAAGAGAATCAATTCCAAAATTAATCCAAAAATAATTCAAAATAGAATCCACTAGTGAAATTGCAAAAGTCCTGGTAATCAAATGTCCAAATAATTCCCAGTTCTAAACTTAGTGAAGCATTCAAGATGGAAGAAGGTGTCACGTGATGAAGTCAGTTCTGGTCTGATGAAATTCAATGACCACAATTCTTTTCCAGATAAATAACAAAATAAATCCTCTTGATCAAAACGAATTGAAATAATTTCCAGTACAAGGTAATTTAAAATAACTCAAAACAATACAACTTAATATTCTAACAGCCCAACTTCTACTAAATAGTTCGCTCCAAAACATAATTTATATACCTGTTTTTACGTAAACAATGAAGGGGTCACATGATCTTCTAGAATCTTTAGAACAAATTTACGTTCAAAAAATCTCGTACACACCGTATGACCCAGATGAGAATCAGTTATTTTTACTCTCAAGAACTAAAAATAGAAAGATGTTTATAACAAAGCTTCATAATGTCCTTGGAATCAACTAATCATTTTAAAAGCTTGTTTACAACTCTGAAGCCAGGTCAGAAATGAGGTCAACATCTGGTGTTTATTTGTATAGTACAGATCATCCCACTTTCTAAAAAAAATATCTCCCAATGAATGAATCTTAAACTTAAAATGTCAAATTTGAATTTGACAAGCAAACAATTAAAACAAAAATAAATGACTTAAATCAAATATACGTAACAGGAGATACAAACGTGATGTGCGAAAATTCTTGGATAAAGACAATTACTGGAATGCCAAGGGATGTTTATGAAAGACAAATCTCAAATCTTCATAAAACACATACCTAACAAACGAGATGGAGGGTGGGTGGCGCAGACCTCACTCTTTGTTAAAGTAATAATGAAGGAGTGGCTGTGGTTATGTAGTTAAGGAGATTATTACTTGCCTGTTTTAGACAGGGACATTTATACAAAGATGTGTTATATGTTTCTGTTTTAGCCGCCATGTTGAATTCAGAAGAGAGTTCTAACACCAGTGAATATGTCTTTAGCTATGATACTATGTTTATTTATGTTGCTGGTGGTATGTGTTTAATTCCAGACAAGCATATTTGAGTCAGACAGGACATGAAAACACCAACAATTGACTCAGAATAAAGGGGGTAATGTGAGACACTGATTTTACCACGACATTACCTTTATGCAATTATGAGTTAAATATGAGTAGTATATGGGGATGCTTTAGCGACAATGGGAAATCCAGTCAAAAAGGTCGTGGGAACATCTAGCGACAAGGGGAATTTAACATGGGGAAATGTAACATGGAGCGAATGGGGAATTGAACATAGCGACAAGGATTGGGTCACTTTAGTGTCATTGGTACCTTAAAGTTAAAAATGGGTATATCAAAATTAGTGTTAATGGGAATTTAACATGGGAATGTCACCTGGAGTTCTAAGGGAATTGAAAATTGGTGACTCCATTGTGTTTATAGGGTCAAAACTATTGATAGGGTAAAATGTACGTGTAGGGACAAAGGGCTGATAGGGACAAACATAGATATACAGAAAGAAACAAATACACATTGAAACACACAGAAAAGAGGGCAGAGATGTTCTAAAGAAAGACCCACAGATAATAAAAGTCTACGATATGGGTTCAAAACATTTATTCAAGTATATACATGGGCTCTCTGGCCTGTGCTTTAATCTAAGCACTATCCATTTAAAACATTCAAATCTGGACATGGAACAAATCTATTCACATGTTATCTATTTCTTGGATCTAGAAAAAATATTTTTAAAATTAAACTTTATGCCTTCAAAAAAGACCCTACTTTTCATACAACGCATAAGCATTTCATATAAGAATGACACTTTTCATACAACAATTAATATCCATTTTTAAGAAAAAAGCTAAACTAAAACAAGTAACAAACAATCAAATAGGAGAAAGTTCATGTTGCTTTCTATATCCGTCACACATTGTTTAAAATCTGGTCAGCTATCGCTTGTGTCTCAGCGTAGTTGTTTCCCATTACGTACCCCTTTCATTCGTAAATCTGCTTGAGTCTTACGCTCGATACTTGGTGTGTGAAATGATTCATCTTTCTCGCTTGGCAGTGTTAGTCACAATGAACTATCAGTCTTGGACGATGTCCCTTTTTATATGCTGACCAACATCGATGTGACCGTACGGTAAAGTGAAGTGATTGGGAAGCCGCACTCTCTTCTGGTACACGATTTGATAGACTTTTTCCAAAGACCTACTGACGTTTTGGTGTGTGGGTAAACGTACGATCTTGTGCGGTTCGTGGGTGGTCACTTTAAAAGTTTCATCCTGTCCAGACTTCAAGGCTTCTTTTATCACGTCAAAGTTCACCACTCGACTGGTGCGATAATTGAGAGTCAATCCTTTCACTTTACATTCGGTGTGCATTTCTCCTTGACGGTTTCGGTATTCGTAGCCGTAATTTTTAGGACCGCCACTTGCAAAACTTAGAATCTTGTCGTCGGGATGTTCATCTGTCCAGGCTCCTAAACGGTCTCCTTCGATGTCAGGGTGACGTTGACCGAGGCGATCGATGTAGATGCAACTGTCCGTGTCAAAATACAGGACGCGATCTCCTAGGAGTTCTAACACTTCGTACAAGTTTAAGCGAGCATGGACTGTCACGTAAGCCGCAATGATGACCTTTCCAAATTTGTCGGCTTCTGCAAAGTCTAGTTCTTCTTCGTAATTGATTAAGATCAAGTCCTCACGAATGACGTCCACGTGTTTGATGTATTTGGTTTTGTCGTGAATCATCTGAATGTAGCGGGAAGGTTCGGACAAATATTCAAAAGGGGCAAAATGTATGATTTAAATATATACAGTTAGTCACATAAAAATAATAACCACTAGTAATTCAGCGGCAACATGGTTATGAAACAAAAATGGAGGAACAAAACTTCCGTTTATTGTCTATAAATATAAATGGTTTAGATAAGGAAAAATTAAACAAAGTGAAAAAAAATAGGAGACTTTGACTTACTGTACATTCAAGAGACGCATAATTCTTTAAATAACGATATGAAAGAACAACTAGAACGAGGAATGGACTGCATTATTATAACGAATAACTCAATAGGAATGGACACAAGAGGGGGAGGTATAGCAACCATGATCAAAAATAAGCGGAGAGTTAAATGGGAAAGGGTAGAAGAGGGGAATTTTTTTTAGGGGGAGACTAATACATATAATTATGGGAGGGGATCATTTCATAAATATCTACATACCAGCTAAGATGCACAAGAGGAAAGAATTTATAGAAGAATTGGGAACATATCTGGAAAGATATTCGTCAAGTAATTTAATTATAGGGGGAGATTTCAATTGGGTGGGGGAAGATATAGACAGGACAGGAGGACTATCGAAAATAGACAAACTTTTAAAAAAAACAGATGGACTACATTATGAAATCTCAAAACATGATTGATATATACAGACGGTTAAATTTATTAAGAGTCGAATATACATTTAATTACAAAGGGGATAGGGGAAGTAGGATCGATAAATTCTTTGGATCCCAATTAGGGACTAATAAATATATATCAAGGCAGGGGTAATAGAGTACAAAATTTCAAAACCATTTTGGGATCTGTAGATCACCCATTTCAGTACAATTTGTTTGGGTGACAGTAGATTAAATAAATGTGTGTAATAGTTTACAATAACACTTGCGTGCGTGCTTTTGCTTTAGAAAAAAAAAATGTGTAAGACTTATTGTAATGGTTATATTAAAAACAGACCCTAAAATGCTGTTTAACATTTTTTAACCATTCGTTCTTTCTTTCTTTCTTACTAAAACTTAAACACGGAAAAGCACGCACACAAATTGTACTGAAATGGGTAACAGCAGATTAGGCGATACTTTAGACTGGAGTGTTTGAGAGATGGGCAGACATAGCTAACATTACTGGTAAATAAATACAAAACGTAATACACCATTTTGGGGTCTGTTATTTTTGCAGTATGATAAGGACAACGTTAATAAAGACCAACACACATTATATATGAGAAATGGTCATTGTTTTCATTCATTCATTCATTCATTCATTCATTCATTCATTAAAGAAGATAGTGCGATGCGTATTGTCGATTGACTGCTTAAGATTTTGCTGTGGATCGAAAATGTACGAGGTGTCCTCTGTTTCGCTGCACACGCTACCAACAATGTTGCAAAGTTTTCACAAATCTAAGGGTATGGAAAAGAAGCAGTACAAAAACTTTCCTTGTTCTAAACTGAAAGAAATAGGTCGAACATTGTTACAATTGTTCTGAACGTATGTTTCGCTTTCAAAATTTAGAATTAACCATAGGCAGGGTTATACAGTGCAATGTCACTCGCGCCATTCTTGAAAAAGCCCTGTGTTTGTTGCCATTGGGAAGAAGAAGAAAAACGGTAGATCTAATGTTAGAATTGTTTTCTTGACACATTGCAGTGTGCAAAAATAGGATAAAGCTAAGATACCTGAATTGTACAAGCTCAAATCTATGGAAAGCCGCAGGTACCCCGGCGGAGATCATAATTTTCCCTATTATTTTATATGGGCAACAATTAGCGGCTCCAACAACAATTAGCGGCTCCTAAATGACGGTGATTAAAATTTTTCCCTATATTTGGATATGAACTACAATTAGCGGCTCCTAATACGATCTCCGCCGGGGTACCTGCGGATTTCCATACAAATCAACTCAAGATTTTGTTTCATACAATGATTTACTGATAGAAGAAAAAAATCGTTCTATAATATTAGGATGTAAGTTTTGAAAACAAATTTACATGACAGACGGAACAGTTTACGTAATTATGGTGACTACAGCTCACAATTTTGGAGAGGTATCTTCAAAACAGGAACAGATGCCATTATATTTCAATAAAAATTGCTAGGACGGAGAGAGGGAGAGAATGTTATTCCTACTTTTAAAAATATCACGACTCTTTTACGTTTTGTATGGTATATTTTCCTTAAGAACTTTCACACACATCTCACTGACATACTTATTCCTTTAGGAAAGAAACCACTATTGTAAAATATCACAAGTGTGAATTGCAAACATAGCCTACTAAAATCATTCTGTCAAAAACGTTTTGTGAAGTTCTCACAGAATAAAAAACATCCAAACATGTTTTGGTTTATTTCGCAATAAGACTGACATTTCCACGATGGTGCGATCATTTGTGCATAAGTTTTATTGTTTAGAAAGTGACTAGTGGAAAGGTACAGAAATACACACCTTATGTTCTCGGTGTGAGAATAACAACTGAAGCCGATCTGAAGCGAAAGCGGTGGAAAATATCGCTTTGCCAATGAAATCACTTACAATGAGTGACGTATTGTTTGGTTCGAAATTCAAGATAGGTAGTGTAGTGGTCAGGCGCAGAAAAAAACACGTCTTATCTTGTCACTGTACTAAGAACGAGTGAGGGCATTTTGAAGCTGGGGAGAGGGTAGAAAAAAAAGTGTAGCAAATAAATTGCTTGTAACGACTGGCACATTGTTTTGCCTGGCTCATGCATTGATTCAATTGCAGCGCAGACAGACTGGAGTGTGAACTTACAATCCTTTTGTTGCGCATTGTACCATTTATTTATTCATGACACATCAACTACTTAACTGCAATTATTGTTCGAGTTTTAAAACTGACCCAAAAAATATTTTCTCAATTTGACATAAACACATTCGTCTAGGTAGAGAGAAATAATATAGTAGTGAGTGACTTTTTGTCAAACTATAGTGAATTTGGGGTTTGTATAAAGTAAATAAACTAAAAGTACAGTGAACCTTAAGGATGATAACCCAATCTGTCTGTCCATAGATGCATGTATGTACATAAGAAGAAATGTGTTATGTAAAACACAAAGATATAAGGCAAGCATGATTAGAATGAACACAGAGTGCAAACTTTTGTAACAAAGGTATGTTTTCTTTCACGTCTGCGCAACTTTAAGTTTCAATCCTCTTGCAAAACAAACTTGGTACGTTTTATAGAGCTTGAAATAAGAAAAATATGAACAAACTTAAGCCCTTTGCTATTTACATTTTCTTTTGCAGCAATAGAATGAACAACATATATACCGTTACAGCAATAAACAATCTTACATCTTCTATAAAAGAATAAATACATAAAAGAATAGAATTAAAGATAAACGATGACTAACCCCCAAAAAACTAACAACCGAATTTAACAAACGCAATGACGTGTAGAAATGTCTTTCACTTGGAGAAGGCATTGGATGTAATCTGACATGCACCAATACCTTGACAAAATTTAAAAAGAGAAAATTTGTAATTCAAAATTTAAAATTGTTCCAAATTGTTTGTGCTTTTAGAGAACATACCCAAACACTAATAAAGGGTGGAACGGGGAAGATACACATAACTTTTGTTGTTGATATTTCTGAAACAATGATGTGATATTCCTACAATTCTTAGCCAGCTCTGTATGCTGGGACGGGTCTGTAGGATATCCACAAATACAGAAGTGCAGATTCTGGTCACGTTGCGAGTGTGTGCGTGTTTTGGAAAATGGTAAAATTCTGAAAGTAATTTTTTCTTGACACTGATGAAGTGAAGTACCTGTGCAAGTGTCAAAAGCTATAGTCACATAACTTTTGTACGGCTTGCAAACATTTACACTTTAGAAAATGTGAAGTATCGCAAATTATTATCACAAACAGAACTGGAACATAGGGTCTTGACAGTTGTTGTTTATACACCTCCGCTCAACTTCACAACTTAACTTGCTCTGACTCATGCTTTGGTCTTATGAAAGATCGCCGTTGTAGGTGCAGCAACAGTAGTAAGAGCAGGAGGAGACATCGTGGCTGTTGTCAAAAAAGGGATAGTTCTTTTAAAAATGGGTTTATTATTTTTTAAAAATATCAAATGAAAAAAGACGTGTGTTAAATCAGGGTTGGTAGATATCGCGGTCAACAGCAAAGTAGAAGTGACAAAGAGAACGAGACATCGTAGTCAAGTAGCGTTGTTTTCTAGATGGAGTACGTACGTGTTCTAACAGCACAGTACAGTCTCTGGAGCTCTTGATGACACCAACTGTCTAGTTTTTTTTTTCCTTTTCTTGCAACCTTTTTCTTTTCGTGGTAGGATTTGAATGGAAGGGTCGTCAAGATGTACGAGGTGTTTAAGACGCACTATTGTCGTTTGCACAAGTCATCCAGGGCTTCCAAATTGTTGGACTTTCACTTGCCCTTGTGAAATATACAAAGTCATTATCATAACTAGAGGTACATAGGGGTATATATAAAGAGAAATCGAACTTGGCTAAATCATTTCTGAATCAGTAATTGAGATGAAACGATTGCACGATTTCAGTGAGAGAGAAAAAAAAGTAAGAAGCAGCGACGTGACGTATCGCCTCACACACGTAAAGAAGTGTTCGCTCAAATCGAAGACATGAACGAACCTGAACCAATACCTTCCACGTCTGCGGCTAGACCGAGAGAGCATATTCCAAACCAAAGTCCACCAGTATCACCCGAAAAATATTACCACATTCGAGAGACGGATTCTTTGTTAACCTCACTGAAACTACGATGCCAATGCAAAGAAGCCGATCGCTTGACACTTTCCATTCATCACGACGGTTTGAAGTCCCCTGTTTGGATAGAGTTTAGCAGTCCATCAGAATTGATACCTTCCAATGTCATCGACAAGATTCAACATGTGCAACAATACAACGACAAGTTTCACATCGCCGACGGAAAAGCAACACTGTTCATGGCCCACGTGTCTCTTCCCCAGGGGACAGGACGCAAAAAAGTATTATTGGTCGACAACCTTCGCAACACCAAACTAAGCCTAGTCCGAATTAACAATCCTCAAGACCAGATGTGTTTCGCCCGTGCTGTCGTCGTGGGACGAACGTATGCCAACAAGAACGACACGGCAGAATGGAAAAGAGCCTGGAAAACTATTCAACGATCGAACCGAGCCAAACAAAGAAGTGAAGCTGAACTCCTGTTACAGCAAGCGGGGATATCCGAAGACACCCCTTGCGGCATTCCAGAAATGCAAAAAATTGCAAGACGTCTTTGCTTCACGTTACACCTTGAAAGTGCACCCTCAAGAAGTGCGTGGACCTCTTTTGTTTCGAGGCAACGATTTCAAACACGGAAAATACAATCACGTCTGTCAGCACGATGAGCATTTTGATACCATTACCAGCATCACTGGATTCCTGGGATACGGTTACTACTGTGAAAAATGTGACTATGGTTAGTTATAACAATCGAGAACAACACAAGCATTGTGGATCAAAATGTGAGGGATGTTTGGCCTTTAAACCTTGCCTGGACAAAGGACAAGAAAGAGTGCATTGCCCTGTTTGTCAGCGCACTTTTGTCAGTCCTACCTGTTACCAACAACATTTGAAGATGCAAGGTTCACAGCAGAAAAGTGCTTGTCAACTGCTGAGATTGTGCCTTTCTTGTGGACAAGGCATACGTACCAATAGTGCCTCGTTTCACGTTTGTCGAGGTAAGAAACGATGTCACATTTGTTGCCAAATCGTGCATTTGGAACACGAATGCTTCATTCAAAAATACCAACCACAACAAGAAGATGACCAGAAGAAAGGAAATTTTATCTTTTTTGATTTCGAATGCATGCAAGACACCGGTATTCACATTCCTAATTTCTGCGTGACTCACCGAGCGTGCGAGAAGTGCATCCAATAGCCTATATTTAATCATTGCCCTCACTGTAGCAAGATTCCTGGAGGACGTGAACAAATATTTCGAGGGTCAAACACCTTGGTCGATTTTGCCCAATTGATCTTAAACCCAGTCGACGAGACGTGGAGTCAAGAAGACATCGAACGTTACGGAGATTGTCATCGCCATGCCACGGTAATGGCTCACAATTTCTCGGGATACGATGGGCAATTTCTGCTCAGATACTATACGGAACAAAGTACCGAACGTCCTAAAGTGACTTTGAACGGAGCCAAAATCATTTACATTCAAGTGGGACAAGTGCAGTTTAAAGATTCGATGAGTTACTTGGCCATGCCTTTGAGTCGCATGCTAAAACGTTTGGAATGCCAGAAATGGCCAAAGGTTATTTTCCGCACTGTTTCAATACTGAAGCCAATCAACGTGCCGTTCTACCCCATTTGCATGAGGCTCACTATTACGACCCCGACAACATGCGTACCGAACAACGAGAAGTTTTCTTCGCTTGGTACCAGACTCACGCCTCGGACCCCTTCGACTTTCAGGAAGAAATGTTAAAGTATTGTCAATCTGACGTGGACATTTTACGACGTTGTTGTGGAAAATTTCGAGAATACTTCATGGAGCACGGAGGGATCGATCCTTTGAAAGAAGCTTGTACCATCGCCAAAGCGTGTTCTTTAGTGTACCGCGATCGATTTATGCCCGAAAACACCTTGGCTGTCATAATCCCTCAAACGACGAACTTTGTCAAACGTCAATACTCGGTCAAAGCCCTACGCTGGCTATATTATTTGTGTGACACGGAAAACAAATGGATCAAACACGCCCGCAACGGAGAAGGCGAAAAGACCATCGTAACGTATTCGGTGGATGGCTGGGACTTAGAAAACCCTCAGATCGTGTACGAGTTTAACGGATGCTTATTTCACGGATGTCCCATGTGTTACCCTCAACGTGACACCAAAAATCAGTTTTTACAACGGACCATGGAAGACTTGTACCAGACTACTTGTCAGCGGCGTTTGAAGTTAGAACAGCAAGGATACCAAGTGGTGGAAATGTGGGAACACGAGTACGATCACCGTTTGAAAACCGATCCCGAGTTTAAACGCATTGCGGAAAGATACAAGTTGGTGGACCCACTGAACCCCCGGGATAGTTTGTACGGAGGACGAACGAATGTCACCTGTTTACTGTACCAGGCGGACGAGGAGAAGGTAGAAGAAATCAAATACTTGGACGTGTGTTCGCTGTATCCTTACGTGTGCAAATATTGTCACTTTCCCGTAGGGCATCCACGATTGATGACAGAACACATTGACCTGGACCACATTCGACAGTACGAAGGATTGATCAAAGTGCAAAGTCTTGCCTCCTACTGACTTGTACCATCCCGTTTTACCTCACCATTGCCAAGGGAAACTGATGTTTCCTTTGTGTCGAACTTGTGCCGAAATGTGCAACCAAGACCAACCTTGTCAGCACAGCCAGGAAGAACGCACCTTGACAGGAACGTGGGTTAGCGTGGAATTGTTTAAAGCTCTGGTCCTGGGATACCGACTGTTAGAAGTGCACGAAATTTACCACTTTCCCAAGACACAACAATACCGCAAGGGCGACGAGACACGGAAAAGTATTTTTGCAGATTACGTAGATGCCTTTTTGAAACTAAAACAAGAAGCTAGCGGCTATCCTTTCTGGTGCCACACTCCCGAAGACCAAAAGAAATTCAAAGAAAAATATAGGGAGCAGGAAGTTATCACTTTAGACCACATCGAGAAAAACGAAGCAAGGCGATCGTTTGCCAAAGTGATGTTAAATTGCGTGTGGGGTAAAATGGCACAACAACCGTCTTTACCCAAGGCGGAGTATTTGTCCGAACCTTCCCGCTACATTCAGATGATTCACGACAAAACCAAATACATCAAACACGTGGACGTCATTCGTGAGAACTTGATCTTAGTCAATTACGAAGAAGAACTAGACTTTGCAGAAGCCGACAAATTTGGAAAGGTCATCATTGCGGCTTACGTGACAGTCCATGCTCGCTTAAACTTGTACGAAGTGTTAGAACTCCTAGGAGATCGCGTCCTGTATTTTGACACGGACAGTTGCATCTACATCGATCGCCTCGGTCAACGTCACCCTGACATCGAAGGAGACCGTTTAGGAGCCTGGACAGATGAACATCCCGACGACAAGATTCTAAGTTTTGCAAGTGGCGGTCCTAAAAATTACGGCTACGAATACCGAAACCGTCAAGGAGAAATGCACACCGAATGTAAAGTGAAAGGATTGACTCTCAATTATCGCACCAGTCGAGTGGTGAACTTTGACGTGATAAAAGAAGCCTTGAAGTCTGGACAGGATGAAACTTTTAAAGTGACCACCCACGAACCGCACAAGATTGTACGTTTACACACACACCAAATCGCCAGTAGGTCTTTGGAAAAAGTCTATCAAATCGTGTACCAGAAGAGAATGAGGCTTCCCAATCACTTCATTTTACTGTACGGTCACGTCAATGTTGGTCAGCATATAAAAAGGGACATCGTCCAAGACTGATAGTTCATTGTGACTAACACTGCCAAGCGAGAAAGATGAATCATTTCACACACCAAGTATCGAGCGTAAGACTCAAGCAGATTTACGAATGAAAGGGGTACGTAATGGGAAACAACTACGCTGAGACACAAGCGATAGCTGACCAGATTTTAAACAATGTGTGTGACGGATATAGAAAGTAACATGAACTTTCTCCTATTTGATTGTTTGTTACTTGTTTTGGTTTAGCTTTTCTCTTACAAATGGATATTAATTGTTGTATGAAAAGTGTCATTCTTATATGAAAGCTTATGCGTTGTATGAAAAGTAGGGTCTTTTTTTGAAGGCATAAAGTTTTATTTTAAAAATATTTTTTCTAGATTTAAGAAATAGATAACATGTGAATAGATTTGTTCCATGTCCAGATTTGAATGTTTTAAATGGATAGTGCTGAGATTAAAGCACAGGCCAGAGAGCCCATGTATATACTTGAATAAATGTTTTGAACCCATATCGTAGACTTTTATTATCTGTGGGTCTTTCATTAGAACATCTCTGCCCTCTTTTCTGTGTGTTTCAATGTGTATTTGTTTCTTTCTGTATATCTATGTTTGTCCCTATCAGCCCTTTGTCCCTACGCGTACATTTTACCCTATCAATAGTTTTGACCCTATAAACACAATGGAGTCACCAATTTTCAATTCCCTTAGAACTCCAGGTGACATTCCCATGTTAAATTCCCATTAACACTAATTTTGATATACCCATTTTTAACGTTAAAGGTCCCAATGACACTAAAGTGACCCAATCCTTGTCGCTATGTTCAATTCCCCATTCGCTCCATGTTACATTTCCCCATGTTAAATTCCCCTTGTCGCTAGATGTTCCCACGATCTTTTTGACTGGATTTCCCATTGTCGCTAGAGTATCCCCATATACTACTAATATGCAACCGCCAATCCAGTCGTGGACCAACACCAGTTGAACCTCATGCAGTTGACAAATATCCCGCTTTAGGAGAATTGTGATATCTGCTGACAGATTGAACTTTCAAAGTTGGTAACTGGTATTTTTACTTGACAGCCTTTCATGTCAGCTATTAACCAAGGTATTCCTGACATTATGAATCATGTGAAATACTTGGATGTGCTAGATTGGCTCTGTTTGAGCAAAATTGCTGAATGAGTAGTTAGTAAGAATAACAGGTCAGAGAGCATGATGCATGAATTGATTGTGATGGTAAATGACCTGAATCAAAAACTAACAAATGACAAAAACTAACGTAGAACAATTAGGAAGCGCAGTCATGCTTAATCTTCTTAATCTTAAGATAGCTTAATCTTCTGTGGTCTAGAAGAATCTAAAAGTCAGGTTATATACCCAAAGTCAGACAGGCATAACAAGACAATGACATTAATATGAACAAAATGACTAGGGATACAGTCTGGGCCCAATGTCAGATAAGGCACAACAAGGTGATGACATTAATATGAAACATTACTAGAGGTGCAGTCTAGACACAACGTCAGATAGAGTAAAATAAAATGATGACACTAATATGGAAAGTGACTAGGGATACAGGCTGGACCTATGTCAGAAAGGGCACGTTAAGATGATAATAAAAGAAGCCGTTCTGCTAGTACTGAAAATGCATATATGGAATATTGTAATGTCATTTATAACAATGTCAAGGCAACTCGAATTTTGATTGAATCGAATATATCTGGACAACGTTTAACGGATATGCACGATGTTTTGAAGTAGAGGATTTTTATAACTTTTGAGAATCTATTACGAGTCTGACGTAAATTTGGCCACAGCAGAATTTCAGACAAGAAGTAGTTCCATCAATTTTCATACGGTTTTAATTCAATCTTGCAACCAAATAATGATGAAACACCAAATTGTAAAACCAGGAGGTATAACTAGCAGCTTTGTAAGGCTGAATTAAAAACATCTCAATATTGATGTCTTTACCTCTAGTGCATGATTGCAATTAGCTAAATAGGTGTTGACAAGTTATGAAATCAGTCTTAATAATGAAGCTGTTTACAAGTTTGGGGTAATTTCCCAGTGGATGATTAAGTCAGACGGGTTCTTAATGACCAGAGGTTGTGTGAAATATATAACATGTGAAGTATTGCGACATAAATAGAGTAGGGAAATATTGTGATATGGAGCCATATGATGTATATAAGGATGATAGGCTGAATAAGTAATTCAATTATATTTCTTGTATTCTCGTTTTAATAACAGTATGCAGTGTGTTTAATGTTGTGTTAAGACTTAATTTGAGAGGAAACATTTATTGCAAATATTTATTGGAATTACAAAGTGCTCATTGACTCTGAACTACAGAATAGGTTTGAGATTGTATTGAGAATGAAATCCCTGATTTATATTTTGCTTGTGCAGTTACCAAAGCTACGGCAAATAGAGCTTTTGAGAAAGATAATTATCAGGAAAGTATTCCTTTAGGTTCCGCTTTACTGTTTAAAAAAATGAGAATGTGGAAATTATTGATGAACGTGATACGCGTTTCGTCCTTCATCGCAAGCAGCTATGGCATAGTTCATTTTGAAAGGAATGACTCTCAGCAACAGAGGAAATCTCCTATCCACGACGTTGTACTCGACGTTATCAGAAAACACATGTATCAGTCTCTGTCCTACATTCAGTTTGACGCGAAGGCAAAAACAACCCCAAAACTTCTAGGATCGATCAATGCTGTTAATGCATTCTAAGTGATGTACTACGTTGATGTTTCTACACAGCATATCGGGGTCTCGAGTAGCTTAGTGGTCTAAAGTACTCACCGTTCCGGATCTCTGCCATCTCACCTCTGTCTGTGTGCGTTCGAATCGGCTAACGTGGGTACGTTGCGGTGTTTTATTCCCTAGGGTTTTCCCGGGTTCTTCCTCCACCATTTATACAGGCCGCCATGTATAGACTATCTTGTGTTGACATAATGGCCTTAAACCCTACAACAACAATACAATAACAACACAACATATCAAAGAAATTGGGAGGTGGGGGGTCGGATAGGCAGCATTTTGCCGCTTGAAGATACATTTGAAGACGGTGAGTAATTTTATGGTGATCCAGTACATTTCAGCAAATTTTCTCCAGTGCTTGACCAGATTGATCTTTGAAAATAGCGGATTGGACAAGATCTTGAGCATTAAAATCAAATCAGGAATTCGCATGGACTAGACTGGAATCATAAATGAGAGGATATATTTGTCCAAGTGTTCGTGAACTTGTTCGTTTAATATTTAGAAGAGAGATTTAATTTTTTTAATTAAAAACTTATATATTATAAATAATTAAAATATTAGTTAAACTGTTTAGCTCTATTTATTATATGTATATATATATATATATATATATATATATATATATATATATATATATATATATATATATATATATATATATATATATATATATATATATATATATATATAGTGTGTGTGTGTGTGTGTGAGTGTGTGTTGTGTGTACTGTATGTTGGATTCGTTATAAAAGCTGCATCAGCTTGAAAACAATATCTCGCCAGCTCAGAACACGAGGTTTCTAGAAGCTGCAATGCTATATATACATTTATATGGCAGCCGTCGCCGCCAAAGTTACATTATCAAATGGCTCTCCATTTATTCAGCTACATACGTGATAAAGACATTTCCAATAGACGATGGACTTCTTATACTTGCAAAATGTATCGATTTTGATGTAAGGCTTAGTGCATCATTTCGCTAGGTGTAGTTCTTTGTTAAGAATGCCTCCCCCCCCCCCCCCCCCCCGTTATCACCACAAGATATGAATCAGCTTTTGGAGGCATTTAACTAGTATCACTTGATGTACGTTCTCCACCAAGGCCAGCGACGTCGCTAGGGTTGGTGTCACCCAGTGCGGTAAACTCATGGTGTCACCACTCCAGACTTTCACCACTGATTTCTTCTTCTTAAAATAAGTCCACATTATAAAAATGACAAGAACAAAAACAAATTAATTGAAGGTCAGAATGTAAAAGTATTTAAGAACTGTAAAAACGTTAAGTTATAGTTATTTTTACATTAAACAAACTTACTTTACCGAGCAGTGTGTGCTCTGTAAAATTTGCAATTTTTTATTTTGGTGTCACCTCTCTGAGATGATGTCAACCTGTGTGGTCCGCACCCCACTATCGACGTCACTGACCAAGACGTCTGAGTTGCGGCTATATTTGTTGTAGAAATGAAGGATGGAATCTAGAAGGGTTACTTTAAGACGGGCATCTTGTGGACATCTAAATTACTTCACAAACAGCCATTCTCTTTGACATTGGAAAGGTTGCTATGATAATTCCTAAACAGCAACGCAGAGAATTACCATGTATGATCAGTCAAATAAAACTGACTTTAAGGCATCGTTACAGTGGGATTGTTCACATTCCTCAGATTCGGCAATTTTAGTGTGGGTATGTGAAAAAGCTCGCCAGTAACATCTTGTGGGTCGGTGGTTCTTTCCGGGGATTATCCCGGGTTCTTCTTCCACCATTAAATTATACTGGCCGCCATGTATAAGGTATCACGGTACCAATTGTTTTTCCATAGACCTCAATGCTAATATTTGGAGAGATAACTATATTTTCTATCCTAATTTAGCATGCATCTCACACACTGTTATAGAGAACAATGTTAGATTGTCAATTTGACAATGACAAAACCAGGTACTCCATTGCATTTAAGAGAGATAACTCTGCTGGAACTAGACAGGGGTATGAGTTATCTAGTCACAACATACCTATTTTCAGTCATGTGTATTACATTTTCAAAAAATCATAAAAAATACAAAATTTGATCTATTTAGGAATTAGCATAAATTCACATGTTGCCAAGAGGCTAACCTTTTTTTTAAGCCTAACAGAAAGTACAACTCTTACATAATCCACCAATCATAGCTTGTCTTGTCCTTCAATACTGTATGCAATGGACCCTACACTTTAAGCTCCACCCATCTGGTCATGCGCAATTGGTACCGTTATACCATAACCTATTGCGTGCTGAAAAATGGCGTCAAACCCTACTACAACTACATCTAGTTGAAAAGTAAAGTAACAGAACGACTGATCTTTTTTTTTTTTTATTAGTACACGATAAAAAAAAGTTATTGGCAGAGTATTAGTAATCTTCCAGCGTCACGTCACCTCGGGTCGAATATTTTTAATTATGCACTTATAAAATAGTGTATACTTACAACTAAGTCAAACGAAGTAAGCAAGATCTTTTACTTTCAAGTTAATTCTTTCAATTAGCTTTTCTCAGTCTGATGAAAAATCTGATCTCCGCTGTCCTACGTGTATATCACTGGGCATCAAATTTTCGTTAATTATTTCGGCGTTTTACTGTAATGCAACGTGAAGGAACAAAACCAATTTGTCAGAAACAACCAAGACTTTAACGCTAATCTTTGCTCCTCTCAACGGAATGAGGTTTTGTAAAATACAATTAGCTCTTAGTTCAATTTCAAGAAGGACCCCACAGTGTTGTATAGTATTTGATCGTTATTTGGTCAGAATGAGGCAGCTGTACATGTGACCCAAATTTAACGCAAGTGGTGCCCGTGGTGCATTTGAAGGTCAGCCTGTCAACAGAGTATATTTTAAAATCTCGTACACATGTAGAACCAATGCACTATGTATATTTCTTGGTCAAGGTCGTGGAGTTAAGATTTTCCGGGCTTTCAAGAATTTCCCAGAGTTCATCTGCCCAGATATAAATGCAGCAGAAGCGTTCTTTCTGGATGTTTCTGAAACAAGCGATACAACGGCAGGGGGTGTTCTTAGTCATCAGAACAAATAACATAGTTAACAATCGTGCAACTTTGACGAGGGTAAGTTCCAATTGAGAGCAAGACAACTAATATACTCCAATGCTGTATTAACGGGGCAAATGGGATTTTCGATTTCTATAAGAATTTTGAACATTATAAACCTACAATACCGGTAGCGGTATATGTACTTGTAACCGGCGTATCATTACCGTATTCTCTAAACCAACACATTGTTCTAAGCCTTTTATCATTTTGACATAGCGGCTATGTCAAAATAAGAAAAAGGCTTAGAACAATGTGTTGGTCTACGTATTCTAATGGTAGAGTGTATGTGTATGATTAGGATTGTTAACGTAGTTTTAACATTTTTTTTCCCAGTCATATCGCTACGATGTCTGCAGTGAGGCAGTTTATAGTGATATCCAGCACATGGGATATCATGCCGCAGACATGTTACATGATGTCCCACCAAGTCACATTATTCTGACACCAGACCGACCAGTCATAACACTAACCTCTTCAATGCTGAATCTCAAGTATAGTCCTACCTGTAAGACATATCACATGTTGATTTTGTTTAAGTGCTGACGCCCCAAACATAAATGTCAGCGTCAGGTCTTATATGTAGGATTATCTCAAGTGAGGCAGCTGTTTATACCAATTTTTAAAACAATCTTTGGTATTCATGAGCTGTAACCAATTTGAAATTATATCTTATTGGTTATAGAAACAAATAAATACAGTGCATATTCTGTACATTGTTCATGTATATATATATATATATATATATATATATATATATATATATATATATATATATATATACACACACATTGAACTGAAATAAGTTAGTAAATTGCCATTTTAAAAAAATCAACATTATATATATATATATATATATATATATATATATATATATATATATATATTACCCTATGATCTTTTTAAAAAGATAAGCTACCCTTTATAAAGTAGAGAAAATATTCAAATATGGAAACCGAGAGAAGGAACTGGCACGGAGTGGTACTCAAATATTTGCTTAGGTTTTATAAATAGATAATGCTATAGATCCGTTTTTTTAATATTTTTTTTTTTTATCAAGATACACTGTGTAGGACATGATGCTAGATGTCAGTAGTGTGATGCACATGTGCTAGATAGACATCACTATAAATTGTCACACTGCCACGTAGCAATATTAATGATCTTTTTTTTAAATATAGAGCTATATAACAAATCCAAGTCTCACACACAGACAAGCACACACTCTTTCAAATTGTGCAAAATGGATCCAGTTTTTACTTCTTATTCACCTTTTATTAAATATAATTTGTTAAATTCTGAATACCAATGTCCAAAGATGAGAATAGCTTGACAGTAAGAATATCTCAATAATTCTTAATCACATATCAAATACATGACACTACAAAAGTTGTACTAAATTGATTTAATAAATTTTGTATAATTACTAGCAATACTTTCGTCTGATTAATGTGATTTCTTGGTATATACACCTGCTTTTCATCAAATGAATTTTTTTGTTTTTGTACTCTGTCATTTTATAATGTTCTAAATTTTGTATGTAGTCACATGCAACAATATTATAATATTGTAATATAATAATGTAATGTATTGTAATTATAATATTATATAATAATAATAATAATAATAATATAATATAATATCTAATATTTTTCCTGCTATTTTTTGTAATTTCTCTATGGCATATGTATTTGCTACCAAAACTTGTGCTCTAAATTTTTGAAACTGCTGTGCAGCATTTCTATTGAGCTGTGCAGCCACATACCCGAGATGGAACATTGGTCACATGTCTGGAAACGATAATTCTTGGTGTCATTAGTGACCTTTGATAATGATAGTTTGGATGTTTCGTGCAAATATTTGAACACATTTCACCATTATTCTTCAAAAAAGAATTCTGAACAAATTAAAAAGCAGGCAAAGGTGAGGTTTTGTTTTGTTTTTTCTTCTTCCTGAAATTATTTCCGCTGAATATATAGCATAAAATCCCCCAATGTCATTTAAGTCAAATATGGACAGCTGTCCTTTAAACTATTGTTACATCCAAATGTTATAATTTTGGCATTTTACATATTAAAACAGAGAAAGTACCAGGTGTAATGAGATTGCCATTTTGAGAAAAAGTTTAATCTCATTTTCCAGGCACCTGTTTCTACTATACATTTACAAATCATCAGCTGTTTGCATTACTGGTATAATTGCATTTATGATAATCTTTTTGACATATGCTCAATTATATAAATGTATAGAGTGATTAACAACTTTCTGGGATGATGTCAAGGTTTCAATATAAACTAAAACCATATTTTGCCATATTTTTCGCGGTGAGTAATATACAAACCATGCTTCTACAATAAAGTCCATCTTGTTCAGTCAAGTGGGATGCTGTTCTGCTTTTAATATGAGATTACAAGATTGTATACATGAATAATTGAAAAGTTGATACGACGTTTCTGTTCATTATTTTTTTTTTTCTCCTGTTCATTTTCTAGAAAAGGAAACCTGGTTGAACAAATTTGTTCTAAAGATAAAGATATCTATTTAACAAAATCAACAGTATAAACATTGCCAGTATCTATTTTAATTGGAAATAATGGTTTAACTTTGTAAAGCTGCAGCCAGGAAATGTGCAAATATGTCGAAGCACTTTTTTCTATTAAAAAAATGCCATCATTTTTAGTAATTTTACTTTGTTGTCAAGTGCATTTAGTTTTATAGTTCACCATATGCAAAACACACATCGGACTTGTATTAAGATCAGTCTTGATTAAAAAAAAAAATATACTCATTGCATCATCAACAGCCTGAAGCTTATAGGTCTTGTATTGGTGGTGACACACATGTCCTAACAAAGCTTTGCCTGTAATTTCATTCCATGTAGCCAGTATGAACCAAAAGGGACACAACATTGCTTTCCAAATTATGTAAGGCTTTTGCTTTCTAATTTTGTAAGGCTTAACGACACAACATTGGTTTCCAATTTATGAAGGCTTTAAGCTATGTTGTGTTGTGAAGCCTTACATAAATTGAAAAGCAATGATAGAAAAACTTTTTTAGCAGTTGTATTTTCAGCAAGTTTCATTTTTATTTATATGCAATTACAAACATATTTCCTTTGTGTCTTTGAAAAGTCTGAAGAAAGCCAGGTGACAGTAAAATTTGACAGATTTACGGAGTGCTTTTTCAATGTTAAAATTTTATTTATATATTTTTATTTATGGTATTCATGGATTCCAACTTAGTGATATTTACCGTACTATGATACCGCAAGTTAGGAAAATGTTGGAGTAGTATAAAGTTGTTCCACCCTAGTTCTGTTTGCAGCCATTTTTAGTTTTTTAGTTTATGCTCTTCGATTGACAGAGATGTTTATTAGGAACTCCTAGAAATTATAATTCATAACCATGCAGCAATAACAAAACTGTTTTAATATGTACTTATAACACTATAAAGTACTATTAACGTACAGCTTTCTGGCTATATGTACATTCTTACTTTTCTCACTGCATTTAGTTTGATGAAAAAGTTCAAGCAAAGAATGATGCCGCATTTAGAATTTATTAATGTGGGCAGTTGTAAGAGACAAGTGAGGGAAACTCTTTTATAATAGCTTTTATAGACTATATTTTAAGACATTTTGAGAAAATAATTTTTTTCTATTAGAAAAGACAGAACAGTATAATTACCATATTTATCAATTTAAAATTTGAAAAACTGTACTGTTTATAATTTTTTAAAAACAATTGTAATTTAAATGCAAATAGCAGCATCTGACATGTGATCTTGACTTTGGAAATGATGATTTATCTGATATTTAATTTGCAATGATTTGTACTGGATTACTTTGTAACTATTATCGTTAGTCATGTTAAAATGTTTGTATCCCGAGTCTTTTGAAAGGCTTTCAGATGGTTTTGTGCCGAGAGGGACCACTGTATAGAGGGAGTACTGTATGTGATAGAAATAACTGTGTAATGCATATTTTGAAATTTATCACCTTTGTACTTTTCAGACGTGAAAATGGCAAGATCTCTTATCCCAAGCATCGGAGACTTTTTTGCTTTTGACCACCATTTTGATGACATGCATCGCGAAATGAGTAGGATGCAACAGCAGATGACAAGGGACCTTAGACACCTGCGCAGTGCTATGAACAGGTAGAGACCAAAGAGTAGTGGGTGGTGTAGATGTTATTTTCTTTAGTTATTCATCGGCCAAAAGAGCTTATGGGATGATCTGTTGTTCTGTCACCTGACCATCTGTTATCACAAAGTTTGTCATCACTACTCCTTCAATGTCTGGAGTATTGCAATGAGTGTATGTTTGTGACTAGGATTTTTAGCAATTTTTCAGTCATATTGTTACAATGTCAGTAGTTTGGCAGTTTATAGTGATATGTAGCATGATGTCCCACCTAGTCACATTATTCAGACACCTTTGCCTATCAGTCCTAACACTAACCTCTTAATGATTCGGCTGGTGTTTGAACCCATGACATCCCAGATCTGAGGCAGACACTCAAACCACTAGGCCACCAGAGAGGTTAGTATTGCAATTTAACTTTATCCACACATTCAATTCATGGTCTGATTGGTCCTAAATTAAAAATGGTGCTGCTCAATGTGGTCACCACAATGGCCATCTTGAAATCTTGTTATTGGTGCTCCTTCAGAATGGATTGGTATAACAGAATAACTAGAAGACTTCTTATGATATCTGGTTTGTTTCTTCATGAAATGGTATAAGTTTGATGTCCATTAATGACTAGCTTCAAAATAATGTGATCTCTACTCCTCACTTAATGATCATTGTGTACTTTTAACTTGAAGATCTCTTGTGATGTCTAATTGGTCCTAAATGAAATGGCACCAGTGCAATGCGGCTGCCACATTGACCATCTTGAAAATCTTGTCATTACTTGCGCCTGATTGGAAAGTCATATTAACTTCACTAGAAGCCTTCTTGTGATCTGATTGGTCTGAAATGAAAACTGATTGGAAAGGCGTATTAACTTTACTAGAAGCCTTCTTGTGATCTGATTGGTCTGAAATGAAAACTGATTGGAAAGGCGTATTAACATTAGTAGAAGCCTTCTTGTGATCTGATTGGTCTGAAATGAAAACTGATTGGAAAGGCGTATTAACTTTACTAGAAGCCTTCTTGTGATCTGATTGGTCTGAAATGAAAACTGATTGGAAAGGCGTATTAACTTTACTAGAAGCCTTCTTGTGATCTGATTGGTCTGAAATGAAAACTGTTTAGATCCGATGTTCATTATAGCGGCCATGTTGGTATCGATCTTCAAAATGAATGGTTATATTAGAATGGGGTTTTCACAGAAAGACTTATTCTATTAAAATGGTTCCAAATCTTTTATTCATTAGATTTGTTTTGTTTAAGTAAAAAAATGACACCATCTGCCTCCAAGTTGATCCAATTATTCATTAAACACCTTAAAAATACTGGTGCTGTTTCCTTGCTGAATTGATGCTTATCTGACCAACAGTTTGGCAGTCTAAATTAAACCACAGCAAATGGTTGCATTGACATTGTGTTTTTACTACAACACTTTTTGAATTGTCTTCAGTTGGTTCTGAATGAAAATGGTGCACATCTGACAACCATCATATTTGCACTTTTGTGAATGGAGTTTTGAAAATCAGACCTAATTGACCTTAAGTCAGAGGTCAATGCTTGCACTTATTTACTTCCAAGAGTTTGTGAATATGTACATGTACAATAGAGCATGTCTTGATAGATAACCTATTGTGCTAAAAAGTCATGATCACTTAAGACATGCCATGACGAAGAGTGTGTGCTCCACTTGCAAGTATCTTATGAAGATGTTAAAACCTACACCATAGAAAACATTTTTATTAAATTGGACATGTTGGAAGTTTTTAAAGTACAGCAGATATGATCATCAGGTTTCAATACTCAGCAGTTATAAAGAATAAAAGAACAGAAGAAAAAATAAAACCATATAAATGACTTTCTTTTAATTGTATATAGACTTAAATAGCTAATGGGATGGGTTGTAGTCAGTTGTTCTATGTCTGTATACCCATGAACACTGTCATTACTTCTCCTGAATACTCTGGAGGATTGCTGTAAAACTATCAACACATTCATCCAGTGGTTTAGATGGCCATAAATGAAAATGAGGCTGCTTGGATATCTAGCATGGCTTTCACAGTGGCTATATTGAAAATCTTGTGGTTGCTTGGATATCTAGCATGTTTTTCACAGTGGCTATATTGAAAATATTGTGGCTGCTTGGATATCTAGCATGGCTTTCACAGTGGCTATATTGAAAATCTTGTGGCTGCTTGGATATCTAGCATGGCTTTCACAGTGGCTATATTGAAAATCTTGTGGCTACTCCTCCAGAACAGATGGTGATATCTACCATATATACTCGCGTACAAGCCAAAGAATTAGGGGGTAGGTTTATCCACAGGCCAATGTCTATACAGTACTATGGTTGATTTTGTCTTTATTTTGCATGTGCTTATATTTTATTTCTTCAGCAAGAAAATAATTAAAGGTAAATACAGACTTCAAAATTTGCAGGCGGGTCGCATTTATTGGGGAGATCAGTTGTACAGTACTTACACAGTGCAAAGCGTGCATAGCGTCACTAAAATTCATATTTATACCCAAACATATTTATGCATATTTTGCTTTATTCATTGTTTCAATCAAATTGCATTCTTCCAGATAACATTCAGCTAGTTCTTAGTACATGTAGCTGTTTCATTTACGTAAAATCACGCACACACGAGTTACTTGTTTTCAATGATATAAGAAATCATACAGATTGAGGTAATAGTTTTCAATGATATAAGAAATCATACAGATTGAGGTAATAGTTTTCAATGATATAAGAAATCATACAGATTGAGGTAATAGTTTTCAATGATATAAGAAATCATACAGATTGAGGTAATAGTTTTCAATGATATAAGAAATCATACAGATTGAGGTAATAGTTTTCAATGATATAAGAAATCATACAGATTGAGGTAATAGTTTTCAATGATATAAGAAATCATACAGATTGAGGTAATAGTTTTCAATGATATAAGAAATCATACAGATTGAGGTAATAGTTTTAAAAAGTATGCTAGGTATATTAAGCACATAACCAGCATGATTTACCGTATTTTCACGCATATAAGACGCACCCAATTATAAGACGCACCCGTATATAAGACGCGGGTTTTGACGATTTGTGTAAAAATATTTTACATAAGATGCACCCATATATAAGACGCGGGTTTTGACGATTTGTGTAAAAAAAAAAAAGTTACATAAGTGCGCACTGAGCAATTTATATCCAGTGGTTTCCTTTCCTTTATCATAAATGAAAATTTGTCCAATGTTTCATCACCCGTCAGATGTAAACAAGGCTTCATTACCATTTTTAGTTTAGATCAAAGAATTGTCTGAGGCAGGACCTCAACGATTATCGTTTATTCTTATCTGCCGCCGGGCCAATTGCGGATGGGTTGAATACCTGGTATCTAGATTCTAGAACAATAAACGCCAGATGTAAAGGCGGCTTCATTGATCTGCTAGGCCAAGTCTTCAGCGAGTGGGATTAGTACCGTACATCAGGGATGGTCCTGTCTTTTCAAAATCTGTCGCCCAAAAAATCGCCAATTTTCAAAAAGTATCGCCAGAACAAGTAGTGTACATTTTTCGAAGTGTTAATTTACTCTATTAATGTAACAGGCAATTAAAATTACAAAAGATGGGTTAGTTAATAATTTAATTACAACAAGCATTAACAAAATGTTAAAAAAGTGTTACATGAAGATCCGTCGCGATTTTATGGCTGCCCACTTGGTGAATGCAGTTTCAAAGTCTAATTTTTCACATCTGTACATGCTGATTCTCGTTAAATTCTCGAGAGATGAGATGCAGAGTTTATTTCTGATGTCAGCATTGCGCATCACCGTTTGTAGTTTGAAAATTGATGCTGATTATGAAGTGTTTGCCATATTTTGCCCACCACCTATCGAGTGGCTATTGCGGTCAGCTGACCACCCGCCACATGATAAAAATTCCTAGCAAATTACGAAGTTCGCCAAAATCTCCATTAAATGCTGTATTGCTTCCTAAATCCCAAAAGAATGGTCACTGAATGCTGTATAAATTTTCTCAACAAGCAAATAGGATCTCCATTCCCACGAATGAAACTTACACGAGTCAACACCTTGCAATATTGGACCATATATATTGGCACAAGTTAACACCCAATATTGGGATTCTTTCACTCCTGTATTTTGAGAAATAAATAATTACTTTTAATATTGCAAAACTTGTTTATTTGTTGTTTGCTATTTCTTCTTGCGGAGTTTAAGTCTCTGTAACCGTAACACGGGATTGATGGCAAAAGGAAAAGATCAATGAGTAAAATGCACAAATATTATTTACACCGCCTGGATTCATGTTTGGTGACACTCCTTCTTCAAAATATCACAGCCAGTTGTAAATGAATTGACGAACTTTGCCTTGATACATACATCACAGAACATCTGTTTTAACTTTTATCATATCTCAGCCACTGACGCCCAAGTTTCCAACTGTCTAGAAATTTTTGGGACTTTTTGCCCTGTTCATCATAATGTGGTGTTGCACTTGAAGCACTACATGTAGTTATGTTGGACTGCAAGGTTTATCATTGGGTGACTATTGTATGATGAATTTGCACTAAATCCAAACGCCGTTAATTTTGTTAACTTAGGAGGAGATGATGAACACGCAACGTCTAACTTCCGTTTGCTCATGATAACGTTGCACTGGCGACAGCTATAATTGTGATTGAGATTTTTTCCATTTGCTTTGTATGTATACACAGTAGTCGGTACTTCAAAGGTTATCAGTTTTCTATGAAGGTTCAGCAAAACTATTGTATTGGTATATGTAAAAAAAAAACAAAAAAAACCAAGGATTAGCCATTCAGTTAATTTTATCTGTTCTATTCGCGTCTTCAGAAGTCGGTCAGTTGTAGGTATAGTACGCTAGCATGTTTGACTGTATCACAGCATACAGTACTCGGCCCAGATGTCAGCATAAGCAGATTATGATGTAACAATGCACTGCTAAGATGGGGTTGTCGATACAAACAAAGGATCATTTGTGTACAGATTGATTACAATGCATTGCTTAGTCAAGTTTGTGGCTTCCTTTCGTTCTCCCTTTTAATTTATCCAGTCCAAATCCATGATTGTTTGTACAAATTAAATAACCAAAAAGTCTGTCGCCAAAAAAAAATGCCAGATGGGACATTTTTGTCGCCAATAAGGGGGGGGGGGGGAAATCGCAATTTGCGACATTGGCGAAGCCCAGGACGATCCCAGGCCCTGCATTGGATTGGTACACGTAATTACTGAACACTTACCCAATTGTTTTTTCAACTAGGAATGAAAATCGTGAAATGTGAATATCGACCACAGTAATCGTCCTTCAATATCGCACACTGTACCGTTCGTTCGTGTTAAAAAATACTTATTTTTGCGCATACAAGACGCACTCGTATATAATACGCGGGTTTTGACGATTTGTGTAAAAATATTTTACATAAGATGCACCCATATATGACGCGCCCTGGGTGCGGGGTATGTAAAACTTTGTATAAGACGCATCTTCTATACGCGAAAATATGGTACATGTTCACGAAAAGTGGTAATAAAGGATAAAATTTTCAAATAGATCAACTAAGGTCAACATCAACCAATTTTAGTTTTGTGGTTTGGCTGACCAAACATCGTAACTTTCCACACAATGTAAAGCTTGATGTTTTGGTGTCTCATATGTTGATAGTCAGTGAATGTCTTTTGTGTTGTGACAGCAGTACCAGACAGTTAATCATTAAAACCCTGAAACTTGTATTAAGACGGAATTTTGACCGGCAGCTAGACTGGTACCAATATTGATGTGTAATTGCTATTTTTTCTTTCTATAATATTAGCACGATTATCGTAGTTTTGTAAAACTGGGATGTAAGGAACTATTCAAAAGCCAAGTAAGGAGACTCGATAAAAAAATAGAGATTAGGGCCGAAAATCCTTGTTTTTACTAAATATTGATCGATCTTCATGGTTCAATATGTGTGAAAATCACAAAAAGGCTCACCGTTTCTCCCTGTGACGTGCCCTATTTACCCCTAGGACATGCTCTATTTTTATATTCTGGTCATCTGTTGCCAAGCTGCAAAATAGCTGAAGATTAGTCTTAAATAAACAAGCAAGAAAGTCAGCACGACTAATTAAAAGTTAATCCTTATCGATGCAACTATTTTGAGAAAATGTCACGCCCTTGGTTGTAATTTAAAGAAACCACATTCTACACTATTGTGTGTTATGCAAGCACCAGTAACTGATTGGCAAATAAAGAATTCCCAATTTTGTTGATCTGAAGGTACCTAAATAGGCACCTCATGGTAAAGTACATGTGGCAACAATTTTTCCCCTCATTGTATATTCATCCTTTTTCCCTTATTGTCAACTCGTAATGCATTTAGTATTGTTTACTATTAAACATATATTCTGAATTAGTTTTTTTGAGACACATTTGCTGCATGGTATGTATTTTCATTCCTTTAAATTTAATGATGGCAATTAACATTGGTATATACGGTATAAAAATGTCACATGATCACTAGAGTAAATTCCTTGTGTGGGAATGGCAGTATATAGCATATGGAGTTACTGCATTTGAAAGTGAACATTCTTGCGATTGAAATTGTGGATGATTTTGTTGTGGTTTTTTTTTTGTGGGGGTTGGTTGTGTTGTTTTAGAACATGTAGGACTTTTCTTAATTAGAAGAAATGAAAATCAAAGACATAATGTAATATTCGTGAGTACTCTGCAAAAATCAAGAGATTATGAAATTGGAATGTTGGCATGGAGTGACCACAAACATCGGGAGTTTTTTTTTCTCCTCACGGTGTGAAACTATGCAAGTATGATGTAAGGTCGCTTACATGAAAGCAAACTACAACTCGGCTTTTACAGTTTTAAAATAATTTTTGAAGCATTTTTTTCTGAAACTCCATTATTGTATTTTGGAGATACCATTTAAGTTTAGCGCAATGGTGCCCATGATTTGACTCCAAGGGATGTACTTTCATCACGTAATTGAACCATATTGTTGTTCGTTTGTTGTCATACTGTGATAACATTTTAATGAGTTAGGTATTTTCTAATTTCAAAGCAAAGTAAAATTGTAATCACTAGGTACACTGATATAAAATGTCCAATGCAATAATGCATAAACACACAATAATCGAGTCAAAAAGGAGAAGTAGTGCTATGGCAACTTGCGATTGGTAAATTCTTGTCGTCATTTGATAAAATTATACACAAATCTAAACATTTAGAACTTACCTTGTGCATCTTGAGATGTCTCGGTGTTGTGGGCCAGTCGGCTTATACGAGGGTCAGGTGTTTTTTAGTGTTTATACCTGTTCAGTTTGGGGAGTCGGCTTATATGTGAATGGGCTTATACAAGAGTATATACGGTAGGTGAGTGTTTTGCTACAAGACTTGGGTCTTAAATGAAAATGGTGCCATGCAGACATACAATGTGGCCATCATAGTGACAATGTTGAAAATCTTGTTACTTCTTAATGGATGTCATGTCAGCATGGGGTTTACAGTGAAAGATTTTTTATGATATATATAGTTGGTCTTCAATGAAAATGGTGCTGATCTGACATCCAAAATGGCCACCATGGTAGCCATCTTGAGAATCTTGTCTGAACTCCTCCTGAACAGAAATTCATATTGGTAAGGAGGTTATATCAGAATAAATACAAATACAGCAGTCATACAATATGGCCATCACAGTGACCACTAGCTCATCGGGTGACACACACACTAGTGATGGGAATCTGTCAGAAAATCCTAATCAAAAATCTGTTCTCCTTAACCAACTGATCATCGATTATAATCAGTTACCAAGAGCAAATTTACATCTTTGTTACACAGTTTATCTTTGATCAAGAGTTCAATATGTTTATAAATGTACAAGAGTAATCTCTTTTAATAAAATGTATACTTTAACCTGACAATATTATTACATTGTGAGTTACTTTTGTTCTACAACTTTGTTTAATGAACTTAACTTTTTATGGCTGATCAGTCATATGTAACAGTCATATGTAACTGAAATACTGCTACAGTCCCACAAAATTCTTTTGTTCATATGTGATGTGTCTATAATTTAAAGGATAGAAGGACATGATTTTCTTGTTTTTCACTGTTTGTAAATACTACAAAATATGTTACAATTTAACTGAAACAAATCAACAGAATGTGTTTAAATTTATCAACTCAACAATTTAACAACTTGACCATGTAATAATGACTATATATTCCTAATTATGAATCGTAAGGTTTTTTTAATTTTAGTTGTGAAGGGAATTAATAAATTTCAGGTCAACTTTAGTGGCTGGGAGTTTTACTAACTATGTTGTGCTATGCATACACCTAAAAAGTAGTCTCCATTTACACAATCGATTATGGAGTTCTCAATTGATTATCTTGTTGGTTTGCTCAACCAACTGCTGATCAATTATAATCGATAATTGGAACAACACTAACACACACCATTATAGAAGGACAAATGAAAATAATAGTACATAATGCAATAAAGGTGCTATAAAAAAAAGATAATCTTGGTTGCTTCAGCAGTTTTGCCACTTTAATTTTGTGCTTTGCACTGTATTATCATTATTTCCTTAAACACTTACATTATTGTAATTATTGTATCATGTGTTCAAATAACTAAAGAGAAGATAATGTACTTAACCTGAAATGGTACCATAGATTTTTTGATTCTGGGTCATGCTTTTTCATTGATGTACAGACATTATCTGCTGGCATTCATTATAATTAATACCTCAAGTTTTTTGATTTACTTTTTGCTCCAAACTAACAAATTATTAATTAAATGACAAATTGTGCATTTGCATGAATTAGTCGCTTTTGTTAACCTCAAAATAAATTAAATTAAAAGTTGTATCGCCCTTTATGATTATGGACATCGCTAGCACCACCCAAGACGGGGGTGGAAATGCACTAATGAAAAATTGTGGACATTTTTTGGAAAAAAATATTTATTTTTTGGTGTGTGTGTGTGTGTGTGTGTGTGTGTGAAAAATATCAGAGAAAGTGCCCAGGAGGGTGCACATGGTCAAGATTGGGAGGATGTAGGACACAAAAAAATTGCAAACTACAAGCCAGTGCTCTGTCAGCAATACTGCTCACAATCACTGGGCTTGCACCAAAAGACTTGTAATGTCAAATTTGTCCTAAATGAAAATGGTGTTTATATCAACTTCAGAAAGTCCACAACAGCAGCCATCTAGAAAAATTCCCTATTGCTACTACTCATGAATGGAAAGTTGTATTAACATGGTATTTTCAGTGGAAGACATAAAAAGATTAGGATTTCATATCAAATCATGCAATTCATTTATGAATTTGGTATTTCATTTATAAACAAAGTATACTTCATTTTGTAAAGTGAAAAATTAACCAGTGGCTGGCAACACTTGAGTGTAACTTGTGACATAAAAGTACATGTAAATGATTAAGACTAAATGTACTTATTTACTTGTAAATGATGTAAGCTTTGCCTGTACTTCATTAAGTACAAGCAAAGCTTACATCATTTACAAGTAAATAAGTACATTTAGTCTTAACACATTAACCCCTAGCGACGACTTTACGGGGTATGAGGTAGTAGCCTACTTCCGTGGTCTGTAGCGTCAAGGTCATACATGATACACTAAAGTGGATGGTATCATTGAAAAGTAGACAGATGTAGCTCTACAATGATAGCAAGTAATCTGGACATTTTAATTGCATTACAAAATACAGAGGGAAAAAAAAAGTTTTTGGACCCGTTTTTTTTTTCACCCAAAAATCGCCCATGGTAGGATAAGGTGGACATTTTGAATAAAGAGTCTTCTACATACGAAAATTATGGGTCCGTTAAGCAAAAAAAAAAAAAAAAAAAAGTCCGATTTTTGCCCTTCTGCTCATGTGCCAGCAAACTAACCAATGAAAAACATTTTCTGCAGCATTAGTAACCATTTGTCTAACGGATTATTGTTTGAAAATTGATGTATTACGATGTATTCAGAAATAGTCCCCAAAATGTGTTTCCTACTCACATTTCATGCGAAAACAGCAAAAACCTCCAGGGGTTAATGTGTTAATCATTTACTTTTATGTCACAAGTTACACTCAAGTGTAGCCAGCAACTGGTTAAATTTTCACTTTACAAAATGAAGTATACTTTGTTTATAAATGGAATACCAAATTCATAAATGAATTCACTGGTAAGTGAATTTCCACAAAACTGAAACATTATAAAGAAAAGGGCTATTTACACAAACTTGTTTTAAAGACTGGTGGACTGATAAAATGAGATTTTTTTTCATGACATTTCTAAATATTTTGAACAAATATTCAGTGCTTAATGAAATGGTAAACTGAAGTTATGTAGACATGGTGAGTGACTTAAGCCACTTAAGCCTATTGTTATGCTATGCCACAAATATAGAATGAAATTTTACTTATCTTTGCTAGTCTTGCTATCCATATGTTATGCTATGCCACAAATATAGAATGAAATTTTACTTATCTTTGCTAGTCTTGCTATCCATATGTTCTATGTTTTGCATATATTCCTTTGACAGTTGTGTTTTTGAACATTTTTTCAGTTTTATTAGCTCTACCTGTCATAGCCAGGTTGTTCGTTATCTATCCCTCCATTAGCACAGCGTTGTTCTTGCTACTCCTGAACTACTTGGAGGATTGCTATTAAAGGGTACACATACAGCCATTTCAAGATTTGGTTGATTCTAAATAAAAATGTTGCTTCTCGGACAAGTGGTTGCCAGAGTGGACATCTTGAAAGTCTTGATATCCTTGTTATTCCTAAACTGTCAAGTCATATCAGCATATGATTTTGAGTACAATGTGATAATCCATACTTGGTCCTAAATGAAAATGTGATAATCCATACTTGGTTCTAAATGAAAATGTCATAATCAATACTTGGTCCTAAATGAAAATGTGATAATTGATACTTGGTCCTAAATGAAAATGTGATAATTGATACTTGGTCCTAAATGAAAATGTGATAAACGATACTTGATTCTAAATGAAAATGTGATAATCGATACTTGGTCTAAAATGAAAATGTGATAATCGATACTTGGTCCTTAATGAAAATGTGATAATTGATACTTGGTATTAAATGAAAATGTGATAATTGATACTTGGTATTAAATGAAAATGTGATAATCGATACTTGGTTCTAAATGAAAATTGTGCCAATCTTGAATCCAGTATGGCCGTGAGCATGGCAGTGACCTGGAACATACTGTTATAGTAGCTACACCTCCTGAATAGGACATGATATAACAGCGTAGGATTTTTGCCAGAAGACCTCTTAATGTATCTGGTTTGGGACTAAATGAAAATAATGATTTGTCTTTGAAAATATAACTACTGCTACAACTTCTTAACACATTAACCCCTGAGCCAAACAGCTAGGCGGTCCCAACAGCATACTTGCAGAGATCGCTTAGAGCAGTGTTAGTCTTAATAGTGCCTGTATCCCTGAGACTTGTTGAGAATACTTGCCTTACAGAATTTGTTTCAAAGAGCTACGAGTAATAAATTATATTTTTTTATATTTATGTTCCTTTAATTAAGCTAAAATTTGGCACAGCAGTTCTCAATAAAATTATGTACAAAAATGGTATAAAAATTTCGAACTACATTTAGAAATAAAACTGACACGTAAAGATAGAATGATTTTCGTACCAATGAATTTAACACTGAATAATTAACACTATCAACATGTGAAATTCACTCCATTTGATGTACAAATTCCACACGTCATCTCTATTGCAAACTAAACCTCATGTGAATACTTTTTCAGTCTGTCAAGTAAAAGTCTACTTTCAGAAACTGATTCTTGTAATTTTCTTCATTTTCTAATCTAAATATTTCCACTAATTTTGCTGCTATCGAAGTCAAATTTTTTTCCTCCACTTTCTTCAGTAACGTTTCTTCATCAGTGGTGCCTTAGTCTCGGGAGACCATGTGGATAGCGCCTTTGGAGTGTCGTCTCTGGGTTGTTGGCATCGTCTGTTGTGGCTGTGGAGACCTATGCGCAAGTGGCAGTCCCTCTTGCAGTTTGTGCAGACATGCTGGGAAGCCTGAGTTTCTGTGGTTGCTGTCACGTGGCCCTTTCTGACACGTTTCTCTGCCGTCAACTGGCCTCTCCTCGTATCAGCGACTGATATACCTTTACTTACTGTCAGTGTCCAGGTGCCTCGGTCCTCGGCCAGCACTTCCAAGCCATCAGGTGCGATGTCACATGCCTTTAGGTCCCTCTTGCATGCATCCTTGAAATGGAGTGAGGGGCGGCCGACTCTTCTTGTGCCAGTGGCCAGCTGTCCATATAGGATGTCCTTTGGCAGCCTCCCATCCTCCATGCATTGGACGTGTCCCAGCCATCGAAGGTGACATTTGCTCAGCAGGGAGAACATGCTATGGGTGTTTGCACACTGCAGGATTTCACTGTTTGGGACATGGTCTTGCCAGCTGATATTTAATATGCATTTAAGGCACCGTATATGGAAGAAGTTGAGCCGGCGCTCTTGCCTCATGTAGGTACTCCAGTTCTCACTTCCATATAGAAGGGTGCTGAGAATGCAGGCTTGGTAAACTTTGACTTTGGTTTGCACTGTCAGCACATTGTTTTCCCACACGTTCTTGGTCAATCGAGACATGATGGTGTTTGCCTTTCCAAGCCTTCTGTCCAGCTCCTTATCAAGCGAGAGAGTGTTGCTGATGGTTGACCCCAGGTAGGTAAAGTTGTTGACTGCTTCCAAGGTGACACCATTGATTTTGATTGTAGGGGCAATGGTGGTATCTTGCACACTGACCTTTGTCTTTTCCAGGCTGATTGTGAGTCCAAACTGCATGCAGGCATCAGCAAAACTGTCTCCCAGTCTCGGAAGGGCTTCCTCAGTGTGTGCCACAAGAGCCACGTCATCTGCAAAAAGCATCTCCCTGATGAGCACAGCCCTCACTTTAGTCTTCGAGCGCAACGTTTACTATATATATATATATATATATATATATATATATATATATATATATGCTGACATTTTATTGGTAAAACTGCCTGCATAATTAGGAAATGGCTTCAAACCAACCAATGGTTTGCACCGATTTAACTCGTCATTCGGGATACAGGCACAGTAAAATACTGCCACTCAAACTGCGCTTGGGATATAAGCTATGCAAACTCAGCCCCGTTATCGAGGCACTTGGGAGATGAGGGAGGTTAAGTGCGATGAGTTTTTGAGGTGGCAGGGGTTAATGTGTTAATAGTTCATTCGCATGGACTGTTACCAAAATACTTGTGATCTCTTGCAGATCCTAAACAAAAATGGTGGCAATCTGGCATCCAAAATGGCCACCATGAATGCCTTCTTGAAAGGCTTTTCATTGGTAATTCTGCTAGATGGATCATATCAACATCTGTTTTTCATCTTTTTATGTTGTCTACACAGTGAAAATGTTCTTAATCTTACATCCAGTATGGCAACCACAATGGTCATTTTGAAAATTCTTCATTCAAGAGCTATTGTGGGATTAATGACAGAAATGGTTGTATCTTGAAATGCTAATCAAAAATGTTTGTCCTGCAGGGTATTGATCCTATGAGTGGAATCGTATCCCTTCATTTTGAAGGAGGGGAGAACTTTCACAATGCATGTATTGAAGGGATTAGTGGAAGAAATTAAAGTAGGACTTGTAAATATTATGCATGATTTCAGTGTGATATGATAGGATATGGTGGGAGCAGTTTTATATTTGTGTATTAGTGTTAATCCTACAATTGCACTTCTTAGAATAAACACTGATAAAATTTAGGGCAACATATATATGGTGATTAAATAATAATTGTATCAAGACATGTTCAGTTTGGGTCCCAGGGAGTTTTTACTGATTGTGAATGGGGCCAAGGCCAATGATTTAGGAGAAACTTTTGAACTACTTCAAAAAATACTTTTTAGAAGTTGACTTGCAGATAAATGTTCACTTTGTGATTGGATGTCCATTTATTATGGAGTGGTGATCTGTTTTGTCCATGGTGGGCTCTCAGTTCATATTTCTCGAGAGTGCCTTTCCTTTGTATAATTCATTGTAAACAGATTTACTTTGTATATTTAATCCTAATGTAGGGGAAATCCAAATTTCAAAAGTATGTTTATGACTTTCATTGCATTGTTCCAGTACATGCAAAGATGTGGGTATACAGAGAATATGGAAAAAAATGAAGATGTCAAGTTGGTTATGCCATCTTAAATCCAAATGAGTTATCATTGAAAACCTAAAAATACTACTTTTTTTCCAGATTGACCCCAGTGATGAGTTTATCTGATCATGCAAGTGATCTCCCTTTGAAACAGCAGTTGGAACAGATTAGAGTCCCAATTGTTACAGAACAAGATGGGACACGCCGAATGAAGATCCAAGTTGATGTTAGCAGTTTTAAGCCAGAAGAGGTATCCGTTATTGTCAAAGATGACCAGGTCACCATTAATGCCAAGCATGATGAAAGGTCAGACACCTCACATGTCTATCATGAATTCTCTCGCACCTTTACCGTTCCAGAGGGCGTAGATGCCGAGACTTTAATGAGCTCGCTATCACGTGATGGTGTCCTTACAGTTACATCTGCACCTCTGCCAGCAATTGAGGCATCCAAGGAAAAGAAGCTGGCAATTGAAATGGAGAATTAATACGGTGGGGGGGGGGGGGGGGGGAATGGAAATGTCCATAAAGGGAGAAAATACTCTGCAGGAGAAGGTCTATAAAGGGAGATAAGCATAGAATAACGAGGAATTAAGGAAATATAAGATGATCAATATTTTTGGTGTTGTTGAAATTGCATTTGTTAATATGCATAATGTCTGTAAGAGAAAAAAATTCATTGTTGTACTTTTTTGGGGCATAATTCAATGTTTCAATTCCAGTGTTGGCAGAGGACTCAGTGTGAAGCTCAAAGAGTAGTCAACATTTTTTAAAATTATTTCAGGATGCTGTAAAAACTTTTTATACACTATATCAGTATTATTTTTTAAAAATATTTTTCATGATTGATTTCACAAATTACTATATTTCCTCTGAAATGGCAGAAAGTCAGGAGGAAAATTAACCAGAGAAA